>VFFE01007601.1:1764962-1969962 GCA_008921705.1 Burhinus oedicnemus
GCAATTAAGTTTGCTTTCCTGTGGATTTTCAGGTCTGTTATATCAATGGTCATAACTTTTTTTTTTTTTAAAAGAACTATTTTAGACTGGTCAAAAATGGTTCCTGATCTGCTTTAGTTGAGCCTAGATCTTTCACAAAGAAAAATGTATAAGAATTCAGCCTAATCCTTTTGGGGAAGAGATATCTTATATCCTTTTTTACTTCATGTGGAATTTGTTTCATAGAGATGATTATCATGTTAACTGCCATTGCGTATCTCCGTGGTGATCTCTGAGAAATATGGTTGGAGTGCAAATGTGTATTTATACGGAAAGGGTGTCTTTCAGTATCAAAACCAGGTGAAGCTGCATTGAATTCCATAGAGTCACACTAACTCACCCTGGCTTTGTGTCCGTCTTTACTTTTCATCTTGAGCAGTGATATTGAGAGATATATATATAGTTCTTGTTCCCTAAACTCTGTGAAGACTAGTAGTGTAACGATGTTGTATGACATATTAATATTACATAATTTGGAGATGATGACTTTGGAAATACTAACTTCATTGTAATGTAGATTTTTGCAGAAGATTTTTATGGAAACAGATTAATTATATTTAGTTCCTGGCATGGATCGTGATGATTCTAGGTATGAGTGAATTTACATTAATTCAGTGCAATGAAAGAACTTACTTGTGGAGTTACTGTATGATCATTCTGTGTTGACATGTCATAATAAAATAAAATATTCCTTTATGGAATTTCTATTCATCATTGAGTTGACTCCTCAGACCCTGTCTTGCCTTGACTGTTGCTTTTGTTGCATAAAGATCTTCTCTACATAGCACTGGTGAGGCTGCATCTGGAGTGCTTTTTTCAGGTCTGGGCTCCCCAGTACAAGAACGACATTGACGTACTGGAGTGAGTCCAGCAAAGGGCTATGAAGAGAGTTAAGGGACTGGAGCATCTTTCATGTGAGGAGAGGCTGAGGAAGCTGACAAGCTGACATTGTTCAATGTGGAGAAGAGAAGGCTCAGGAGGAGCTTATTAATGTGTTTAAATAGCTGATGGGATGGAATGAAGAAGAAGAAGAGGGAGCCAGACTCTTCTTAGTAGTGCCCAGTGGCAGGACAAGAGGCAATGGGAGCAAATTAAAACCTGTGAAATTCCATCAGAATACAAGAAAAGAATTTTTTACTGTGGGAATGGTCAAACACTGAAATAGGTAGCCCAAACCAATTGTGGAGTCTTGATCTGTGAAGATATTAAAAAGCCAGGTGAGCATGATCCTGGCTGTAGGTGAGCCTGCTTGAGCAGAGTATTGGACTAGATGATCTCAGGAGGTCCCTTCCCACCTCAGCCATTCTGTGATTCTGTGAGGAGGAGGAGGTGGAGGTGACAACCCTTAGGTATCTATTCGACTTTATGTGGTGTCTTCACAATTACGGATATGTATGTTGCTTATTGTAATGAAGCTGGATGATTTTTCACCTCTGGAATAAGTCACATTTGGGTCTTTCTTATTACCTTAATCAGCAAAAAATACATATACTATTTTAACCTGCCCCTGTGATCATCTAAGGATTAATCTGACATCACATAACTAATTTAATTCAATTTCACATTACCATTCCTGAAACTTACCATGATAAATTGGAAGCTTTTTTCCTGTTTGCATCTCTAAATTGATAAGCCCTTTCATCTTATGTACAGTTGTTCATACAAGCTGAGATCTGTTGGAAGGTCTGACTTCCTTCTTTCAGCAGTGCCATTGATTCATTGGCTTTAGTGGTATCTGAACAGGATGCCACTTATGTCACCATCTCTAAGACACAATCCAACACGGACTGTCAGGCCTTCATAGGTTGTTGGCTATCAGTTGTTGATACTGAGGATGCCTCAATCTATGCAGAAGACTCCTGAAGAGCTAAGCAAAGGCTTTTGTATCTGGTACCCAGTTCCATAGTACTCAAGGCCTACTGTAAAAAGAAGAATGTTATTCTAAATATTCAAAGGGGTATGTTACAAATTTAACAGACATTTGAGTAGCTGATTGGTAGACCAGTAATTCATCAGAGCATTTGCATTTTAATTGCCTGAGTTGTATGGCACAAACACGCATGAGCAAAAGCTCTCAGGACATACAGGGTAACCACGGGCTGTTTGAACCTTGGAGGTCTCCAGGTACCAGATAGGGGAAGTTTTCATGACGGCTGGTAACACCGCAAAGTGCACTTACCTGCTTTTTTTAAATCAAAATATTGCTTTAAAAAATATTTCTTATTGTTACTTTTCTGGTTTTTATGTTATCATCTGCTTTGCTGGTAAGGAACAGACAGGCAAGTTTACAGCCTGGTTAGCAGGCATTTTCAAGACCACTCATTACTTACGACGCTGGAGCTCAGTATTCTTAATTTCAGATCATTTAGTCTGACCATATAGCCTCAGAATATGAGAAAGATTTTTAAAAATGTATGAAAATTGCTGGTTTCAGTTGAAAGGATAGTCTGTTGAATTAATCCTGATTAATCACAAAATTCTTCCTGTTCTGGATGGGGAGATTCCCTAATTCCTTTCCCCGTGCTCGTATTTCCACAACATCAAATTGAATTCTAGAACTTCCTTATTTTGCCTGCAGAGCGTAGCATAGTAAGGTATCCCCTTCTTTGTCAAGTCTTAGATATGTTTGCTCAGACAGAAGTATTTTGAATGAGGAATAGTTCAAAATGCTTCATTCATCTTCAGAGATAAAATTGGCATGCAAATGTAAAACACTGTCAAGGAGAAAGAAGAGGAAGCCTTGTTGTAGGGGACCATTGTAATCTGCAGTTGAATTGCTTTCGTTAAGTTCTTCTCAACTGCCAGATACTTTCTAGGGAAAAAAAAAATCCTGGTGTTTATGTAGTACAGACTTCACCTTGTTTCATGACAGTGTAAGAGGGGAATCCAACCATTGAATCCTGTCCAGGTTTTCATGGCAAAACTACATTGCAGGTATTTCTATTTTTTTTCCCACCCCTCATGAACCTTAGATATTTCTATAGCTTTCAGTACATGTAATTTGAGAACAAGTGTTAAGCTTGCCTCTATGAGTGATGATTATTGGATACTGTGCTGTGGCTCTGAATCTCTCTGAAATATCTGTGCTACTAGAAGAATTTGTTGTTTGTGGGTAATAGATCTCTTCTTTGCACTGAATCTTAAAATTTTGTCTTGGCTTCTGTTTTTATATTCCTTTTGTAATATGTAAACATGGTGTTTTAAAGAAAAGAAATCAAAAGAAGAAAAACTCTCTTGTTCCATTTACAGAAAATCCTTCTGAATCTCGACTTTAGGTTGCTTAAAACGTTTTTTCCAATCCTCCTTACTCTTTGGGAATCCTAGGAATAAGTAATTCTGAAACAGTTAAAGGAGAAATACCTCTGAGCAAGAGACACAATAGTGTATTTCCCACCCTTGTGTGACATGAATAATTCTCGGTACAAAGGGTTCCAAGCAAATTTCAGTGGCTTCCACCTGTTGTAATGAACTACAGTCAAACCTCCCTTTCTGGACTGAGCCATAAATATGTCATGTAAAGTAGTGGTAGCCTAGCTGACAAGCAGATGGTCAGACCCGCCTCAAAGTGTTGTCAGCCTTCTAGGTGGAAAGCAAATGAGAATCTCATTAGACAAAGAGGTGTGTTTACTTCTTTATGAAATAATAGTAGTTGTCGTCTTATCTGGATGCAGAATTGAGTGAAAGTACAGTGAAAGGATCAGTGAAAGCATGTTAAGAAATGTTTATGGGGGGCTCCTGAAGACAGGAGTCTTCAGGTTCAGTGCCTGTAGTGTGAATAAGGAACTATTTTAAAACAACTCCAGTAGGTGTCTTGCCAGATGTGAGTAATGGAATTTGAGGTACTAGCATATTGTCCACAGCAGCATGCCACAGATTTGGATTCCTGACTCCTTTATTAATGGAACAACCTGAACCTCAAGCACCTGCCCTGAAGGACCTTCTCGCTCCTTATTTCATAGAATCGTTATGCTTGGAAGAGACCTTTAAGGTCATCAAGTCCAACCATCAACCTAACATTGCCAAGTTACTACTAAACCATGTCCCTCAGCACTACATCTACACATCTTTTAAATACCTTCAGGGATGGCGATTCCACCACTTCCCTGGACAGCCTCTTCCAATGCTTGACAACCCTTTCAGTGAAGAAATTTTTCCTAATATCCAAACTAAACCTCTCCTGGCACAACTTGAGGCCATTTTGTTTTGTCCTATCACTTGTTACTTGGAACAAGAGACCGACCCCCATCTCTCTACAGCCTCCTTTCAGGTAGTTATAGAGAGCGATAAGGTCTCCCTCAGCCTCCTCTTCTCTGAACTAAACAACCCCAGTTCCCTCAGCTGCTCCTCATAAGACTTGCTCTCTAGACCCCTCACCAGCTTTGTTGCCCTTCTCTGGACACGCTCCAGCACCTCAGTGTCCCTCTTGTAGTGAGGAGCCCAAAACTGAACACAGTATTTGAGGTGGGGCCTCAAGTGCCAAGTGCAGGGGGATAATCACTTCCCTAGTCCTGGTTGCTACACTATTCCTGATACAGGCCAGGATGCTGTTGGCCTTCTTGGCCACCTGGGCACACTGCTGGCTCATCTTCAGCCAGCTGTCAACCAACACCCCCAGGTCCTTTTCTGCTGGGCGTCTTTCCAGTCACTCTCCCCTAAGCCTGTAGTGCTGCATGGGGTTGTTGTGACCCAAGTGCAGGACGTGCCACTTGGCCTTGTTGAACCTCATAGCATTGGCCTCGGCCCATCAATCCAGCCTGTCCAGATGACTCTGTAGGGCCTTCCTACCCTCAAGCAGATCAACATTCCTGCCCAACTTGGTGTCATCTGCAAACTTACTGAGGGTGCACTCGATCCCCTTGTCCAGGTCGTTGATAAAGATATTAAAGAGAACCGGCCCCAGTACCGAGCCCTGGGGAGCACCACTTGTGACCGGATAAATCCGCCAACTGGATTTAACTCCATTTGCCAAAACTCTTTGGGCCCGGCCTTCCAGCCAGTTTTTTACCCAGTGAAGGTTGTTGTGCTGTTGAGGTGTCATAAATGAGATGCACACCAGAGCAGGCATAAAATATGTGAAATCATAAAAACTAAAATACGTGTATCCACTAAACTGGTTCCATTCCAGTTGCAAGAGCTGGAGGTTGGCTTTTGGGTAGACAATATAGTTAATGTTGCTCTGATCAAACTAAAAAGTATTTGCTCAGCTTAGAAAAAATTTAAAGGCTCCAATATCCAATGTTAATTTAACAAAGTAAAAAAACCCTGATGTTTGTACATGTAAGGCTACATTAGACTAGTGGAAAGGGTGTTGCTTCTTTTGTGTTGTAATTCTGTATACTTAGTAATTTGCTTTCATTAGTTAATATCACTTAGACCTTCACACCCCTGTTCTGTCTTCAGGTGCATGCATATTCCAATTATATTTGTGCCCCAAATAACTAAGAGTATGGAAATGGTAACCAAGTTTTGAAAATCAAGACCTTGCTTCTAGTGCCCCTTGCTTTAAATAAAAAAGTCTATTCCTGTTCCAGATATTTACACTTAATATCCACCTATTTCATCTCTAATGAATTATTCATGCATGTATATGTGAATACTGTATATAAGACATTTCATTAGAGAAAGAGGGCTTCTGAGTTCTGGAGCATATACCAATATCTCCTCCTCAGGTGTTTCTTTGATATGCCAGAACATCTTTCTACTGAAATCTTAATCCAAAGTTTCTACAGTGAAATGAGTTTTTATGCAGTTTCCAATCACCATCAGAGAGAGCTTTTTCATGATCCCTGTTTCTTCTGCTAGCAACGGTATTTCATGTTTCATATATAATTTTTTTCTTTGCTGGCTGATTTCTATTAAAATCTGTTTATTGTTTCAGAAATTCATTTTGAAGTGGCATATTGCATTCCTACATCTCTAAGCCCTCTGCCCTTTTCCGTAGTCCGGGCTTTAAAGTGGGGAGGAGGAAAAAATAGGGGGAGATTTTTGTTTCTGAGGGTGTCAGGCCTCGGGAGTATCCCAGCTGCGTGGTCATGGCAGGGAATCATGTTCAGGTAGTGCTGCTGCCTTGTAACAAGCAGTCAGAAGCAGCATCAAGAGGGAATGGAGAGACCAAACTACTCAGTTTCCATTCCCGAGTATTTTACGGTGCAGTTGTTGATACCAGTAAAGTGCTTTTTACACCTTCAGTTTGAATATTGCTTGCTGGTTCGTTGCTTGTCCGGTCACCGAGCTGTTCCCTCCAGCATCGTATCTGTCATCTCTCTCTCTCCTGGCCCTCCCATCCTCCTTCCCTCCCTCTCACCAGCCTTCCCAGCCCTGACCTTCCTAATTCTCACTCCGGATTTGTCTTTAGTACTTTGTCTCTATCCAGATACTCCTGCACATATTTTTTCAAGTTCTGGCACCATCCCCATTTTCCTTAGCTCTGTGTTTCCTCTTAAAGATTTGACTCAACAGCGGTATGGGCCTTGCATGTTTGTGGTCATGAGAAGTTTACCCAGTAACCCACCTAACCTTGTCTAGTGGTGTTCAAAGTCTGTTCCCTCTGCTCAGTGGCCCTCTGCATTTGTGTGTGTTGTCTTAAATGCAGGATATAGATTTTTTTTTTTTTTAAACTATATTTGAGTATCTTCAAATACATAAAGTGCTTACCATAAAGTAAGGAAATGGTGAATTTTCATTATTTAATTACCGTCCTCTAACTGTTTCAGAGTACAAAAAAAAATACTTTTCAAACTACTTTTTTTGAAGAGATGAGAAAAACTTACTTTGGACAGTTTTTCACAGTCTATGCAGTATTGTAAGACCACTTCTGTTAAAAGCTTATCTTTTGGGTACTCAGCACCTTTCAACTGGAATTCCAATAAAATGAATGCTTATCTTTCACCTCAGTAAGTTTGGGATTATACCATTAATGCAGCAAATAAGGAATGTCAAATCTGTTCGGTAGTACAGATTTGCTAAGGTATAGTAGGAAAAAGAGCGATCCAAATTTCGCCATTTTGTCCCCTGTTCTGGATGTAGTCCCAGGTTATCTTAATGTTCACTAATGTACAGGAATTCATTGTTGTGCCACATATAATGGGACAACTTAACTTCAGTCTTGTTAGGAACTGGCATCCAGTTGAAGTAAGTTTGTTTAGGACTGATTTTTGGATGAGCAAAACATTGCAATAACTTCTTAATGATACTTTATAATATGTAATAGAAACATAGTTTTCAGATTGTGGATTTTTATTCCATGATAGAATTATGGAAACATTTTGTTTCAGATATCAGAAACTTTATGCTTAAGTACTTCCCATGTGCAATCTGGACAAATAATCGTATAGGCTGAAATATGTATATATTTCCACAGATACCTTGCATGTGTCATAGAACACCTGTGAATAATATTAACATCTGAATTATAAACTGAACTTAGAAGATAACTTTTAAAACATTGTTTTACAAGCACTGTATTGGACCACCTCTACTGTGTAGACTGTTCTACAGGAAATTACCTTGTATTGAATCACTGAAAACAGAATTTCAGTGTAATCTTCTTTGGTGCTGACCCTTTTTCTTTAAGGTATTTACTGGCATAAAATGTTGTTTATTGATGAAGGTATTCATTGTAGCTTATTGCTAAGTCCACAGCAAAGCTTTTGAAGACGTGTTGTTTTGATAAAAATGTGAAGATTTCAAGTCGAGCTGTGTGCTTATTTTTCAGTCTGAAGTTACACTACCTGCTTCCTTCAATTTTGAAATTATTTAGCCTCAGGGAGGTTTCCCCCCTGTAATAACATTTTGGAGTTTGTTGTCCGGTTCGGAGCAGGTAAGGCAAATAAAGAGAAGAAAGTTAAAAATAAAAAGATAAATAAATGGTAGCTTTTGTTTATAGCAGTCCGAGTAAACTCTACAAACTACCTTGGTTTGGCAAAGGGATAATGGAAAACGCCACCAGTTTCTTTCCTCCATATGTATATATTCTCTTTCCTCCTTTGCACAGCACTCCTAGCCTCCATGCTTAGGTGTCACTGAGAGATGTCAGAATTGTATCTAACATACTCTGGTTGTCTTTTAAAGTCCAGACAACCCGTTGTGATAGGTGGACAAAGTACGTGAAGTCATGCCTGTAGCAAGGAGATGTTCACCTTGTGTTGGCCAGAGAAACTCTCTTGATCAGGTTTCATATTCTCCCTGAGAAAAATGAGTTGTAGAGAACTTGTCCAAAAAGTTTCAGATAGTTGGGAACTGCTGGTTCATCTTTAATGGGTTAAATTCAAATCCTGATATATTGTCCCTAGACACTCCTCCCTTTTGCCCATGATTTCTTCTCTTCCTCCTGTGGTATGCCACAACCACTTCTTTTGAACTTTCACCAAGTGAAATGAATTGATTCCAAGTGATAGTGGCCTGGCAATGACTGTCAACCTGTTACAGCCTTTAAAAGAGCACAGCTGAATAGAATTACAAGTCCACCTTTTGACCTTCAAATATATTAATGCCTGGCTAATTTAACGGCTTCATTTGGTGATTGCATTGTCCACAGAACGTAAGTTGTATATTTCATAAAAAAACCAGGCTTTGGTGAGTTATTATTTTGGGTGCCTAAGTAAACAACATGATTTTCAATAGTTTTTTCAACAGATTTTTCTAGGCACAGCTGAATTTGCACAGCATGAGGTCTTGGTGGGCAAAGACTCTTTGTATACAACTCACATCAAGAAGAAAAGTTGACGAGCTTAAACTTGACAAAATAAAATACACCCTAGGGTTTTTTTTTTATTTTTTGTTTGAAGCCTTCTACCTCTACTTCCTGTCAGGCCAACAGTGTTTTCCTCCAATTGCGCTAAAGAACAAAGTTTATCATTAAAAAATTTATTTGTATTGAACATGCTTTTCCAGGTAAAGTCAATATCAAAAGGGTTTTCATGGTAGATCATCTTTCAGGTGCAGTATTTTGCCCTTTTACAACTTAGGACTGAAGAGTTATAGTTACACAAATACCTTTTATTTTTCTGGTAGAAGTATGGGGGGAGAAAAGCTCAAACTTTTGTCCTGAAGTGAGACGTAGAAGCAGATGATTGAAAAACACTGTTCTCACCCTGGTATGGACTGATTGAAGAGGAGTTTATCTAGATATTGTTTCTTCATCTAGTTTAATTCATATCGTAGTATTTTATGCTAATGATTTTACTATCCTGCTTATAAAATATATTTTCTCCTTAATTTCTGGCATTTGTACTCCAAAAAATTATCAAAATGTTGCATATGCAAACATGCAATTTGGTGAGTACTGAACTTTATGGAAACTTAGTTCCATTGCAGTTGAAATACCTGCTTGTGTAATGTGTGTCAGGTGAGAACGTAACCTCTGATTTATGCAAGTAATACTGGTCATCCAAGTCCCTTTTTTAAATCAAAACTTTGTTTTTCAGTTATTTTTTGTGTTATATTTCACTATATTTTAGTGTCTCGCTTTTGAACAATGAAGCTTATCCTGGCCTGATAGCCTGTAGTATGAATTTTACTTGATTACTAAGTAGTTGTATACAATGTAAAATCGAAATTAATGCCATTCATATAGAAAGAGTCAGGAGTTGAAGGTAAGAAGCTCTCTACTGTCTAGCTTGATTTTATGTCAGAGCGAGTTCAACTGCTGATCTGCAGTACCAGTCGTCTTTCTGAACTAGCAGAATAATTTTCTTTGAGTTGTTACAGCCTTGTTTTGAGAAACTACTGCTACTTATTTGCTACCAGCTGTTGTAAGGAACTGTAGACCCACAAAATTGTTGCTCATGGCTTTTAAAACCACAATTTCACAATTTTATATCAGTCTGTTGTAGGCCATTTACACACATCTGTCCATTCTTGTTTCTCTACATCTTTTCTTGGCTCAAGAGTACGTTTTTGTTTTCTTTGTAATAAATTACCTAGTTCAATGCACGGTCCTTCTACAGATTATGTGATTTTTGTGTTCCTTCCGTATTTTTGCCAACTCTTCCCTTACTCCTAATTTCCAACGTCAGCTGTATGTCACCTTGTGGGTGTTTTTCTGCCATTTGCTAATATTTAATTCATATTACTTCACTGGCTCCAAAAATGTAAGTGTGAAGTTTTACATGAATTTTTATACTCTTGGCCTAATCATCACAATTGTAATAAATGCTCATGGTTGTAAACATGCCCAGTTATTGGCAGAGCATGAATATTTACATATTGAATTGCAGTTGTGTGTGTGTACATGTGTTCATGTGCTTTCTGGGGAAGAGAGTTTGTCAGTTTTGCTTAGTACATTTCCAGAAAGCTTTGCAAGATAAGAACTTGTTTCCATGAGTGAGGTCAAGCTCAGCGTAATGAAGTCTGCATCTAGATATCATGAGTAGCTAATTGTTGTGGTTTGCATTTTTGTGAAATAAATCGCACAATTTACATTCCTTATCTTGCAAAGATAAACATTGGCACAAAGGTAGTGTCTTACATCCGCTTGGATGGTCTCTACTATGATGAACTTTTCCATATTCTGTGGCCTCTGTTACTCTATAAATGTGGAGATTTTGGAGAGTGTTCATGTATTTGGGGATTTGGTTCCTGTTTAGTTGTCTTGCAGGATCTAGACAGACAACATGCAAAACAGTTAGATGAAGAGGATTCTTCAGTCCTTGCTTTCTTCATTTTTCACATAGATGCAATAATTCTATGTTTTTATTACATGTGTTTTGAAAGTATTAATCTGATTTTTATAATTGAGCATTGATGACATTTTTTTGAGTTATTTTATTCAGCTACTAAGCAACAAAATAATGTTTTCAAACTTCTTTTTCCAAGAAAGTTGCTTCAAATTCAAAATTAAAAAAAAATAAATCACATAACAAATAAGACGAATACTCCTTAAGCTACACAGCCCTTAAAGAAATATGTGGAGGTATGGCATATCCTCCTGACTGCCCAGAAAGGACAAAACTGAGTTTGAAATGTTATCCTTTGTGGAAATTGCCATGTTTTGCAATGCTGTGCAAACAAAGTGTTTCATTAAGAAAATAATTTAAACTGGTGGTTCAAAATAAGATTGCAGTTATTTAATTGCAGGTTTTTAATTCTAAATTAAATTAAATATGTATTTCTGTATGTTTGTAAAGAGCAATGCTTACTATTTTACTTAATTTTCCTCTTAGATACAGTTATTTACATAATCATATTTCTTAAAACATTTTAAAAACTTAGACCATTCATAACAAACAAGATCTTTTATTCATCTGTAATGTTCTGCATAACACACTTGCGCCATTATATATACATTTTGTCTGGGAACTACTATGTTCTGGTAGCAGATGAATGTTTGAATATTTGCCTTTTAAATTTATGAAATTTGAAGCAAAATTTTGATACGGGCAGGTAAAATATTGAATTAACACTGGAAATAGTTTTATATTGTCTCCTGTTGTGTTGAATCTTTGCTTGCTCAAATGCTCAAAGAAAGGTACTGTTGCCAAAAACCAGCTGACCCATGTTTTCACTCATATCTACAACGCGGGTCTGGAGTCTGAGTATTAACAGTTCTGTACAATTTGTGGACTACCGGTGTTTCTGTTACAGCTTATTCACACATACAGTAACATTTTCTGCTTTGCATAATGATAAAAAGTTCTTGAATTGTAAAGTTCTGCAATTGTGCTGAGCATTATTAAAGTTTTGTAGTATCCTTGTTAGCCATTTTAAATGTTTGCCAGGAATCCACACACTATACCTTGTTTGTGCTGTAAGTTTAATAGTATCTCTTCATACAAATACAATTCTTTAGAAATCTAATAAGTAACTGCCATATTTTGAGATGTGACGTTATTGACCATTTGTTATAATGGAGTATCTGGGTGCAAAAATACCTGTATCAGCTTGGCATTTCTGGAAGTTTTTTCCTCCCCAGTCATTTTTCAGGAGTACTCTAGAGCTTCATTGATATTTGCCCGTGTAAATTATCAGGAGACTAATTTTTCTTTAGACTTGGTGAATGCTTGAGTAACAAACTGTAAATCAGAAGAAAACTTAGCGTGATTTTACAAGGGCCAGATGCAGAGTTCATTGAAGGCAGTAGGAAAGTTTCTCTTGATTTTGCTGGAGATCACCTTGGAAAGAATGAGGCATAAGAAAAATCAGAAAGTCCACAACTATTATTTTGCTCCTTCTTTTCTTATGGCCTTTAATTTAATTTGGTAAAATATGTTAATGTCCACTTGATAGTGGGTAACCTCTAAAATGGATTCGTTTTTGGTGTTGGGAAATAACATCACGAATGACCATTCTGTACTTGAGAGACATTAAGTTCAGAACTGAAGAAGTTCATGAAGCCAGTACTTCTAGATTAATATAAGGTTTTCGAGTGCTTGAAAACTGTTTGAAAATGATCCAAGTAGACTCTGTTCTTAACTTGTAGTGTTTTGGGGTGTTTATATCGTGTCAAATACAGTGCTTTGTTATCTCCAAAGATTAAATTTGCCCATTTTGCCTATGTAATATTTATATATGGACAGGAAATAGAAGTCAGTATCCAGATTTGTTGACCCCTGAGATATAATATTGACCTCAGTGAGTATTAACTTCTCAGATCAATAAATGCTGTTATTGACCTCAAAGAAAAATCAATAGCAGCTTGTTAATTTGCAAACTATGACTGCAAGAAAATGATACACATTTTGTTCTTATTATCACCTATTTATATCTATATTTTAACGCCTTCAGTATTTCCACCTAGAGATCATCATGTCAAAACATTTCAATCCCAGCTGTTAGAAGGTTGAGGAGACAGGCATTATACATTATGGAATAATTGATGAGCAGTACATGTTATTTCCCATATCTCATGAAAATAATACCCTGAGCAGTTGTATATCACCTGTGTTGTTTTCCTTTTTTGGGTAGTCCAGTTCGTTTCATTTGATTTTCTCTGGTGCGCTTCATCAAAACTTTTCATAAAAGTACTATATTTTAGCTGCCAAAAGAACATTTCTACATGAATAATAAGGGGGATGAAAGACTGACTAGTGGAAATGAGGAGACTGAAAGTGATCACTATAAAAATCGTAATTAATATACAGTAGATTTTTCCTATTTGCATAAGGATGACAGTTTTCTAGGCAAGAATCTGCTCTGCAGCAGGCTGAAATTATAACTGTGTGACTATATAACAAAGAAAAAAGTTTTAAATGACAAAGTATTGGTGGAGAGGTGTTGTTTTGTATCATAGCAGGTTTTGTATATAAACACTGAAATGTCAGGTTTTACATAGTTTGAAATGCCTAAAAAATGCCTATTGCTGCAATTCAAATGTCATAACAGTAACAGTTCTTCTGCATATATATCACTTTGATATTTAAACTTAAAAACCTCATAAATGATTTAATATTACTTTGGCCTTGTTATGATCTGACTGCCAAAAAAGGCAAAGGCTGATTTTCATCTGGTCTGGAGAGTAGTGTTTTCATTCACAGAAGACAAAGCCCAAGTCTGTCAGCCTTTTACAGTCATTAATTCTGTCTGATACATCTGCAGCGATCTTGGCAAACTGATTGCTATGTTTAGAAAACTTTTCCTTCATTAAATGACAGCGTGAGAGGTATTCACATGCAAAAATAAGGCAATAGTTTAATTTTTAGACTAACTGAAGTGGCTGCAGGGTTTTTGATGGCTATATGGTTTTGCCCTTTAATATCATGACCTCCCAGAACTTCGTTTGTGCAACCATATTATCCTCTTGAGAGACAGAGTCAACAATATTATACTCATTCTGTAGATAGGCATACCAAAGCATAATGAGGTTAAATTAAAAAATAATAATAATTAAAAAAAAGCAGCACCAAGTTAGATTAATCTCTGAGGTTCAGACAAATGATGCTCTTGCAGATCTGGAAAAATGTTTGTGGTGATTATGCAGTCTTTTCTGTCTTACAGAAGAAGTCCTGAATGGTCAAGAAAGCCAGTATATGTAAGTCTATATAGAAATCCCAAGTAGTAGGAACAGTTTCCCTGCTTCTCTCCTTGACGTTTTGAGCTACCTTTGAGTAACCAGCTAGTTTGGACCCTTCTATAAGAGACCAAAACAGAAATGATGTGGAAGGTGGTGAATTTGGGGAGGGCGGAAAGTTCACAGTCACACTACAGGAGCAGAGAGACCTTGTCAGCCTTATATTTTAAAATTATCTCTTTTCGGCCTACAGATTGCAGAGCAGCACCTAGATTTTCAAAGTGCCAACTTGTCCATGATCTATCAGAATTTTAGTAGTTGAACTAGGGCAACCAGACAAACTCTTGAGTGAGTGTGAGCCAAATATGGCTCCTTGACTCTGTAGACCACCATTTTTCTACCTAGAAGATACCTAGTCTGCTCAGAAATGCTGTGCTACAGTGCCTGGAGCTCACCATGACCTCTGGTCTCAGGATTACAGAAGATAGCGCTGGTGTCAGTTCTCATGGTGCCTTAATTGCTGTGTGGCACCTGGTGAATTCTCTGCTCTGGAAGCATTGTCTTTAAGGTGTACCTGAGTTGAGGAAAAAGCCTTATAAATTCAAACATCCAGTCCTCTGCTATGAACATCTAATGCTTTCTCTTACCTTTCAGTACCCTCTGTAATCACTAGAACTGTTTACTTAGCTGATGAGAGGCTCTTAAGACTAAGTCTAACTTAACCAAAAGAGAAGGAAATATAATATAATCCACAACATTATAATTTTTAAAAAGCCTTGTTCACAATCCAGCATTTGTGGTACGTCAGAAGGAGTTCAGTTTATGACTATAAAATCACTGAATTTAACTTCTCAATAGATGTTACTGACGGCAGAGTTACGGATTTCCATAATTGAAACGTTTGGAGATTCTGCACTAATGGTCAGTGGAGCACAAGCTAGTAATGTTATGAGATGAGATGCTCTGCTTAGTCTCTTTGTGAATTACTTTTACTCTCCCCATTTTGCTTTATTAAGGGAATTTTCCATTTACTTCCTATTTTGGGAAAAAGTCTCTATGTTATTAAAGTATATAAAATATTTGATGCCATAAAATGGATCTATTTTAGTTTGATAAACTAGAAATATGCTGTGCTGTGAGGGTCATAGCTTATAATACATACTGTTAGTACTTTTTCATTTTTCTATATTAGGAGATTAGTGAAAAATAAGCTCTATCAATTAAGTTTTATTGCAAAATTATCTTCAGATGTACAGCAGTGAAGATGATATTGAGTGATAACACTAGAGTGGATTTTGTATAAAGCAATTACAGCTTGAAAACCGCAATCTGAATGAAAATATTGCTCAAGGTTTTTTGTAATCTAGCATTAATGCCAAAAAACCTCTTCCTTTAGAAAGTGCTTAAATTACCTCTGTTAAACACAAGACATTCCTAAGCTGTTCATGTGTGCTATTGACTGAAAAATACTTTACTGATACCTGGTTTCACTGCTTATGCTTTGGCAAATCTGTAAAGTACATATAAGCGTATGGTTCCACCTCTTAAGATGATTCTGTTTATAATATTACCATGTTTTCCTAAAGATATTACTTTGTTTATACGAATACCAGTGTTCTTAGTTCAGAAATTATTTTATGTAGGTGCACTTCAATGCTATGAAATTTTTTGCATTCTTAAAAGCAATGATTTACCCTGACAGGATAAGCAAGGCTTTTTCACAGTATGATGTAATACATATAGCCACATATGTTTCCTTGACATGTTCTTCCGGAGTTAAAAGTGCATTGAGCTTTGCAAAGTGAATTTCAAGAACTTCAGAAGCGAATTGTTTCATTCTGCTCATAATGAATGAAATCTATCCGAATGCTCAAATCATGCTTGTTGCAGTGTTCCATTCTGCCATCCCACCTTCGGTGGCACAGGCAGCCCCTCTAAACACATAAAGGACTTTGTTGATCTAGAAAAACAAATTAAATTGTTCAAGAGCCGCAAGGTAGTTCAGTCCCTATTTATGGCATAGGGAATTTTGCATATAGCATTGACTACTTGTTTTGGAATAGCATACTTCAAAATGTTTTATTGAGCGCACATACAAGAGAAGTAGCTCTGTAAAATGCCCAATTTGGAATAAACTGAACGGTACCTTAAGGAGGGTCAAATAATTTCGGAAGTGTATGAGTTGTACTCCATTGTTTCATTGTGGATAAATAGCTTGTGGCTCTGACCAAATCCCCAGTGATGCCAGCATGAATCAAGACAATTGAGTCAAGTGGTTACAGGTTTCCATCCTTTCAAATTGATCAAATTGAAATAGCCCATTAGGAATTGATTTAAATCAGTTTAGATAAGCTCAGTCTTAGTCCTGGGCCTTGAGGCTTTGGCTACTGAAAGTTCACTTGAAGTTGGACATATACCAGCTCCACAGGCCATCAACTTTATTAGTGTGGAGATAAGCTGATTAGATCTTGTCAATCAAAGGTGCCAATATCTCAATTGAGTGTCTCTCCCAGTCTTTCTCTCCTTCTTTGTTGCCCGCTTCAATGCCTTAAAAAAAAAAAAAAAAAAAAAGAGAGAGAGAGCACGCACAAGCAAGAGAGAGATGTGTGGTATGCATCCCCCTGGTTGTCACCAAGCAGGGTGCAAGGGTACTGTGATGATGTGATGACTATATTAAAGAGGACATCAATTTGTTTTAAAGTGTTTTGATTTTTTATGGTGGCATTAAGAGAGAGAACATTGTGGTTGCAGCTTTACTAGAAAGCAAAGAGTTCTAGAAGGGAAGAAAAAAAAAAAAAAAAGTGTTTCTTTGAAACCTACCGGGTCTTTGAGTCTTGCTGTGCCAATGGGCGCTTAACTGCTCCTGTAACTGGCATACTCTGATCCACCACCAGCTTAGGTACTATTCTTCTCTCCAAATTATTCATTTATATAAAATTGAAAGATTTGTGGATGTTTAATCCTTACGGAAGTAATTTAAAATATTTTTTAAATATAGCCTCTGAGAAATGTTTGGTTATGCCAATAATGAGCATGATATATTGTAACAGTCTGGGAAATTACAGCATGAATTAAGGTCAGGTTAGAACATACAGTGACCCTCTCTCTGAAAATGAAGCTATGCATGCACTGAATAAATACATGCAGGTATTTGCATCTCTGCTTTGTAGAGGAAAAAACCAGCTAAACAGAACATCAGCTGTAAAAATCTAATAGTGCAGTGTTTCAGCTTTGGGCTTCATCATATAGTTAAAGATGGTATAGAGGAAAACTGGGCTTTTGTTCTTCACATCTGAAGTTTGCTCACACCATGCCTCCCTCATACTTCAAATGCAAACAACAGAAGCCCGTCCTTTTCTTCCATCACCCTACACTCACCACCCAATGAAGGCTGGAGCTACAGTGCTGCAGAACTACATTGCCACACTGGATTATCTCTTTATCAGTTATTCTTCACTCCACTGTATCAATTTTCCACTAACCAATCAGACACTCCTCTTAGAAAAGACTGTTTGACTATTTCTTCTAGATAAATGTATTTATAGCTACACCGATCCACACAGGCGACTCATGTGCTACATGTCTTGGGGACAGAAAGGGAAATTACTTGCTCCTTCCAGAGGACTTTAAGTGTGTTCCCTCTAGTTAATACTGCTATTTGGGGATATTTGAGGAAAAAATCTAGTGTTTGTGTGAAGATCTTGATTATTCACTTGGGTACTGGAGTTCAGATATAACTGCAGCACCGTGTATTTGCGTAGAAGGAGAAGGTGCTCTTTTCCAATCTCACCTTTGTTTCCTGCCAGTCATTCTTGCCAGCTCCCTGTTCAGTCTGCATGCGGAGGGGAAGTTAATAGCCAACTGTAGCACAAGGAGGATATCGTGACAGTGAGCTGTCTGCATTATTCAAGTAGGGGTTTTCTTTTGCCACTCCCCAAAAAAGATAAAAAGTTCCAAACACAGAAAGAAATTGTAGGGGAGAAAAGCCTTATTGCCTTATTGTAGCTAATTAGAGTTCCTCCGTGTTTAGATGGGGTTGTTGAACTGTATTTTTTTTTTTCTGTTTAATACACTGTTAACAGCTCTTACGCTGCAGTTACAGTCAATTGGAAGCAAGTGTTTTTTGAGAAGTTCCTGAAGGAAATCTATGTAGCAGACCACTAACCAAATGTCGCACCTTTTTCCTCCAGCTACTTCCCAAGTTGAAATCAGTAACTCATTGTTTAAAATCTCTTTTTGAAGGCTAGAAAGAAATGTATTGGTGTTCCAACTTGCCCTTCGATTGCTCTGCCTTACCTTCGTTAGCCATATTTTTTCAGGCTGATACTTGTTTCTAATGCAGTCGTATTTGAAAACCCATTTTTTTACTGGTTGCGTGGAACTGCGCAGCGTGGAATTGAATCAACAGTACAAAACCCATGGTGATATTATTTGATTAGTAACCTAGTATTTCATGATAGACTGGATAGTATGGTCATGACTTCCAAAATAATTTGTACTTTATTAAAAATAGGGTGTGCTCAACTTGATATTATAGATAGACTGAACATATGTTTTGTCTTGGCAATTCCGAGAGTGTTAAATAACATTTTTATCTCTTCTTTCAGCAAGTGGAGGAGCTGAGTTCTGTCTTGATGGCTGAGTCTAACATAGGTTTGTTGCTGTGTTTATTTCAGCAGGCCCTTCAGTTAGTACTTAAATTCAGCTTAGTATAAGGCCACAGATGACAGTAAATACAATTTCTAGAAAGATGTGTTAGCCAAATAAGCAGGGATTTTTGGCAAGTTTTTACTTTAGGGCTACAACTGCTACTGAAGTTATTTGAAGTTTGCATCATATGTGTACTGTATTTGGGGATGAGTGTGCCTAATGAAAATTATATATGCTTGTAAACATCTTCCCATTGTTATTTAATAAAAGCAAATCTAGAACATTGCCGGAAGGACTTGTATGTTAAGGCTCTCTTTGACAGCAGATTTGTAATGTTCTTATTGAAAGTACTTAAAAGTCATTTAAGGAGGGTCTGTAACTTGGATGCCACCATCTTGAGGGAATGGTTTCAATGTAGTGACTCAGTTTTGGACATAAATAAAAAGCTGGCAGTGCTTAGTTTGGGGTTGGTTTTGGTTTTGTTTTTTTTTTCTTTGCAAGTTTTATTGTTAAACCACCAAGAAACCCATTTGGTTCGTGGCATTGTTACAGCTCAGATGTGAAAGCTTGAAAATATCTTCATCAGTACACTCTTTTTCCACTATGTTTGTTTCTTTTTTTTTTTTTTTTTTTTTTTTTTTAGAAAAGAGAGTTTTTATGACTGATTATTTCATAATCCGCTAATGAATGTGTTTCAGTGAGGTAATAAAAAGTAAGAAAATAAGAACTGGAATGAATTACTCTGCATACACGTACTCCATGTACTCTTTTCACAAAGTGCCCTAAGCCAACTTCTAGAGGTAATATTTACTTACTATGTATGTGCTGATTAGTGTATATATTGTATATATGACACCAGAGGCCAGGTTAAAAGTATCCTCTGTGAACTATCAAACACAGAAGCAAAGATGTTTTAATACTTAAAAACAAACAAACAAACAAAATTTGGTTTGTGTTCTTCCTTGGAGGTAAGTCCATCTTCAGGCATTAGAGGGCCACAGGCATCCATTTTCCCTGTTTACCCTGCAGCTTGCCAGTGTTCTAACCAGGGAGAAACGTAAGTGAATATTGCAAAGTAAAGTTACGATTGCCTAAGCTTCCTTTTCAGAAGAGTCTTGGTTTTAACAAATTTGACAGAAAATATAATTCAGAAAAAGTCCTCAGCTTTTAAAATCATATTCTTGAATTGTGAATTAACGCAACTCTTCTGATTTTAGAACAACATTCCGATGTCTTTGATCTCTACATTTTGGGAATTCTTATTAGCTTAAACACAATCACTTTCAGGAAAAGTCCTACGAGGAGGAAGGATTTTTCTTAAATGGGAAAAAAAAAAAAAAAGGGAAAACAAAAAAGGGAGAGAGAGAGAGGAGAAATCTTTTCCTGTTTCTTCCCTGAGGCTGAACTGTTTATCACTCCATCCTTGTTCGATAGAAGTGAATTTTATAATAAAATTTTCCCTAATCGGGCTCTGTCAGTGAGGTGTCTTATCGTGGGGAGGAAAATGACACCGATCCTATCGAAAAACAGAAACGATGTCACAGTGTCCCCAATCACAGCTACTCAGCTTCCATATCTACCTTCTCCACAAACACCAAGCACTGCTTTTTCATAAGAACATCAAAACCTAGCGAAGTCATTAAAATTGCACCCGCGTAGAGTTGCAGGGATCAGCCGCACTAGCGCAAAATGGGATGTGGGAAAACAGACTCTCTAAATGTGCTAATTCCATTGTCACGTGTTTACGGCTTAATTTTAATCAGTTAAAAAAGCCACACATTGCAATAAATTGGCATTATCTTCTGTGACACCAGAGGACACAGTTGGTTCAAGGATTTAGAGGGTCGCTGGCAACAGTATATAGTGTTACAGACAAAGTATTTTTACGCTTGAACTACGGTAGCTAAGGTGCAATCCCCAGTTAAGACTGCAAACAAAGACTATAACCCACACAGTACTAAGTTCAACATGCAGACCACCTTCAGCCTGGAGACAGTGTAGAATGCTAAACTGAATATTGCTGAAGAACATTTTCTAATTTAATGCTTATAGGTAATTTGTTGGCCACTCTAATTGAGGTTGCAATTCAGTCGTGTTCTCTTATGTGTCCTGTACCATAATGAAGAAAGATCTGTTGGAAAAATCCCTTTGCTGTATTTGCATTCCGCTTCTAAACTGATGGTGCTTGTTTACATTGTGCCATTAGATTTCTTCCTCAAAACTATACATTGCATTTTCTATTCCTCTGCTCACGGAAATGTAGGTAAATCAGCCAACACGAACTGAAATGTGATAGTAGTAACGCCGCTGCTTCCAATGAAAGGTTTATGGAAAGTTTAAGTTTTCTAATTAGGTAGTATCACAGGTCACATGAGAATTGTACATGGTATCCGTCTCTACTCCTCCCATTTTCTTTCTTTTCCTTCCCCCCTCCCCCTTAGACTTGTTCTTTCACTTGAATATGGCTGATCAAAATGTTTATAAGCAGCAGGAGAATTATTTTCTGTAGAGCAGTATGATCTAACTAATAAACATCCATTTCAATAAAACCGTGTCTATAAAAGTTGTCTGGTTTTATTTCAATGGATCAAACATGAAAAATGTGTGTGACCAGTTCGATTCTAGAATGAGCAAACAGAAAGCAACCAAAGAAACAGTTGGGGTAGGAATTTAACTTTTACTGAATAACCAGCTGCTTTTAGGATGTGAGCACATCCATAGCCGAACACAAATGTCTGTTTGAAACAGCACTAAAGAGCACTGCTAAATTAGTACACAAAGTCATTACTGCAAAAAACAAGATGTGCTTAGCGTAGGGTGCAGGTCATCACTCTGCAGTTTCCAACATTTGATATTTTGACTTGGACAATTTAGTGCCAAGTGTGTAGCATATCATTTCTGTGCATTCTAAGCCCTGCAAGTTCTTCAAAAATAAACATGAAAATGGCCAAAGAAACTATTAACAATCAGCAATGAACAGCATTAGCAAATAAAATGAAATTAGTATATGGATCTCTTTTGCATATAAAGAAATAGGTTCATTTGACTTACTTGGAAACAAACCTGCAAAACTGTTTTAGATGGAAAACAAAGGGATGTTATCTGAGCTTGAGTTCAATCTAGGATTTTTTTCATTAATTTATAAAAATAATAGATGCTAACAATGAATAAACAAATTCCTGAAATATCTGAAAAAGGGTTTACACTCTACAAATTAACTTGTGCATAAAGAAGTGGTACCCTGAAACAAGTTTACTGTCAGATTTTTCTGAATTTAGTATCTATTTCAGTGCTTGCAATTTTCTTACTGATTCGGGTTTGTAACATGATGCAAGCTATGTTTTTTGCGCTTCTTACCTGTTTAAACAGCTTGAGTAAATATGCGGGGTCATTTTATTAGAATAAGAGAAAAAAAGAACAGTGCACATATAAAACACTGTTCTCTTCTGCGTCTGGATTAGCAGCGAACTCTGCATGACAAAAAAAGACTTCTTTATGTCAGTATACTTGGCTTTATAAAGACCATTATGACTTTGTTCTCTAAAACAAAATACAAACATCTAATTGTTCACAAGATTTTGCTTGAGAGTTTTGCCACTACATTTCTATGGATGTGTGCTTATATTCTGTTGGGAAGAGAGTGACATATTATTTTTTTAAAAGATGCTTTTTATTTTGGTTTAAAATCTGGCAAATTAGCTAGGGGAGTGTTTCTTTAACTAAACAAACCACACTGCTTGCAGGTTTCCCTAGTTAAGACCTCCTAAGATTGTTCAGCGCACTTCCAACAAGTGATATAGGTCATGACATATCATAGCTGAGTTTAGGACATCCGCTCGGAATGGACTAACTGGCATTATAACCTGTCGGAAAATTATCATCCCGTTTTTTAGAGGCGTCAGCTGCTTGGTCTCTGTCTCTTTCTCTCTTTCTCTCTCTCAAAACTGCCCAATTTTTACAATCCACACTTAGATCCTGTGCTGTAACTTGTTTGCGATCATAATTAAGTGGAATTACTGAATTTGGTTGCTTTGAACTGTGTGCGGGTTGGGGTGGGGAAGTGGGAGAGCTAGTTCACGTTAGATGTATAGATAGGAGGAGAGTATTTGTTGGTGCTTATATTTGCATGCTTCTGTGCTAAAATTCTTAGCTTATAGCTATAAGTGGCTATAAGCTAAGAATTTACTTGTTACTTACAGCAGAGTAGTAAAATATTTTACACTGAATATATTGCTCTGAAAACAAAAGTGTAAATCTAAGTAGGTATTTTGTCTCTGGAAAGATGAACACAAGACAACCAATATTAGTGTACACAAACATGCATTTTAAACGTTATGAGGTGAAAGCACATTTTTTATATATATATATATATATATGTTTACCTTCTGTAGTGTCTTTTTGATATAAGATGAGTGAAAATCACTGTTTCAGATCTAGTTTTACAGAAAAATGTCAAAATAATTCATGCTTATTTGTGAATTCTACACAGAATCACTTGAGTTTCATCTTTTCATGTTGTGGATAATTTCATCAATTTAGATCTATAAGTATGGATATTGTATTAAAATAGTCTTTCATTTATGCAGCTCATCACTTTTGTAAATTGTAGGTATGTTTGCGTATCTAAATGCAACAAAACCAGAGGGTTGGCACTCATTTATAAAGCTATAAACTTCTTGTGTTATACTTTTGCACACATAGGCTGCGCCATTGAGCCACCAGTCAGGTAAAACTGTTTTCTTACTTGATACTGTGTAATGGGTGGAACTAAAGATGTACTTAACAGAACTGGATATCAGCATCTTTTTGTGTTTGTTACCATAATGGAATTTGGGGAAACTGCAGCATGTTTCTAAGTACCTACTTGTAACGTTAGTCAGTGTCTTATAAGTTCGACCCTATTAGATTTTTTTTTGGATCTGTAAATATGCTGTAGTTACTTTTTAATACAGTGCTTATAACACGGTTATTTGTTCTTTTGAAATGTATATCCATTTCCTATTAAACATTTATCCACATACCAGGGATATTAATAATAAATTTACCAAAAAAGCATCTGGCTGTATTTGAGTAAGAATTAAAAATACAGTGTTAATAACATGCAAGTAGTTAAAAGGTGGGTTTCCTGAACAGGATTTAAACTTAATTCATTTCAAAAAGATGTCTGTTACTCTAATTAAAGTAACTTTTTCAAAAAGTGTAAAGATACTGTAACATATATATATGTTTGTGTGTGTATATATACACACACACACACACATATGCACATGCTTTTAATTTAGATATTGAATTTTATCCATACTGTAAGATCAACCAATTAACCTCTCTATCTGTGAAAGGGATTTTAGAACTCAAAGTGAATATTATTGCTGCTCATCTAATTGAAGATGTAAAATGTGCTGTAAGTCTAGGCAAAAGATTATTCTGTTCTGCTTAATTTGTAATACACATTAGTAATGTATTTGCATAAACACTAACCTCATCTAATGTAGGGGGAGAGGGGCAGGATTTCCGAGCTGTGTGTTTAGTATTTTTAGTTTCCTGGGGTTTGTTGTCTTTCAGTGTCGGATATTTGGTATTTTTACTTTTTGAATCAGTGTGCAATACCTGAAAAATGTAAACACATTCATATGAAATTAACAGTCACTTAATGATATGAAGGTATTAGAAAAAGAGGGAATTACTTTCTCTAATGGAACTACTAAACCTTCAGTTAATAACTGATTAGTGAGATAAACTTCATACTCTGTAGATCTATGATACACTGTTAAAGATGCTATATCTGTTTCAGAAAATCTTCTGTTTAGAAACATGTGTGTTTTATTTTTAAGTGCCAGTTAGTTTTATGCAGATAGTCTCTATTTTTTCTGACTGTTGTCATTATAACTGGTTTTGCGTGTGGCTGTGTGTCTCTCTGTGTGTGTTCTGTTTATGAATCTTTGTGGAGAAAATAGGTTTTGTGGGGGGATACATGCGATCTTAAATTATTATTTGCATCTTTGAGATCCTGTTTTGTATTACTGTGGCTGCTTTTTCTTTCTTGTCATTGCGGATTCGGGATCCAACTTACCTGAAACACAAATTCTGCTTGGTCCTGATGAGATCATGTCTTATAAAGCAGAATACATTTTTAAATGGTCATTTTTGAAACTCCTTAATATTAATTTCAAATGTTAAAACAATGCAATGTAATTTTATTTTAATGTCATTCTATCAGGGTATTATTCTGCCATTTTTATAAGTTCATATGTAGTGATGTCGCAGTTTTTCATTACCAACGTATAATGTTGTATTCTGAAGATGTGCTGTCACTTAAATGTGTGTCTACTTCATTTGGTTAGGAGACGTATGTCTGTGATCGCTAAAACAGCACTACAGAAATTACACTATAAAGAGCAGCAGACAGGTTTGAAGTATACCTACCTTGTATATATACAATAATTACAAAGTAATCAGAAACTCTTCCTTGTTTTCTAGTATATTAAAGGGATGTTGTATGAATGTGGTGCAGTGGCGTGGGGCAAGGTTTGTTTTGTGCCAGTGCAGCTGTGGTTGGGAAATCTGCAGTATCTGCAGCTTGTGTGTATAATGCAGTCCAGCAATCTCTGGCCTTGTAATTATTCTTACTGTATATTGCCTTGCAACTTCTATTTCCAAAGTACTGAGGATCCTTGGCTTGGATGAAGACTCTGTTTTATCATTTGCTGTGCAAATGTGGGGGGAAAATACTTCCCATTCCAAAACCCTAGCAATCAAACAGGGGAAGATGGATGAGGATTAACAGGTTGAAAAGGAAAAGCGCAGTGATGATGAGCATCCTGGGCAGGCATCTTGATGCATCTGTGGCCTGCATGTGATAAGTTTTGGGTTTGATTTTTTTCCTTCTTACAAACATTATAGCAATACAGTTTTTAACAGAGGGATTGAGAAAGTTCATAGGGAGACATGTTAATTGTAAAGGTAACAGAAAAGTGATTGTAGGTGGGTCTGAAAGTCAACTGTGCTGAGCAGTGCGAAGGAGGTAGAAGGGGTATTTGCTTGCAGATTTGGCTGGTGAAAAGTTGGTCTCTTCTGCTAGTCATATATACTTGCCACAAGGTTGCCTGATATACTGAATAAAGATTGATAAGGTGTAATTGGCCTGGCCTTGAAACTGAAGATGAGCAAATGAAATTTGAGGGAGGGATAAGTTGCCCAAACCACTGGCTAGAAAAAGATTGTTTTTGTCAAGGCCAGGGAAGAGATTGTTTGAATAATCAATGCAAAAGCTGGTGAAAGCCTGTACAGGAGATTTACATATCAGTTGATAGAAGAGTCTGTATTTCAGTGTTGCCTCGAAAGAATCTACAAGATTTTAGACCTAGTCTGGTGAAAAGAACTTGCAGATTATACTTAGATGATGCAGAAACAGCAATGGTACTGCGGGAAAAGAGAAAAGAGGTTAACAGGGAGAGCTGGGGATGTTAGAAGGTTGAAGAACTCTGTTCTAGTCGTGTGCAGCTTTGACCAAAGGCTGGATGTGTTCAGATATGTCCCTATAAGAGACAAGTCTTCCTAGATCACGTCTTTTTTCTTTAAAACTAGGTTCCACTATTGCTAGTCTCACTTAATTCTGGTGTCGCATAAATACTTAACATAATGAATCAGCTGCTAGAACAAAATTGGTCAGCCCAGATTTAATGTGAAAACATTTGTCTGTCTCATGCAGTATGCTAAGTAGGGTGTTATGTTAGATAAAGCAGACAGGAAAGGTCAAAATAAAATTACATGTTTATTCTCCAGATCATCAGAAGCTCATGGAAGGAAATTTTTCCAGTTTTTTTTTTTTTTATTTAGGCAAATGGCTACACATTCTGATAAACGTGCACACAACTTTTTTCAGTAACTTGACTGTGCTTGAATATTTAAAAGTGTGGTAGATCTAAGGCTTGGTTGTTGAACTTGTAGAAGCAATGACAACGTGTTAAAACCAATTGTTCAGTTCAATGCTAGTGATGGACTGAGAGATGCAAGAGTAATGTAACTGTTTGCTGTCATGGAAAACATTTGAAATAACTCCTACAGCCTTATAAGGCACTGTGAGTTTTTACATATGTGTCTTTTGTATGTACACCTAGATGCATACAATTTCTCTCTCCCTTTTTTTTCCTCTCTGTTTATATATATATATACATACATATGTACAATTCTTAAATAACGCTTGGGAAGTAGTAAAGAAACCCCTGCAAGGTTGTGATCATGTAAATAGGGGGATGGCTGATTCTAATGAAATCTTTGTAAAATGAGGCATCCTCTTTCAGACCTGAGAACAGGCTTTTGTTCCCAATCCTAAGTCTGTCATTTCAAACTATAGCTGAGAAGAGTTTTAGCTCCTCTGCAGGCCTTTTCGTTTTGAGGGAGCCAGTTTGGTAGGATGGCAGTAACCTGTTCAGTTGTGGCCTTAGTATGGTAGGTGGAGTGTAATGATTGATTCTGAAGTTGGTGTTGCCCAGGGATCGCAAGGGGGATGGCTTACATTAGACTTTGTAAATTGAAGAAAAACATCTAGTAAGATTTTCATAAGGTATTTATTGAAGACTTTTGTTTTGATTTTAAGTAGTTTGCTACTGCAAAGATGTGTAAATGCTGCAAAGATATTTACGTAGCAAGTAGTCTCATTTCTTTCTTAAGACTTTCATTTTGGGTCCTGTGAATGAAGAGGCTTGCTTGCATCACTCTGTACCTACTTAATGTCTTGTTCCAGATTTCTTCATGTTTACGTGCTATTCCTAAGGGCCTTATTGAAAAGGTTGGATTTTCACTGTATAGATTCAGGTTCAGCATTATCTACTCAAAGCTTTCCATGGCCATTATCTAGCACGTGCGCTAGAGAGGGAGAGTAATTTGATAAGTCTGTATTTAAACTTATCTCTAAAGTGGAGAGAGAAACTGCTGTCATACCTGATGGAGGAAAATGATTAGACATTTACACAGTTCGTGAATTCATAGATTTTAAGGACGGAGGACTATTAAATCATCGTCTCACCTACTGTATAAAAGAAAGCCAGTGAATCTCGCCTAATTATTTCAGCAATTAACTCAGTAAGTTGTATGCATGAAAATACCTTCTCCAGAAAAACATCCACCATTGGTTTGAAAGTATCAAGAGATGAGGAAGTCACGTCTTTCCTTAGTAGTCTTTCCAATAGTGAATCAGTCTGCATTTAGAGGAGTAGGAGATCCTATTTCTAATCTGAGTTTGCCTGACTTCAAGGTTCAGTCCTAAATTCTTCATATTCCCTTTCCTGACATACTGGAGACCGCATTAGTAAGTGAAACCTTCTG
Organism: Burhinus oedicnemus; assembly: GCA_008921705.1. Lineage (NCBI taxonomy): Eukaryota > Metazoa > Chordata > Aves > Charadriiformes > Burhinidae > Burhinus > Burhinus oedicnemus. The sequence goes on from VFFE01007601.1 coordinate 1,792,921, forward strand.
CCATGAAAATATTTAGGAGTACAACTAAACTTCTTTTCAGTTTTGTTATGATAACTGAATATCTGAAATCCCTCCTTGTAGAACAGGGTTCTTTGCCCCCAATTTGTAAATCTTTTCTGTGGCCCTTCTCTGTATGCTTCAATTACTCATCATCCTTTTTAAAATACAGAGAGGGGAAGTCAGGTGCTTTCAATTCAGTTTGGTGTTGTATTTCAGGGGAGTATGATTCACAGGTGATTCACAAAGATTGTGCAAGACATCATGAGACAGCTTCTGTGTTGCTTTTATGTTTCTTGTCTGCCAGGATATCACAGTGTGTCGTACCAACTCTGGTTTACTTTCTTTGTCTAACTGTAGAAAATGTGGTAAAGAGTCAAGAGTAAGATAAGGTCTCCTGAGCACCCATGTTTTATGTTTTCCTCCTCCTAAATATGAAATTCCCACAGCTGAGATCAACAGAAGAGCAAGTCATTTTTACAAGTATTATAAAAACTTGGATGAACTATAAAAGTTGGTACCATGCGTGATAACCCCAGTCTGCCACTTCTGTCCTGTGCTGATGACATTGACATCTTCATTGCAGCCCTTTGTGTAGACTAAAGGGCCCTCATCCTGTTCATGCCTTTTCCATCCTCTTTCTCCTGCCTCAAATCCATACTGTAATCATGGGGTCTGTCAAATGACTGCAGCTCGGATGGGGTGATGGTTTTTTCCTGCCTATGAATAGCACTGATCCCTTCTAGCTTTTTGTATTATGATTTGATAGTGATACTAGAGTTTTAAAATGGGATGTGGCCTAGAGGGCATGTGCTTCAAAGTAGCTCACCTACTTTCTCAGTGCGTCCCTCTGGCAGAAGAAATGTCGGAATCCAAATTTTTTTTTCACCTATCTGAAAGATTGACACCTGTGCTGCATGCTGTGAGTTGTAGGGATTTGTTGTTGTCGGAAGCAGGAGCATCCTGAAGCACGTCCTGTTTGGGAACTAAGCAAGTGCTGGGTGGAAGACTGGGGTGATGAGGCAGGGCACAATGTATCTCCTTTCAACTGCATCTAATTTTTGTGACATTGAGAAATAGCTGTCTAAGGAGATGGCAAACTTGTAGCAGAAATGCAGCTGTGTGGTGGGATTCCTACACTTAGCTGTAGCAATTCCAGTGGGTGTTGCAGAGCCAGAAATGATGGTCTAATTGTTGGCAGAAAATGGCCATGTAGGTAACGTTGCCTTGATCAGAAGGGTCATTTGACACAGGAAAGTTGACCATAGAGAACAGGTTAACAAAAATAGTGCTGGAGAAGATTTGTTCTAGCCCTCCCACCGTAGTGCATGAAAAGTCAAGTTCTTTTTCTCTTTATTAATTTATTTTTCCTTTGTCTCTTCCACTGCTGTCAAAGTCAAGAGCTCTTACTGAGAAGAGGCCACTGATTTCAGCCAGTGCCTTGCCTCACCAGCCTGCATTTTTGGGGAACTTGATCTTTCGGTTGATCCACAGCCTCCATTTCCAAGACTGTCTTAGCATGCAAGCAGTGCAGCTAGCAAAATGATTGCATTATTGCCTGTTTGTCAGCCATACAAACTTAATATTTTTTCATGGATTATAATCCATGATAGCTAAATGAAAAACAGTTTTACTTCTACATTCATAGGTGTGTAAATGTGAGGTATCTGTCCTAGGTTGGACTGTTTCCATCTACTTCAGCTTGCTTTCTTCAGACGTGCAACATTGCATGACTGGCAAGAAAGTATGAAAAGCTCTGTCTGGGTTATCACTACCTGCCCCACATGGAAAGTACATGCCAGGTCTTTAATGGGTTAGAATTTACTTAAACTCTGAAATATGGTGTTTCAGAAAGACAAGAACCATCATTCCTATCTGTATTAACATCTAAACTAGCACTGAATCGTAATGAGATTTCTCAGGCCATCTCTCCTCTTGTGTTTCTCTCAGCTAGAACAACCATCTGTGTTGTTACAATACCCTATAAAGCCAAAAAAGGCTTAACTTTGGATTCCAATTTTTAAATGAAGCAAAAAGAAAACAATTTTATCCATCAGGGCTTGTTTCAATTCCTTTCTGTTTATCCAGAGTTTCTTGGCTGTGTGAATTAAAGAGGGGAGATTCTCAACTAAGGGTGGCTGGCGCAGTTTCTTTTTTTTTTTTTACTCCAGGTACTACATTGCCCATGTGTGAAGTTTTGTGTGTTTTATTTCTAACTGTGTATTGCACTGAGGAAATCCAAACTGTGTTGATAGGGCTGTCAATGCCTTCATTATCAGGTTGGGTTCTAGGAACCCATTTTGCTACTCTGTGACCTTTTATACCAGTCAATAAAGTCAGTGGATTTGTGCTGGTATACAACTGGAATAACACAGTAATGAGTGAGGCCCCAGAAAACAGCAGACAGCAACATATCGGTGTATTTATCACTTTTAAAAGGTTATGGCAGTTTCAACTGGCCTATGTAAAGAAGTTTCTTATTGCTTTAGTTAAACCTTGCTTAAACATTTGATTTTGTGTGGATCATATAATCGGGATCTCGTTATGTTTTTATATTAAATTTATGCTCAAAACCTGCTTTAAATTGCTACGTTTGTAGAATTTATGCTTTCCTCACCCATTTGGGTTTCACAAGGGATCTCAGAAGAGTGTGGTATATCCTTCCTGTCCAGTGCCGAGGCACAGCTGGGTGAGCTAAGGGCAGGGGAACACCTCAGCTCAGAAATGCCTTGCATGCATCTTTTTCAAACCAGTATGGTTTTTGTGACCACATGTATTAGTATTACTATGTTAACGTATCTGTATATGTACATGTATTCATGGTATCAGGGATGTGGGAGCATTTGGTTTTGTTGTCCTAAATGCCGCTGTTTGTGTCTGCAGTCCACGCAGTTCAACCTTTCAGTCCTGTGCATTTACCAACCATTCAGGCCCCGTGCAGTATTCACACATATATTATGTAAAATAAAATAATAATAATAAAAAAAAATACATTATTAAGACCATGGGGGCTGTGAATGGATTATTACAATTTGCCTATCATGGTAATGACACCTGTTAGAGGTGTGATACAAAAGGCAGTGACAGGCAGTGTAATTTAGTAATTGTAGCTATTGTGCTGTGTAGCTGGTCAGTTCACCAGGCAAGTACAAAGAAACCAGTGTTAAGGCTAAGCAGGGGTGGGTAAGCTTAATAGAGAGAGCTAGTGCTTTACTGAAAGAAACTTTTGGTGGAGGGCTAACTCCCAGGGGGAAGGAGTTAGAATGGGTTGAAAAGAATGAACAAAAGTATAAAAATGGCACAGGTTTTCCCGTTTCAGTTCTTAAAGTGACAGGGGACTTCTGGTGATGAGCATGGCTTGCTCCACTGGCCCAAGGAGGGTGGAGGGGGAGAGGGCAGCTTTTTGACATACTGGGAGGGCGCTGATGTATTGCAGCTGCAGAAGCGGGGTAAGCCCAGGCTAGCGGTTGTCTCTCTCTCCCTCTTGCTGAATATCACGGTTGGGTTTGGCAAAATTGTTTTCCTGTCAAGGCAGTGACAAAGGTGTAATAGGGTCAGAAGGTAAGTTTGAGAGGTCGCAGAAAACCACTGCTGGCAGGTCATAAACTTGTGCCTTGGAGAAATCTGCACGTGCATATATGATTTGAGTATTCATTTGGATGGCAGGCCTGCCAACTGCTAATATTTGAGGAGTTAACTAGGGTCTGAAAAGTTAACTAAGGTCTTCAGTGGCTTCCTTCCTGCTATATAGAAGCCGCAATGTTCATGAAGTTTTTTATGTTAGAGATAATGGAGCTAAGGATACAAGGATAATTTTTTACTAGTTCCTTGGCAAATATGTTTGTTTTGTAAGCTGTTTGGAGCACAGACCTCATCTTCCTTAACTTGGGCACAGAGAAGTGAATACTCAATGCTTTCTTAATCCCAAATATTGTTTTCGATCATTTTGTGAGCCAAAGAACAGCACAAAAGACTACACAAATTAATCTTTTCCTTGATGCCGTATCCCTGTAGACCCCTAATAGACTATGTAAAATGCATAGCCATTAAATAATTTTCTGTTTCTGTAATTATGAGAATGCTAAAATGCTTATAGACTTCTTATATCAGACCTATCTTCTTTTTTTTTTTTTAAGTACTTTGAGATTGTCTTTATCTTTCCTCTCTGTGCCCCCCATCTGGATATTTGATTTTCCACAGACCGTATTGGTCTGTCTTCATGTGAACCTGTAATTATTGAACAAATTGTTGTCACAATGAAGAACCTCTTAGACGTTTATGAGGACGCATTAGAAAACAATAGTCTTGAACGATAAGTAGTGGACACAGCACTGAAACATATTAAGGCCAGATTGACTCATTTAACAGCTTTAAGAGAACAAGGAAGTAGCCTGAAGTTAACAAAGGTCTGCACAGCAGGGCATTTATGCTAGCAAATACTAATTCGCGTTTGCTAAACAGTATAAACAGATTTGCAGGCAACACCAGGCATCCCATTTAAAGGGATTAGGTGTGCCACTCACCTATTGTCTGGGCTGAGGAATGTGGGGTGCTCAATATGCTCCTCTGCAATTAGCCCAATTAGGCAGACACGCCCTTTGTGCAAAGCCAGTTACAGGGCACTTAATCCATTGATTGGAAAGGTAATATTTCTTCTTTGAATTTAGAAGCCTGTCCCGTGGTGTTACTCGCATCTTTGCGGATTCCACACCTAAGCGTTAAAGCGACCACGCATCGTGCGTCAGCCGGCCGGTTGATAAAGTGTATTTGGTTTTCATAAACTATGCAAACTGGCGTATTGCCTTTGTTGCAGTCAGCTGATGGAATGCTGCAAGAGGAAGGGAATACCAAGGAGCTTTGTAATCGGGGCAAAACCAAGTGTTAATAAATGGGCCATCCCCGTGGTCTAACGCTAAGTGCAGGGCGATGCTCGTTTATGTTCAAAGTGCGCTGCCCTTACTCGTAACGTGTTTTTTTTTTTCCCAGCAAGGGTTAAAAATACAGCGGAGGATTCATGTGCTATACGTGCTATTATCACTAATTTCTGTAGGAAGTGATTCATGTTACGCTGGAGCTGCAGAAACGCCTGCATTCCTTGTATCTTGCCCGTCATTCAGATGGTAAAGGCCATTTCCAGGCTCTTTCAGCTGGTTGGAGGGTCAGTACAGCAGAGTCCCTCTGAGCCTTGGACAGTCCCAAAGGCACCTTCCTAGAAAATCATTACAAAAGAAGGTTGTGTAAAAACAGGAGAAGAACGAGCTGGTGTTCAGCCGAGTACTTACGTATTGTCTACAGGCATCTGAATTAATTGCAGATTATATGCCAAAGTAAAATCAAGTTTTGTGCCAATAAAAAGGAGCTGAGGCAGTGTGTGTTACTGGGTGATCTCCCTGCACTCGCTGCTGGCTGGAGGGGAGGCTGGTCCCAGTGCTGAGCTGCTGAGCGCCGCCTTCCCCGGGAGGAGAGGTTGGGTGCAGACATAGCTGGCAGCGTGGCGTGTACACATGTGCAAGCTCAGGGAAGCACAGCCGCCTCTGGAGCTTCTGCAAACCTCCCAGCTGGCTGTTACGAGCCCTTTCGAACGTAGACCCTGAGGGGTCACTGCAATGGATTAGGCCGGTACAGGCTAATTCCTCAAATACTGGTGATAAAAGCCTCACCTAATGCATCCTGAGCTTCGAATCTGCCTATGCCCCCTCTGTCATCAGCAGTGCCTGTTTTACCGGTGATAGCATTTCAGAAATCCATCTCTGGCTATATAGGGATGTCTTTCTTCGAAGAAGCATCTCAGGTTTATAAATCTTCCTGGAGATAGAAATGCGAAGTTCACAGAGCATAGATAGGAGAAGAGATTTGGTACTGGGCTCCCTTTCTTAAGGAAAGGGAAAGAATATCCAGGCTATGAAACTGCAGTGGGTCATTCCACTCGTGCCTTTCAGGTTAAAGTGTTGTGCATAGAATTATCATGTAAGGTGTAAAAGAATGTTTCTTTCAAACAGACAAGAAATTGGATCAAAGGCAACACACCTTTTCTCGAGTACAGCCTTTACTTCTCATGAAATCACTGGGGCTCCCTTGGAGGGTTGAAGGCAAGGATGTGGCTACAGCCCTGCTTGTGGCCACGTTCGACCTTCCTGGAGTCAGGCTCAGTGTTTGTCTACAGTGTTTAAAGGGTAATAGCACTAAACACTGCCCTCACAAACCACGGTAATTACTTCTACTGCTGAAAAAACCCAGAACATGAACAAAAATATCATAGAAAAGCTATTTCTAACACTAGTGCTGCTCTTTATGGCTAAGTGGCAGCCATCGTTTTTTTCCTAAATTATGTGTTCTTTTTTCAAGCATTTAGATGATGCAAACCAGATTTTTGTGGCAGCATTATTGCTCATAGCCAAAAGAGCATTCAAGGAAACACTGTATTTCTGGTAAACTGCCATTTATTCAGAACACTTTTGAGTTGTTTATCTTTTTTCATTCTCCTGACAAATCAAGTAGCCATTGAGCCTGGATTTCTGAGCATAAGTTCAGTAATAATTTTAGTAAAAGCAATAGCTACCATCTACTTTTTGGGGGTGAGAGTATGCAAAGTTCTGGCTTTTGCTTTATTTTTAAAAGGAAGACTCCCCAGGAAAATTGTTTTTCCAGTTTAGCAGTAAAACTTCCTGTTTGTTTTGGAATTTTTTTTCTTACATGTAGTATTATGATAGAAATTTTGTTGATGTAATTGCATTCTAGGTAGTGTTCTAGAGTTATTTTTTGATTTGTTTACCTTTCTCTGGACTGACGCTGTTAGTTTAAAAAGAAAAAAGATTGTGAGCACTCATTAGAAGAGTACTGTGGATGCCTTTTAGTTTTTCACATTGCTTTTTATTCGCTGTGAGTGTTCCTAATAGTAAGTGTTTAATGGAGGGAATGTTCCAGAGGAAAGAAATGGTAACAGATAATCATGCAAAGGTATGTAATTATGAATATTTGTCCCAGGCATGTGAATATGAAAGTTCTTTGGGGTTCATCCAGTCAGCAAGTAAGAACAATAACATGAGATGGAGGTGATTAATCGAGTGTTGCAGAGAGAAAAATATGAATTACAAGTAATCAAAACAGTATCTAGGACAAATAGTTCACAGGCAATCCACAGGCCACACATGTTCACATGAACAAATTACTGAATTGTTTCAAGGTGAGGACATTTGTATGCATGAAAATCTTTGTATGCGGTCATTAATAGAAAAATGTACTAATACAGTTGCATAAATTGTTTACTTTATAAATGCAATAAAATTCCATTTTCAAAATAGACCGTTTCTGTTCTGCCCATAAAGAGTGGAAAGTACCATCATTAGCTTAGAACTGACTTCAGACTTTTGCATTAAAGAAAGGAAGCTGACAGTCAGCTCTATCCAATGCATAGTATACCCCTCAAAAATATTCTGTCATTCACCTTTGAACATAATACTGTTGTTCATTTTAAGATGTTAAAACCTAGACTGAAGGATCAAAATAAACATATTTTTCTTTGTGGTGTTTTCTGATTTTTGTAGTTTCTCCAGTGCATGTCCTCTTGTTCTACTGCTTGGCTTCTGCATAACTGCTAGTTCCCTGCTTGCTTTAAAAAGCCCGGAGGTTTTATAGGGATATTTTTTATCCTTCTTGCTAGGCATTGTAACTTTTAGCTCAATAGTGTTTAATTCAATTACAGTGAATTAAGTTTACCTTAGGATCTTTGGAGCCCCTTAGAGGGCTGATCTGATTAATTACTGTGCAAAATAGATTGTTAAAATAACTAGGTTTTATGCAGTTTCTCTTTGTTCTTTCCCTTAGCTTCTGTAATTCATAGACATTGATACAGGATGAGTGAGGTTAATGTGGGAGACGTGTTCCCACAAGCTCACTGACTCTTCTGACTTTCCTCTCCTCCTCAGTCAGAAATGGGCTCCCATGGGTGGGGACCATGTGGGTCCCCTTCCTGGGCTCCGACGTGTGCCCTCCAGTGCGATGAATTTTGTATGTCAGTCCCAAGTAGATGGCCAGCAGAGGAATCAGGATGGCCTTGTGTACAGGTCATTATGGATTTAGTAGCAAATGAACTTTGTAATGCAGAGTACAGGCTGAAGGTAATTTTATTTATGGTTTTAATTGTAGCAACCTTTAATAGCCAAAGCTAGAAAACATATCCTACTCATCGTCAGCGCTCCTGATCTGTGTCCTGTCTGGGACAGTAGAGAGCAGCAGGGTAAGGAGTCATCCGAGCTCCTGACATTGCTAAGCTTTTCTATGGGTTCACACAGGTCAGGGGTTTAGTGGTTTGTGTAAGTGGCTGTGGTCCTGCTCCTGAGCCAAACCAGACCGGCCGTAGTAGAGACATGGCATCTAGTCACACACTTCCTTATATGACAAATAAAAGTGGCTTATACCATTCTTGGGCAGATTTATGCCATCCATCTGCAACCTTGGCAGGCTCACTGGTAACAAAACGGACATGGTTTTGGGCCAGGCGGTGCAACGGGGTGTAAGGGTCACTTTGAAAGGAAGGGAAACCACCTGTGTTGGGCATGGCTTATAATTTTGCTGGATGCAGCTGCACAGCAGGAATTAGAAAGGGGAAGCCACCATGTGCTCAGGAGGCCGCCTTGTGTCCCTGTGTGGCTGGAAGTTGTAGCTGCACCGTAGCCCAAGCGGTGGGGACGGAGGAGGTCTCAGCCCCGTGCAAACAGGTCACTCGAGTTCATCCTTGCTCACTTCTCTCCCTCCTTCTCCAACACAGAGCAGAGTGAATAAAACCAGTCCTTTTCTGGGGAGAAAGTGGCTGGCTAATACAGGCTCGTCAGTCTTTATGTTCTGGAATGAGGATTTCCGAAGTTAATTCAGGTCTGTAGGAGTGAAGTCCAATATCACTCTCTTCAAACAGACCGGGAATTTCCAAAGCTAAACCAGGTTTGTAGGGACAAAGTCTAGTGTTATTCTCTTCAAACAGACTGTGCAGCCTCCAGTTTGTGTGAGATGTGTTAACAGGACGCTATGCATGTTGTAGCTCCAATTCATTTATAGGTTTGCTGTGTTTTTTTTAAATCTGCCTTTTAAGCTCTGCCATTTGTAATTTTCCTTTGACAGCTGGAGAGATGGTGGGAAGGGAGCAGAGCTGAGATGTTACTTACCTTCTCCCCTTTTGGGGTATAGGCCTCATTTTATGGAACTATTGAAAGTTCTTAGTGGTTTAGTCCCTTTTTGAAGCGCAACAGAAAGTCACTGCTGCACTGATGTCATCAAAGAAAAATGAGCCGGTATTGAGCTGAAAAGTGCATAAAAAGTTTATGGATCTTTTAAAAAAGTTTTACCATGAACTGCAGCAGTGGATTTTAACTTGAACAAAACCAAATCAAGTGTTAAACCTTTCCACATTTAGATGTTGTAATGGTAACCGGGAGTTTAAGGGCAGCGTTGAGAGAGGTGAAGTGTGTAGTGAAAGACCCTGGCGATGTGCACAGGAGGGGGATCCAGAGCAGGAGCGGGCTGGGCCTGCCGGAAATCGATGCTAAAACTCAGTTTAACTCGACCGGTGCCAAGAATTTATCACACATCTGTTTTGCCTTGATTTTATATTTAATTATCACCTGCAAAAAGTCTGATTTCTAAGCATTTATTATGAAATTAATAAAAGAGTTTACAACGCAGTGCTGTAATGCACTCCGGGGTGTGTCCTGCTGGAGCAGTGCCATTTCCGAAGTTGTTGAAGTTGTTCCTCATAAAGTTTGTGCTTCATTTTGTGGTCAGTGCAGAACAATATCCCAGGAAAAATACTGCATAGTTCTGGTAGTGCTTCCTGGCAGAAAGCAAGCTGCCATGCATGGCCCCGAAACGTGTAAGGGCTGTGCATATAGCAGCCTTTATTCTGAGCCGTAGGTGATGGGGCAGCGAAGTTACAAAGACTTCCTGATAATCACTGTTGTGCTATTTGCTCATTTCTTTTCTGGAAAACTCACACAGAAGTTATCCTAATAAATTAAAGATATTCAGTATAAGATGCATCTTTATATATATAAATGCATGCATACGTGTTTAAAAAGATGAAGAGCTGGTCCTTAAAAGATGAGGAACCTAAACATGAGGAATCCTTTTGGAGCTAAATAAATAGTTGAAGAGTTTCTTAGTCCATTGCTGTCTTTTCTCAGCGATGTAGGCAACAGGTGGTATGAGATTAGGTGTCTTTTTGAGTGTTGTGGTTTTGGCTGTCATTGTGTAGGCCTCAAGTATATTTTAGCACATGTTGAGCGCTTCCATGTAGCAGCAGCCCTGCGTTCTGTGCATGTCAGCACTGTGCAGCCTCTGTCAAGCAGCTTTTTCATCTACTGCTTCTCTCCTTTGTCTTTTTCTTTATGTTTTTTAATTTACTTTACTTTCCATAGTGCATCCAAACGTGCTTTCTCCCAACAAGTCAGGAATTTGATCCACTCAGAAATATAGGACATACTTAAAGAGTTTCTGTCAGTGCGTGGCCAGTATTTTTTTTCCTTTCCCTTTTATCCACTTTTTTTTTTTCAAAATTCAGGTTAGTCCTTTTTTAAATTTTTGTTCAAAGGAAACATTATTAAAAGTTTAAGCCTGGTAGATGGAGAAAATTTAGTTAAACAGATCTCTGATACCTACAATTACACTTACTGATGGGATAATTGCAGGATGTTGGGTGCAAAATATATGTGCTGAAGTGTCTTTAAAACTTCTGTTCCTTAGTATTATTTCTTTATTCAATTAGTATAGTGCCTAAAGGCTGCAACCATAACGAAGACTTCTCTGTACTGAGTATTGCACAGACATATGGTATGATTTAGGATGTGAATGGATGATGGTGATCAATTCAGTTGTGGTAACTTCATGATTTGCTTCTCAGATGAGTAACGATAACTGATTATGTATTAATTACCACATTGTTGCAATCAATGCTTCCCTGCAACGGTGGTTTAAACTGATGTACTTTTCTCTGTAATTACAGTGGTTTAGAAGTACGTAATGGGCTAAGAGTTGATTACTTCAGCTCATGCAATGAATGGATGGCCCTGGGCTTGTAGCAATTTGATCAACTCCCTATAGCCAGAGCCTTGGGACTGAACCTCTATGAACAGGGTACATGCAGTTTGGGAGAAAAAAAGACGTGTTACAGCTTAAGTGCAAAAGGAGAAAACTTTCAACGTACCGTACTCTGTCCCATAATGCTGTTCCTGTGTGTGACTGCTCTGTTTTTTTTCTGCTAACTCCACTAGTGCAGATCTTAGAAATGACAAAAACCTTGCATCAAACCTTGTGGACTAAAATTTCTGCCTCGGCTGTTCAGGTTGGAAAGATACTTTGTGGTATGGTCCATTGCTCAAAGTGCTGTGGCAGCTTTTTCTTTTGTGGAAAGCGCCTTCCTCCAGTGCCTCGTGCTGCCCAGAAATGCAGAAGCATTTTACATATTTGAAGTCAGCACCAAGTCATTCAGAAACTAGCTGGCAACTTACCTGCTTCTTCGGAGCGTAGGTGAAGTTACTGCTTTCTGCCTGGAACCATCGTGAGTTGGCGATGATGACAGTCACAGATATGTTCTGCACTTATCCAAGCTTCCAAAATACGGAAATTATTCCCTTGTATAGCACAGCAGTCAGAACAGAAGGCAACATCTATATGATTAAGGTTTATGAGGTCTGCGTTCAAATGCGCTGGCAGATTCGATATAAATCCCCAAAATGAAGTAATATAGAAACAAATCTCTCCAGAGATGCACGCACTCTGAGAACTTCAAAACCCATCACTGATGGTTTTAGATTGATTTTTTTCAGGATGCTATCTGCTTATTTGGAAGTTATTTAATGCCATGTCAAACAGATAATTGATTTGAATTTGATATGTACATTTGATATGTACACAGTTCCAGTACTGCATTGAGCATATGGGCTACTCTTGTACCTTTTCTGCTATGAAAACGAGCTGTTTCTGTTTCAGCCAGGCCTGACTGTGGTTTTCCTGTTGCTACAGTCAGCTCCAAAAGTATGCCATGAAGTAAAGGACATGACTAATGTTCATTCACAACTTATATAGATAAGCACTAGTTCTTATCTGTTATACTAATGAAGTTAACAAATGCCTGTTAGAGGTAACGCTCTGCTCTTCTCCCCTTGTGGCCAAAAATTCCCTTAGCTTCTCCTGAAGCCTGTCAGAATTTTAGTTTACAAAGACAGAACAAGTGTGTGATGTGGATTTTTTGGTTTATGCACTTGATTAAGTTATTGCTTTATAGTCTGTTTATGAAAATTTAACTGTGGAAGTTTTCTCTTAAAATAACAATGACTAGTAATGATGGGATCTATTAATATTGTTAAATAATAAGTAATATTATTTATAGACATACCTTTTCTTCCTAGATATTATAACCTACATAATAATAGTTCTGTGATTTCACTATGAAAAATAGTTACCTAAGGACTGTGTCCAGTTTCTTTTATTCATCCGCTTGGAAACAAAATCTTATTTTTTGCTTAGAATGCCAACCTGTCTGACACTGTCCATTTTAAACAAATTATTTTAACTTTTGAGGTATAAATACGCCATCAATTTGGTTGTAGGTGTGGAGGCCAGCAGCAGAAATCAAGGTTTTATCTGTTCTCCAGAGTGTAATCTTAAGTAAGACTTAACATGACTGAGTTTAAAATGGACTGTTTCTGGAAAAATGCTTCCTCCTTTTGCTCAGTACCTCCATGTACTTCTTAACTGATCCTTCACTTTCTGACAAAAAGATATTTCCCTTCTTTACTTTTTTTAAAAATGTTGCAGCGATTGTATTTGTTCCGTGAAACACTACTTAAAATTTGTTACCCAGCGATTTGGAAATGGTGAAGAGGTGGGAATTCAGTGTGTTTATACAGCGCCTAGTACAGTTGGATCCCAGTCTCTTAGAAAGCAAACATTAATATGCAGTTTTGCATACCATCAATGCAGTTTTTAAATGTTACATTTTTAGACTCTTAAAACCTTAGTTCTAAAGATATGCAAGTTAGAAATTAATTGAATTAGGGCTTCAGATTCTGACTTCAATTTGTACTATCAATGGGCAGAAAAATATAACTCTGAACTCAAAAAATTTTGTTTGAAATTAGGTAATAAACCTATTATTATCCTGTGATGTAACTTGATGTGGTGTCTGGTATAATTGCAGCCATATTGTCAAGTTTACATTCAAATCTAACTGCTACTGAGCATATTGATTGTTGAAGCTTTTCTTGCTCTCTGGCCGTTGGTGGAAGTTGCAGCGTACTACAATGAGCTATACAGATGTATATTAAGGCTGCCGATGTGCTAAAAGATATCTTTGTGGTAATTAGAGAGATCATCCCTTGTGAAACCACATATTCCTTTAGTTTTCACATCAAAACGTACACAGGTGGTATTCTTTTGGTGGTAATGGGATTAAGATTTGGATGGAAAATTATGATATAGGCACATTGAATTTTGCAATGGAAAAAAAGAGTTTTTCTCTTAAACAGTAGGGAAGACCAAATTGGCCATGTGAGGCCATTGGCCTTCTGACGTTTTAGCTGGCTATGTTAGTTTATATATTAAAGTTATCTTACTTTATCCTGTGTGTTTTTACTTTATAGAACCTTGGTTTGGCTGCTTATAGCTAGTGTGTTGAGTTTTTCAAACATCTGATGTCAGTGGATTAAGATAGGGACACCTTGCTTAAGGTGTTTCCAGTCACAGATTCTTAAATGGTAAGGAAGGACTTGAGCCTGTCTTTCAGTTGTGTTCAGATTAAGGAAAAAATATAAAAAAGGAAAGCAAGGAAAAAAATCATGCAACTAAAACACTAGACTAGATCTCAGGAGATCTCAGTTTGGTCCTTTTTTCTGTCACATCCTTCCCATCTGACCTTGCTTCAATCACTTAGATCTTTTACAGTTGTCTAAACCTTTTTACACTAATAGTCTTGTCCTTAATCTCTGTTCCATATCTCCTTAATTGTACAAGTGGATTAAAACATCACTGTCTTCATTCTTTACCTCTATATACTGTATATATATACTGTACTGTAAATATACTGTGAATTCTTTGCAGCAGTAGACTGTCAAAGAAAAGTATATAACAGCTGTTAACATCAAGTAATGTAAATCTCACTTGGATGTCCAAGTATTACTGTAATATGCAAGAACTGAAAAAAATAATGGACATTGAGCATTTTTCCCCCTAGACTGATTCTAAGTTTATTTTGATCACTTCCAAACCTGATGTCATTTCACATAAATCACAAAAGTATCAAAATGGGAGCGAGCAAATAACAAGACCTTTCCATAAACCACAAAAGTATGGAGTATTTGTCACTGTCTTCTGAAGTTGACTATAGCTAGGCACTGTTGTCACCATTAAACCCTCAGTGCATCCTGCTCACATTGTCGGTGTTAAGCAAATTACCAGGTTCTTAGTTATGAGGGATTTTTTTCCCCAGCCCAGATTTGCAGGAAGTAGGTTTCAGCTTTCCTTCTTAGTACGGCGCATGGTCCGCTTTCCAGGATCACTTGCGACTTTTGGTTGAAAACGTCAACCAAGTTCTCAAGGGCTTAGAACATTGACAGTGTCCTTGATCTTTCTTGTGCTCTTCCTCTCAGACACTGTAACTGTGGCTTTGAATCTTTAAGGGTTTTTCAAGTTTTCTAAAAGATGCTGGGAAGAACTTCTGTTTGTGGCATATGTTAGCTTATAGAATGATGTTCTGTGGCTGCTTCTGAACCAGACATGTATTTGATTCCACTGTTTCTTGCTATTGAACTCTGTCTAATATCCATTTTCCTATGTAGTAATATATTAGTTCTCTCGTTAGAAACATGTAGTCAGGTTCAATTATTCATTCTTATGAACAGACCTTCCTCTAAGAACATTCACATACCGAGATAACGAGAAAGTTGAGGTGAAATCCATAAACACCTAAAGTTTGACCTAAGAACCCAGCCAATAAAATGTTATTATAAGGCCATGGACGTAGATCCCATCTTGCTAAGCTTACTTGTCAGAGCACTTCAGAAGAGGCGTAGGCAGAGAAAAGGAGAACAAGGACACTGTAAAATGGCAGTTGCAGCTTTTGTTGAGTTGGTTTCATATTCTGTTACTCCATTAAGTCTTGGGCAGCATGTTCTGAGAGGTTCCAATTCTGTACTGAGCTCCAATGAAGGAAAATATGAGGTCACCTGCAAACCAACTGCAAGAGTCTATGTGCTGTTGTTGCTCCTCCAAGTCATGCCATTTTAAGCTCATTTTTAAAGACAAAATGTCACCTTAGAAGCATTTGATTTCTGGTTTCATGGAAATGCTGCAGTATGTGCTTTCAAAGTGATGATGATTTATATTTGTATTCCTTTTTATAGACTTAATGTGTACAGGGATTGAGGAGCAAAACCTTAATGTTAGGGTGCTATTTAAGTACACATTTCTCATGTTCATGAAACAGTATTTATGTACACAGAGAAGGGAACTCAGTTGCTGAACATAACTTTTCATTCCACTTAGTCACGTTTATTGTGTGTTGTGTATCCACATGTCTCCAGACATGCCACTGAAACTTGCTTCATGGTATATTTCCACAGAGGAGAACATAGTTCGAGTGCAGTTAAGGGTTATCACATGGTTGTGTAGTTGAGGCAATAGATCAAAGGGACTTTTATGCAATTATGGGGGGATCACTGTCTCAAATGACAAAGCATATGGAAACCATACATTTTTCTTCACCTGGTCTGTTTCTTTTAAACCTATGTCTCCAGTCTTTGAAAGCCAGTATTAAAAACACCTATCTTCCTATCTCATGTGCCATTGCTAAGCTCTTGAATAGGTGAAAGGATGTTCAGTATAACAGAAGATCCTTAAATTGACTACAGTGGTATGTTCTAGTTGAGGAACTTAGTTAGCAATGACTTGAGCTTTGGTAGAAATATAAGGATGAAGATAGTAAGCCAACCTGCTAGAGTCTGGCCCTTATGCTAGATAAGGGCCAGCATAAGAGCGTTGCCCCAGCATTGCCCTTCCAGCATAAGAGGGCAATAAAAGGTTATTCAAACTTTGTAGGTAGTATTAGTAAAGGCATGGATTGACCGAATATGGCATGATCACCTTGGAGAAGGATTTTGCCAAATATTAAAATATTTAAATGTTCCTAGAAGTAGATGGATATTATGTGGGTAAGGACGAATATTGTTTTCAGTTGGGCACTGGAAACTTGGTTATATTTTGGAATTCCCAGAGGAGAAACGCTGGTATGATGTCTAACAGATAGTGACAGAGGTGATGTCTAAATTAAACATTCATGCTCCTTCACATGGCTATTTGCTGAAATATTTATGTTAGAATATATTTCATTCTTTTTTATGATTAAAGTTTGCACAAAGTATGCATGTTTGTTTGTGCCCCAGAGATTAGGGTCAGTGCTATGATGTGAAAGGCAACTGATTAGATGCTACTTTTGTTTAACAATTATGTATTTATTTATTCATGAGGTTTCAAGTAATTTTAAAAGTATATTATTATTTTTTACCTTCATAAACAAAATTGTGTATCTTGAAATCTCACAGGTTTCTATAAAAGGATAGCTATTAGAAATAAGAAAAACAATGGATAATGAACTATAAAAAAGACAATCCTATGTCACAGCTTGTAGTCAGAAATTTTAAAAAAAAAATTCTATAAAGGTTAATAGTGGTAATTGGCAACTCTTGATGGGCTTGCTTTTATCACGGTAATTTTTTAGATTTGATTAACATAGCATTATGATTAACAAACATTATTGGATTTTTGCAGAATTTTCCCATGTATTGAAGCTTAACACTTTTCAAATCATTTGGTCACAAGTGTTTCTGCCAACTGCTTCTAGCCCTACAGTGAAGATACCATTTTTGGTTCTGATCTCTGTAGGTCCTAATATCTAGCTTACATCTCAAGCTTGCAAATTTGACTTATATGGCACTCCTAAGATCTAGTGTTCCCCAAGTATCCACACCTCCCCAAATGTTTTCACTTATTAACAAAAAACTTTTTTTGTTTTATCATAGTTTTTCCTATTCTGAATGCTGCTTCAAGTATTTTCCAAGTCTGATGCCTCTTGGCATTACCTCTTCTTGTTTTATCATGCCAGTAGCTTCCCATTTTCTAGCTCATTGGAAACAACCTTTAAAGTACTTTCTGAGCTATCCCCAACTCAGTTCTTGTCTCCTGTTCTTTATCAGAAGATTGAGTGCACAGTTGGTCAGCTAATGGTGATTGCCTCCATCACCTGCAGAGTGGTTTTGGCTATTCTTCCACATATAGCGCCTCAACAAAAATTAACTCTGCTCATGTATTGTGGGTATGATTTCATGCTATAACTAAACTAATCTGATGGTGAGCTACCACTAAAAGGCACAGGTACAGACCTTCTCCTCATCTATACAATAACAGGTAATTTACTTAATACACGGAGGGTAATTTGCTGAGACCTTTTGATGTACTGCTAACTGTACATTTTGAGATATTTACACTTACTGAACTGAAAATTCACCTTGCAGCAGAAATGGGAGGAGGCGTAATGGTCACAGCCTCTGTTCTGAAATAGCTAGTCATCAGATACAACGGTGGAGAATACAGCGAGGCATGGGTGAACATACGGAATAGAAAGATAGTGTAATGCCTGTTTCTGTGCTCTCCCATCCTGAGCTCTCATTAATCCAAGCCCTGACATGAGTCAGTACAGCGCAACCAGTTTATCTAAAGTCTGGCAACAGGAGTGGAATAAATGTCCAGGAAATGTCCATATGGAAGAATGCCCAGCTTTGTCCCTACTGTTGCAAGCTGTTAGACCTACATGGGCACAATTTTCCCAAGTCTGGCTATCAGTGGGTTTATGGCCATTTTGCTTCAGGAGCATGACACAAGGTATCTGTATGCGTGTCTTAAGCTCTTTATAAGCGGAAGTTTCAGTAGTGCTTTAAAGTTTTGCAAGATTATTTTTTTTTAAATGTTCGTGTGCCCTTTCGTCACATTTTTCACCTGAATTTTGTAGTCCTTCAAAGCTTATTTTCTTAAGTGCTTTATGAAATTTTTATTCTTAAGTTTATGATGTTGTCTTTCATTCCAGGGTGATTGCTTTTGTTGAAAGCAAATACATTTGTTGAAAATTTATTTGTTGAATTTGTTGAAAATCTATTTGTTGAAAATCTTGTTATTGCTACTTGACTTGAGACTAAGCACTGTTCAGAAAATATAGCTGTGTATTTTAAACATTGATTTTTCTCACTCTTCACAAATAATTTGAAGAGGTGTATTGCAAATTCCAGTGGATTTATTCGTTCCTATTATGAAGGCCAACTTAGCAAATTAATTTTTCTTCACTGTTCTTTTGTTTGACATTTTGGCTTGGAGACCATGATAACATTTGCATACTCCATTCTCAGCCTGTTTGCTGTAAGTTTATCATGATGCTATCCCACAACTTTCCTAAGATTAGAAGATTATCCTTAATTGCCCACCTCTCTTCTAACACTGCTTCCTATTTTTGTACTTAACACGAGTCAATATTGAGATGCTTCTAAATGAAAGAAATGATATAATTTATGAGAGATTCTTTCAGGAAGATTGTCTGATTACTGAAGATTGGCTACCACAATTAAGTAACTCAAGTTAAAATAACTGAAGACAAGATAACTTGAGTTTCAGCTCAAGCTTGTGGCTCAAGGTAAATCACTCTCCTGTGGGCTGAAGTTCTTACTATACAGAGTTGAAGCTTGGGTATTTTGTACAATTACCTCTTTAACTTGAAGACTTTCTTTTGACATTACAGACATGTCAATTCTAAATTCAGTTCAATAATATCATCATTAAACACTTATTTTAAGTTAGGTTCCTTCCTCTCCAGTGTCAGGAGACCAGTCTTCCTGGACTAGCACAGACAATTTTGAGTATCGCCCTAAGTGAACATTAGCAAGGAATGAATGAGAAATTAGACATTTTGTTATTTTGGAGAGACTGAATGCAGACAAAATACAGTTTACTGAAGATTTTATGAAGGAGCACCAGGGTCTTTACTTGATAAACAAATCCAAATCACTGAGATGAAAGCTTAATTCTGGAAATAAATGAGGGCTTTTGTTCGGCAGTTTTTATATATTCTAGCCTGCCTATGCTGGGAACACATGGGTTTGAATTCAGGTAGGTAGAATTTACCAGAGAGATTGCCATGAACAGTTCATAGTATTTGACAAAATATTTCTTCCTGTAAAGGAAGATTTTTCCGACACATCTCTGAAATACTGTCATCTGTTACTTTCCCTAACACATGTAAGAGGAAAGAACAGCTAACATGTACTATTGGAAATCAAGCTGAAGAAGCTGAACTCTTTTTCTTCACACTGGTGTTCATGTTTAATATTAAGACCAGTTATCTTCCTGTAATTCCTACTAGCTTACTGAAGCTTCTGTAAAGAAGATTAAATTTTTTTACAATGGTGAGATGTTATGTGCTTTGATAAGGAAATGTTTCTTTTCTGTAAGTCAGTTGTTAGTAATACAACAATTATTTGATAATATTTCATTCACAATGGCATGCTTAAAATAGTTGCTGCAATTCATTTTTAAGAAAATAATTACTTGTTTCTAACATCCCTAAAGAAATAATTATGTAATAAAAAATTACATGACTGACATATTCGTTACCTATAACAAGTGCAAGTATCCTTGAATTTTTAAGCAATTTTGTAGGGTTTTATATTTAAATATTGAAACCTATTAAAATTGCCCATGGAGATTTGTGGGAGAGGTTATCTATGGGCCTCTGCTAATTAATTATGATATATTTTACTTCCATGTGATTTGTCACTACTAGTCCTGTAAGGACTACAGGAAAAATCATTTGTTTAATCTGACTGGGACCTTGTGGCATTTAATTGTAAGCATAACTGTGATACAATAAATCCAAATGAATTTGGACAGTGATTAACAGGGAGCTCCTTGATATGGTAATGAGATTAAAAAACTGGTTCCTAAGTGTTTCTGTGGATTTCATTAACATTTTTGCAACTAAACACTTTTTAGGATAAAACTGGTTGCTTGTTGTTGACCAGTATACATTATTGGTTGACTGTAACCTGCATGAAGATATTTGTTTGTGTCTATATATAATGTATGAATATTTTTATATATGTGTATATGTGTGTATGGAAAATGCACAAAGAAAATACAATATGGAAGGCTTATGCTGCATTTAATTATGATGAGCCAAACAAAAATGCACCATAGACTTAACCTTATAATTACATATATTTCAAGCATCCTAAAATGTACTAGTGAACTAATCACAGATACGTAGTTCCTGCTCTGAAAGCTTATTAACTAAGACACCTGCAAATATTTAGACATCTGCATAGCTTTACTACTGTGAGTAGTTCTACCGATTTTGTTTATCTGTTTTTGTAGGATTTATGCCCAAATTTGTCATTACATGGCAAATTTACAACATGAAAAAGAAGGAATAAAAACCCCAGAAGTTTGATATGGTTATTCAGAAAGCATATATGTTGATCCTTTCAGGTGCTTTGTCATCACATTGCTAGAAAGCTGAAATTTTAAAGAATATTTTTATAATTTTGCAATTTAGCAGAATTATAATAAGACTGTAGAGAAGATAAAGAGTATTTCCATTAACAGCACCAAACTGCTACTGGACTTCAAGGCAAAGGAATTTTTTGTTTGTTTATTCTTGCGACTTGCCTTCTGCTTATTTTAGTCTCTTTCCAAAACTTGGCTCATCTTCCTCTGCTGGTCTTTAAATGGAGTTGATATCATCTCCAATTGTTTGATCATGTTGTTCTGCTTTATTCTTTTAATACATTTATTGCTGAAAAAAAAATGTGATTAATTGGAAGATTGAAATCCTCATTCTTTGTAACCAGCATTGATGTAGCGATGGTGCATTTTTCATATTCTGCCCTGGGAAAATCCTTTTCTAGAAGGAAAAATGGTTCGGTTCCTACAGCTTCTCCATTCCTCAGCGTTATGATTGCTTAACTAGAGGTCACTGTCAGTTGTCACTGTAGCTTTGTGTTTCTTCACCAGTAGAGATTAGACTACACCACAAAATGGAGACCTAGCAGAAGTTAGTATTTTGTGACTTAATGAACAAGCAAGGCTTGAACTTGAGACTTACTGCCAAACCTCCGTGTATCACATTTCCCTTTCGACTCCAGCTCGGGGAAATCTTTAGTATGAGAAACATACATTATTTGGGTGCTTGTTTGTTCATCTCTTTGTTTTCCATTACATGAAAGGAGGAGGATATAATTCAGTTGGAAGGGGAACTGTTTAATACTCTTTTACGGGATGCTATGGGTGTCTGGCTGCTTTATCTGCCTGTGTGCTGAGGTTTCTATAAGCAGCTCAGCTTAGCACCTAGCACTTACTTGGCCTTCTACAGCCAGCAGGCTCTATCAAGGAGGTCTGTTCTTTGTGCTGCCATGTAAGTTTGTCCACTGCATTCCTCATGCCCTTTATTTCTTTGTGTCAGTCATTTCCTTGGCTCCCTCCTGTTTGTGCTGTTCCATGAAATCCTTAGAGAAGGAGCTTCAGTCCTGTCACCAGCGTAATACAGGTTTCTTGTTTCCATTTGCCTGCAGAATTAGAGAAAGGGCTTTGAGGCATCTAACCCTCCCACAGCTCCAAGGCAGGACCCGTGATGTGAGTGGTTTAGCTAGTTTTGTTTCATTTTTAATCTGGATCGCAACTTCATGCTTGGATTGATTTTTATCTTTGGGGAAGAAAATGTAGATTGTTATACTAACAATGGGTAGACATTCATGGCACAGATGGTGATGTGACCTATATTCTGTTGCTGTCCCACACACAGACCTCTCTTTGCCTTCATTGGAAGCCCAGATGTAGAAATGATGGTGAGAACTGGCCACAGGCAAAGGGGCTAGATTAGAATTTCTGCTGGTGTCCCCTGAGCTCCCATGGTACTGTGATGCAGCAGATTTATTCAAATCAATAAATGAAGGGGTTTACTCAATTAAATAGCAGAAGGTATTATTTATATAGGACATTGACTGCAATGTGCTGTTTACATAGAGGTTACTGCAGCTGCCCAGCTTCAGCTCCCGGTTTGCTCCATAGCTTGTGCTCCAGAACTTCCATCTGCAAGGACTAATGTATTGACAGCTCCCATCAGCTGAGGTTTTGGTAGCTAAAGAGATGGGATTAAACAGATACTGATGGTAGCGCTGAAATCTTCAGCACAACAGCGGTTAACAGTAATGGTTAAACTGCCAAAAGTCCATTGTTTTGGTTACAGCCATTAATTTGACACAATCTTCCTTGTGCTGACATCACAGTCATTACTTCAGGCTGTTTGCAGACTCAAGAACATAGTCATGTCATTACAAATTGTTTTCATTTCATGTCTATGAAGATTTTCCTTGCGACCATGAGAGTTAGAAACATGTTTCTGAAGAACGCTTAGATGTTGCAGCTGAATACTGCAGCAGAGAGAGCGCACTGCATCAAATTCTGCTTCTGTGTTATCGTGGAATATGCAGAACCATGTTCAAAGGTTGCACAACAACTGTAGTCTAAATGCGTTTTTTTTTCCTTTATTCTATTGAGAGACATACGATAAAAGGGCTGTGAGCTACCTAGACCTCAGAGTTGGTTAATAGCTTGTGGGAGCTAGCTACTTGCCAATTTTAGAGCATCGGTCTATCTGACTTAACCACATGTAGACTTACTGGCAGGTCTACTCAAATCAGTGGTGTAATTATTTACTTCTTAAAGAGAAAACAGGCTTACATTATAATGACCTTACAATAACTTTCAGTTTTATGTGGAGAAAAATAAACAGTTGTCATTTCCTTGTTATTTTGAGGTTTAAGCCTTTACCACAAAGGTTTTAAATATTTACTAACTACTATGTTCTCTGAAATGTCTCTGTTTAAAAATACAATGAATTTATTCAGGGAAATCTTTCTGTTGCACCAAGCTTCACAATCTTGATTATAGGACATTATAAATGAGTGTCTTTCCACTCCGTTTTTCTTGGTATTACTTGACTTTTAATTCATTCGAAGTATTTATTATTTTTAGTATTTTAGCTGACGGTTTTGCTTTTCTTTTTTATTAAATATTTAAAAATACAAAGGCTGGTTTTTATTTGTGATACAGCCACGTTCCTACAAAAAAAAGGATTTTTGGCATTATAAGAAGAAATAAGTTTGTCAGCATCGTATCTGAAAAAATAATTTTCCATCGGAATGCTCCCTGACAGTTAAATTGTGTTGGTACTGAGGAAACTGAGGAAAGAAGTGTTGACTTACTTCTGTTTTGTTAATGTTATTTTTTTAATGTGACCCAAAAATGGAGAAAGTATTCTCATTTAATCAAAGGTTAGTTGCTCTCTGGTTTTTCTACTTTGTCTGACAGGGATTATTAATAATTCCATTGTTGCTTTTACACCTTTTTGCTTATTTCTAATAGTTAGTCTGAGACTTTGACCACTCAAAGGACCTTAAAAAGAGATGAAGCAGTAACTTGGTTATCGCGAGCAAGGAAGCAATTCTAGGACAGTAGTACGGTACTAATGGTCTGGCGGAGCTGGCTGTAGGAATGATTAACTTTGCAAGTGTATTTGTAAAGCAAGAATAGCGTCGCTTCTGTTTCCAGTTTCTTCTAAATGTACGACCCCTGAAGCTAGTCAGTAGTTAGGCTTTGTCCTGGGAAATGCCACCATTTCATCCCTTTTTATTTCAGATCAGAATGGATCCTCACTGAACAGGAAGCTCTGCAGAGTTTTGGCTTGGAAGCACTGGAATGTTTTGTTTTGTTTGGAAATCTTGAAATGAAGCTTTTCCGTGTTCCCAAACCATCTTGAACTATTTCATTCTGGTTTGACCATAACCTTTGTTATTCTAAATTGCTACAGACCTCTGTGGTGGTTGTAGTCCTAGGACGTAGTCTTGCTGCTGGTACACTGAATGAGTTTGGCTTCCTTGGTATCTCCGTGATGCATCGCATCAGTTAGATCAGATGAAATTACAGAGTTTAAGATAAGACCTTGGATTCAGCTGTTTTAGTTGGATCTGGCAGAGAAAACATCGCTGTACACCAGTTGGAGGTTAATGCCCAAAGAGCTTAGACTAGGGGAAAGGAACTGTGAGTGCTTCCAAATGTCTCCGTGCCCAGTGAGCCAAGATTCAGAGTTTGCCTGATTCCTACCTGTAGCAGGTGAGGAATGCTCACACAGGTTTTGCCACCTCTGCTGTGATGTTGATGGTACCTCTCACAGGAAAGCAGGAGCCTTAGCAAGATACACAGCGGGGAAAGAAGGGCAGGAGTCTGATAATAGCTTCTTAAATCACTTCAGCCATTTGCCAAGTAAACCCGTTCTCAAGATACTGTTGGATAGAAATTCTTTTTTCTGTGCTACCCCCTCCATGTGAAAATGAGAGCACAATAGCTCAAGCTAAAGTGCTTCAGTACCACAAAGAAACTTTTTGTTTTGCTTCAATGTCTAGTCTGTTTTAGCCTAAGATGAAATTAAGGCAAAATAAAAACCCTCAGTAAATTTCTTAGCTGGCTGCTAACACGGCTTAACATGAAAAACTTTACAATATTTGGAGTCCTGTGCTATAGATACAATTTAAATTTGTATTTGTAAATTATAGCATTAAAAAAAAATAAAAATCTTCAAACTTCAAAAAGCGCGCGCCTTCCATTACCCCATGACATTTCATGAGCAAAGGCTCCCCTCCGTGAGGAGTGGTGTGCGTGAGCAGACTGCCGTGCCCTAGCCCACGGGCTCCGTCCGGCGCTGCTTAGCCAGCCTGCAGGTAGGT
The DNA here is from genome assembly GCA_008921705.1 of Burhinus oedicnemus. NCBI lineage: Eukaryota > Metazoa > Chordata > Aves > Charadriiformes > Burhinidae > Burhinus > Burhinus oedicnemus. The sequence goes on from VFFE01007601.1 coordinate 1,817,778, forward strand.
CTCTCAACCCTTCTTTCAGCTGAATGAGCAGCAGCATAGTCATTTTATAAATGAGTAAACAAAGGCACTGAGAATGTCGATAGCTGGTGTCAGGAGCACGTGTGTGGTATTTGCTTTCAAAAGCTGGGTTTACTAATGAATAAAATGCTAAAAGAGAAAGATAGAACATTTTTCATAAATGACAAATTTTTCACGTATGTAGATGTAAAATTTTTTTATCTACAAATTTTTAAGTTGTTAAACCTAGTATTTCTCATGTTCGTGGTGAGAAAGAGCAAACATAACTCAGCCTGGCTTTGCAAATTTTCAAAATCCTCCCCAAAATAGTACAAAGGAACTTGCCAAACGTATAAGAAATTGTATGAAATTTATTTACATTGTTTGATCTCCTTTTAGTCTGGATAATCATCATAGTGTTAATTCCTGAAGTGACAGGTGCCAAGTATGTAATAGCAAAAGCTGACAGGGATAAAGATAGTAGCCCTCTTTGGGATGATCTGGTGGACTGGAGAGATGCATCTTCAGCTGTGGTTTCTTGATGGATAGTGCTCCTTTGGGCTGGAAATGGGGGTTGAAAGGGAAAGTGGAAACTTCCTCCTTTGCTTTTGTCATGATACATTCTCAGTTCGTTATCCGAGATGTGTGAATTGAGAGTCATGTATTTGGAGCCCCAAATATCACTCTGTGTGTTTAAGCATTTCAGTATAGGGCAAGAAGTACATGCAGCGTACTAATCCGGCAGTTGTGGGGTGGGTGGTTGTTTTGGTCTTGGTAATAGAAAATGCAGGTCATCTTGGGTGGGGAAAGTAGGTATATTTTTATGCGGCGCCCAATACTAACAAGTAAATATTTACCTTGGAGCAGTAATGCCATGTTACCATGCTATTTCATTGTAGGAATAAGTAAAAGGTAAATGTTTGCTTTTTAGTTACTGTCCCTGGAGCTTTTAATATAATACTGTTTAAAATCCTTATTCATATCTTAAAAAGGCAGTTTTTTCTTTTTACAGAGAAAAGACAACAGCCAAGAGCTATTCAAGACTTCCCTTAAGGTTCCACTGCGGTGCAATAGCCCATCCTGGAAGAACAGCCTCTAAGGCTCTCCTTGTTAATGTTTATTATATCCTCAGCCTTCCTGCCTCAGCCGCTAGCATGGCTGTCAGCTGGAAGGAATTTTAGTGGTCGTTTTTCTGATAGGGACATCAGTTCAATTGGAAGTGGGATTCTGCCTCAAAAGACTTATCACTCAGCAGTGACTTGTGGCCATTATTGCCGTTCTTTGTTTCTGCTGTTTGTCTTGTCGGGGACTAAAGCAGAATCCTACTGCTTATTCTGTAGATCCCAGCCTGCCTTTTTAGTTACCTGGATTATAACGAACGCCTGAACCAAGTTTGTCTTCAACGAAATTGAATTTGATACCCTTTTGACTTGCCCTACATATAGAGATGAGATGAATTTTGGGTGTGCCAGTCACAATTAGAAAAGATACTCCAGGTATATACCTTATTAGACACACTTTTTTCCTAACCACAAAAGACAGTGAGTGGTCAGTCATCTTTGCAGCTATTGCGAGTGATTTGGCATGTCTTTTGACAGAAGCGGAATTTTATTTTAGGTGACTTAATCATGGACTCTTGGTAGGAGTGAGAATAACGATAGAGTATGGTCTATGACCTTGTCCTGTCAGTGCTGATAAACCAGACTATACATTCAGATTTCAAACAAATGAAAGTTTCTGTCAGTAATCCTGGGGGTGATTTCTACAACTTCCTTGACAGGAGTATTGAGACAAGAGAGCTTCTAAAAACTTCCTTGGAATGATAGCGCAAGATAAAGCTATCTGCAGATGAACAGGTTACAGTGAGGGTGGGTCCCAGCGTGGTGAGGGCAGCGAACAGTGATCTGCAAAAAGACCACCAGTGGTAACGCCAAAAGCAACGGTGGGAGGCTGTTACTGTGTTTTGGCACAAGCATATGGTAACTGGCAGCAAACCACGAGTAGATTTTGTGTGCTGAGCTAGTCAAGAATTGTTGTATTTGTGTACAATGTTTATTTGCTAAGCTTTGTGGTCAACTTCATTACTCTTCATTTTATTCATTATTATGTCACTGAGCAGTAACTTGTTAAAAGATTAAAAGTTCCGATTGGTTGCTCATGCCTAAGGTATGTAAATGCTTTGCAGCTCCAGCAGTAATTTACTGACATTCTGGCAATTTGCACTTAAATGGTTTATGCACGCGCATATACATGCACACAAGCACAGTGTAAATGCCTAATTTTTTTAGAAATGCAGTACAGTGCAATTAGCTCTTAATATAAAGGACCTGATCCTACGGTCCTGATGCACACAAAAATCCCTTTTATTTCTTTGGAATTGACCAGTATAAAATGTCTGTAGGAGGGATCCTAAGAGAAGAGCGTTATTTTTTCAAAAGTAAAAACAAGCAAGGAAGAGGCAAAATCTAATGCTCCTATAAAATCCTACAGTTAGTACAGAGTTTCTTTCGACGCAGACATAATCAAAATTTTCTCAGAACCAGTTTTTTAAATAAGTTGCACGTGTTTATACACATATGGACAAATGCACACATATGCACAAATACACACATATGCACACACAATTGTAAGTGTAGTTCTTCGTGCGTGTGTGCATGTATATATATATTCAGGCATAGAATTTTAAATCAAGTTTTACCATTCTCACACTCAACACATACTTCTCATTTGCATGTAGCGTTACAAATACTGCTTGTGAATAGTGATAATTCTTTTGTTACAAAGTCAGTTTTTGATACCAGGCTGCTGTATCCTCAAATCTAGTACAAATGCTCACATTTTGAAGCTTTATAGGCAGCGGTTCCATGAGCAGAAACTTATTAAACTCCATCTTGAAGACCAGAATCAGGTGTCAAACACTTAGAGTCATTATTCTGTCCTTTGAGAACAGATATTTCCTCAACCAGACCTGCAAAATCATGCAGTACTACATGGAACCAGTAAGTTAAATTACAGATTTGGCCATAAAAGCAGATTTTTCAAAACTCATTAAATGATTCTGTACAGTTTGCTTGCAGGCACCAGGTGTTCCTCTCTTTCTTTCAAGTAAAAAAAAAAAAAAAAAAAAAAAAAAAAAAAAAAACCAAAAAAACCAAAAGCACTTTGTCATTTAAAACTAGACAGAGGTCATATCTTTTAAGAATTTTTGGAGATTACAGAAACAAAGACGTATTTTTTAAAAAAATGAAAATTATTTAGTTTCATGACTTCACAGTATTGGAAGTAGAAAGTGAAATATATTTGTAACACTTATTGTATAATCATGCTCGGTATTGTTTGTCTACAAATACGGGATGAAGTCCTGTCATATACGTCCTGTAATGGAAGAAGTAGGAGGTGAAATTGCATAAAGAAAACTGGATGATATAGATTTTTTTTATCAAACTCTGCAGACAACAGAAAATCTTTAAAGACTTTGAAAAAACATTTCTGCATAATTAAAACCTAAATTACACGGGAGAGAACAAAAATGATGTAGACTGTGTACGCCACCAGTTATGGTGTTATTTGAACAGTCTACACTGGAAGAAATGGGTTCCGAATCATCAGACAGACAAGACTGCTCAAGTGATGTGAATCATTAATAAACAGATATTAATTGAGTGAAGGTTTCTTTAAACGTACATTTTTGAAAACAAATGAGAGAAAAAGCATTTGTTTTCAGTTGAATAAGAATCATACTTCAGAAAGAATTTTATTTGAAGAATCGGCTGATTTTCGTTTAATTTGGGCAAATTAGAACAAAATGGTAGTAAATAGTCATCTAATTTAAGGTATAGTATGTATAGAAACAGGTGAACAGCCTTGGAGAAGTGGTAATGGAGAAATGCAATTGTTCACTTCTGAAATCGATTGGTTCCTATAACTCAGATTGGTAAACACTGAATTTCATTATTAGTTGATAGAGACTTGTGTCATAATCTTGATACGCTTCCCTGGCGAATGGATACCCCAAAACTACAAGAACAATTATCCGCTTGTTAGCCATTCCTGTAAATAAGGGAGGGAAGGTAGGGAAATTTGTAAAGAATTGTCATAAGGATCCAACATTTATCTCAAAAATCCTAAGGAAATATGAAGAGGGAAAATGTTACTGCTCGATACTTACTAATTCTTACACTGAATACCCAAGTGAAATGTTTTGCCACCTTTTATTAGCACAAAATTTCTTACACGCAGTAGAAGCAATTTGCTTATAACCGTGGTAACCTAATGACATGGGATAATTTAGCTTTAGAGGGATGAGTAATACCTTTTTATTTCACCACCCATTTTTTCCCCCAAATTTATTGGACAATCTGATTAAAAATGTTACTTTTCTGTCCAGTGCTGCTTTACACAAAGGTGGCGTTCTCTCTAGAGACACTTCTGGGAAGTGAAGCTGAGTTGTTATAAGGTTACAAGGTGCTTCATTTTGTGACTTCTGCCATTGTTTTAGCTTTCTGGAGTGTCTCTTGAATACACGTATTTTCAGCGAGCAAATGAGTTTGCTCTGAGGACCAAAGCTGTGGTAAGCTTGTGTATGTTTCTCAGAGCATGATACTTCTTTATCATCTATTGTATTTGCCAAGGTTAGGTTAACTTTTTCCTAGATTAGCTGATAAACCTAAAAATAACTAGGTTTTATTTATCAAATAAATACAGCAGTTTGTGGGTTTTGAATGAGGAAGTCGTTTGCTTTTTTTGCCCTTTTTTTTTTTTTTTCTTAAGTTTAGTAGTTCAGATGGTGGGTTTTTCCCTCTGCTCTGCATAATAATGGGTTGGAAAAGAAGGTATAAGCTGGAAGACCTAAAGCAGTAGCAAGGAGAGACAACATTGTAACATCCTTTTTCAATTGTCAGAGTGTCTTCTTTTGGTCTACAGAGGCAGAAAAGATGGTCAGTCTCCCCAGGACATAAATCCTTTCTCTCTGATAAACTCGGAGACCATTCCACATAAGCTAATAGTGACTGGCAGGGGATAAGCCGTTCCAGGTTAGATGAGAACCAAGCACTTTCTTTTTACTGGCGTGTAAAATAACTATTGAAATCCTGAAGTCAGTTGTGAAAATGCCAGGGATTTTTTTGAAACCAGGATAAAGCCCTCGGGGATTTGTGGCAAGAAACGATTCTACATTGGTCAGTGAAATACCCTGAAAAGTCTCGACGGTCTTCTGCATGTGTATTTTCCATTTGTCTACAAGCAGAATATTTCAGAAAAAGCTAAACCAGAAATAACTCTGCCATTTATTACCGTGCAAAATAACATAAACGAATGTGAAAATTCTGAGAACCGAGGGTCCAAACAAGCTGTTACTTGTGATTTGAAGTTTGTAATCAGGTAGATTTCTAAGATGGTCTCTTCTATCCTGGTTCTGTTTTCCTACATTTAATTCTTTACGCCTAAGAACTTGAGGGCAGAATTTCTCTCATTTTTGGGTACTGATACAATGATTCAGCTGCAATTACAGGCAGTGGGCTAGAATCAGGAAAAGAGCATTTGGAGTTTGTAGGGAATCACTGATTTTAAGTAAATCTTTCAGAAATGCACAACTTTTTGCCTTAAAAGGAGCTACAGAAGAGTATTAAAATGCGTCAGATAAATTGGTGGTACTTCCATGTCATCACTTTCTGTTGTTAGTAGCTACCAAAAAGCCTGTACTGCTTTCCTCTCGTTCTGCTCTTTCTCTGCCATGTCTTTCCATCTTACACACACTCCTGCACGCACTTTCTCTTTCTCGCGCAGAGATGCACTGGCTTTTAGTTTTCCAACTTTAAATTGATTAGAACACATTAATTTTTAAATAAGTGTCACATATCCTTAACCAAGCACTAAAAGGTTGAGAAGGCTTCACGGTGTAAAGTCTGATCCAAAACTCAGTGAGAAGAATTTTAAAAATGCGGGCTGCCCTTCATTAGCCCTCATGATATCTCTTGACAGGCGATGTCTGCGCGCGTTGCCATGCCAGGCCAGGGCAGGACCAGCTGCCATGCACCATTTACCCTCTGTCAGCAGCTTCAGTCAGAGCCCGGGCAATACTGTACACACGAGTCTGTCATGCGTCAGCATCAATTAGGCTCAGTTTGCTGCGCTCGGGAAAAGCAACAGCCCTACTATTAACCATTTTTCTTCTTTCCTCCACCCCCGCCCCCCCCACGCGCACTCCCATTTGACTCTCCGAGCAAACTGTTTGACTTGACAGGAGCGTTTTCGTAGCGGTTCTTGCAAAGAGTAATGGCAGTTTGTTTTACAATAACTCGCTAGTTCAGATGAATCGATTTCACTGCAAGAAATTGGATTTACGGGTACTGTTGTTTAAATGGGGAAGTTAGATACAGCCTGTGCTCTTACAACCATTCAGATTTTCCCTTTCCATTCTTATGAAGAAGCGTCGATGTCGGCCTGTCTGTACGCATATACGTATATAGACTTACGTATAGACCCATGCACATTCACACACAGATTGTAACAGTAAACTTTAAACTTATTGTAAGGCCAGGGGACTAAATTATTTCATTAAAACTGTATCTTCTGACCTTCCGGTATTACATACTCAACTTGTTTTCAGTTTTTCAATGGTAGATATGCCTTTGCATCGTTGTTTTTCTGGGTATTGTTGTTTGAAGAGCAGGGCTAAAATTTCCCCAACTTCGTGAGAAACCAACATGTGTGGTCACGCCTAAATTTGACTCACTATTTTGTGGCTTTTCACCGCTATTATGGAGGGGGTGGGGAGCAAGACGACCACCCATGGTGTGTTCTCGTCAAGCGGTGCGGTGAGCAAATGAGTTCGCTGATGAGTGTTCAGAGAACAACCTCTTCTGGCAGAGTTTTCAAGCACTTCCCTCCTTCCCCCCCCTCCCCAAATTACAGCTTCTTCCTCCGTGTAAGTATAGAACACCCATGACTATTTATGTAATAAAAGAGCTACTGTGTACTTTAATGGATGGTTAAAGACATTTTCACAGGTCTGTATCCACATGGGATTTATAGAGACTTATAGGCCTGGTCAGTTTGTAAAACCGTGATAGCCCAAGAGACTGTTGTCAGATGTTGGTAACAAGACAGTGTTTGAAAGGAATCAAAACAATATAAATCCTGTGAGATCTGTGGCAGCAGGATGGGTTCTAATGGAGAGGAAGACAGGGTCGACCACCACACAAGAGAACAAGGAGAAGAAAGTGTTTTTTCTCTTTCAAGCTTGCAGCACCAGCAGGGGTAAGCAGGTTTCTAAAAAGAATCTCATCAGCGGATCAATCCAGTGTAACAGATGGAGTGCACAGATATTGTCTATCAGATTTCCATCGCATGTGGCAAACAAATACATTGTTGCAACTGTTAGCAGCCAAACTTTTCCTTTTTTTAACATCATAATTACCGAGAGTTGAAAAGAGCTGTGGGTTAATGATTTCCTAACAGTAACTATAGGAGGTTTGGTGGATAGTAACTTCCCCAAGGAATACATTAGCGGGAGATGTAAAGTCACGGAGCATCTTGAATGGAAGGGTTTGGATCTGCAGCAATAACTGCTTATAGCGGTGCATTTTGAAAAGTGGAAATTTTCCTAGGAGAGAGAGACTGGACTGGATCTTCACCTGCTGTAATTGGCAGATTTACACTGCAGAGAGCAGAGACAAACCAGTCCATACCAGCTCGAAGTTCTGGGCTTTGTTGCCTTTATAAAAACATTTGCAAGAGAAAGGTTTGGAAAACCTGAGAGCGATTCAGCACGCATGCACGGTTACAGCCCTAAGAGGCAAGGTGTGAAGCTATGAATTAATTTCCCATTGTTATTAATACTGCTGTTATTAAATAGATGTTAATTTTGTTAAGTCTTGATGCAAATATCAAAGTCTGGTTGCAAATATGCAATATATGGTTTGGATTGGAAGGGACCTTTTAAAGATCGTCTAGTCTAACCCCCAAATATGTACTGGGTCTCTCAGCATCTTGTGCACTGTTTCATTAACCTTGGAACAGAGAGAATGAGAGTGAAGTGATAGCGCTGGAAGATGGGTAATGACTGCATGGCGCCCTCAGTGTTGGTGTGAATGCAATAGGTTTAGAGGTGATGGGTATCATGGATTAAATGGATGAGCTTTTAACAGAGAACATAAGTCACAATTAATTTTTGTAAATAACAATTGTTGGGCCTAGTGAATATGTAGTCAAGAACTAAAAGACCATGGTTTAGTTATCATTTAGTTACAGAAAGTATCTCAGACGTATGACCAGATCATTTAAAAATTTTCTCTAGACTCAGACAAACCAAGTGGGTAATAGGGTGGGTTAGTTCTGTGAACTAACTGGAAAAGGATCAGCCAGATTTGAAGGCACAACTCGGTTGCCCTGACATACGACTGTGGCCATTTGAGATGACACAGGGCATCTCCCATCCTTCTGCCACTCCAAAGGAACGCAGGTCTCCCATAGATCCTTTATCCATAAGGCCAACCCCACGAGGATGTCTTCAATAATATTGTCTCTCACATGACTGTAGGGACCAGGGCAAATGAGTCAAGCCCTGGATCTTGTCAAAATGGATGTGTTGGACTAAGGTTGCCCAGAGAGGTTGTAGTGTCTCCATCCGTGGAGATATTCAAAACCCAACTGGACACGGTCCTGGGAAGTCTGCGATTCTGGGAAGATCAAAGGTGAGTATAAAAGCAATGCAAAATGTAGGTTCAATTCTTTGTCTTTCAGGTGTGTGAAAACAGGAATTCCAAGATTCTCAAAAGTTTAACAGTCAGGAAAATGGGTTATATTCTCAGGAACCGTGGCATTTTGAAGTGTTAGTTTTTCCTTACAGCAAATTTTTTTACCAGTTCTGTTGGTTTTGTTTTTTAAACCTTTTTGCAACATAACAAATGTAGAATGTGGATTGACTCCATTCTTAAGACACATGGCTCAGATGCGTTTTCGGTTCTAGATCTGCCATGAAGTTTCTCAGTAGCATGCGTGAGGGTTCTCAATCTTTCTGTGCCTCAGTCTCCCAACTTAGCAAGGAAGCTGTTTAAGGCAGGGACTAACTTTTTATCCATTGTATAAAGCATTAAAGCATGGTTAACCTAGTGAGGCCAAATGACTATGGTTACATGTCATTGATGATGTTTGAGAGTGATTCTGATCCAAAGAAACCAAGTGTCCAACTGAAGAAATACCAAACCTACCTTGACATTAAATATAATTACGTTTCTGGCTAATACTGTAATTCACAACATTTCTGATATTGAAGGTTGAGCCACAAGAAAGGAGGATTTTGCAGAAGTAAAGTGAAAAGTGAAAATATTTGGACACTGTTTAAAACAACAGTATATTATCATTACTTTTTCTTTGCATTTTTCAGCATGTAGGACGTTACTCAGTGTTTTTACCTCGTGCTCTAAGCATGCACTTGAGCCATCTCAAAAATTGCATTCTGAGTCAGCTCCTACTCAAAGCCTCCCGTCCCAGTGCAATTTTTCATTTTAGTCTCCCCTTCGATTCCAAGAATTGTAAAACAAAAGGCCAAAATAGCATTTACACTCTTGCTTCGTCCAAGATACCTCTTCTCCTTCTGGACCTACTTTCTTTGCACAGTAACCCTATAATTCCAGCTCTGTAGGAGCCCTGGTGCCTTTATAGTATCATAACCAGCCTTTACATGTCTGCCTAGCTACTGAATAACCTCACTTCTGGAAAGAAATAACTACACCCCTTCCACACCTCTCTTTATATACTTATTAATTGAGCCCTGCCTTCCTTTTATCTCCCAAAAGAGTGGAAATTAGCAAACGTTCTCTGCACACCTCTTGCCCCATGAAGAAGACGGGCGATTTGCCCTAATTCCTCCCAAGTCCCGAAGACCCCTTCCCCTAGATCTGTAAAGTATGAGGAGCTGGGGACAGGCACATATTCACCTGGTACTCGACAGCGCTTGCTGTTAGCATCGTGCCACAGCCCTCAAAGTAGAAACGTACAAAGAGCATCTTGCACCCAAAAGTACAGGTCTCTAATCACAAAGGTAAATAAAGATCTCTTGTTTTGGATATAGTATGGGGTCTTTGACTTGCCTTTGAGTGCTGCTGATTTGGGCCCTGACATGCCCACTAACCTGTTAAGTGTGATGTCAGCACAGCTTTGGTTTATATAAATACTGACAAAGAACTGTATCGAAGGCCCAGGCAAACTTGCAGCAAATGTAGAGGAAGGCTGAGCGGGTCCTTCTTGAATAAAGCATTCTTGAATATTACTGGCAGGTTTTCAGAGAGTTGTGATTGTTTGGAAACTGCCTTTATGGAAACATGAGAATTAGTGATGAGTGACTTGGGTTAGGGTTCTCATCCATCTACCTGACAGAGCAAAAATTCCTTGCTAGAGGCAGCGTGTTTGGAGGGCTTAGGTGAGCTTGATAAACTGGGCAACTAGATGACAACACAGTTAGGGACATAAATAAGAGAGTTTAAGAAAAGTCAAAATAATGATAATAGGAGACATAAATTACCCGGTCAGGTGTTGGCTGGAATTCGCTAAAGGAAGTAAGGCTGTCTGTGGTATTTTATGGATTACAAGTATATATGTAAATATGTGTTACGTTGTGAGTAAAAGGAGAGGAAGTGTGCTTAGCATGAATGGGTTATTTGCACCAATTTAAATGGATTTTGGACATATTAATGTAAATATTTATTCTTAAATGGCATAGAAAAAACAAGGATACCAATTTAGAAAATAAACTTTGTTTTATAGAAGCTAACGTGATTATGGAAGTAACCTAGACTGATGTTGACAGAAATAGCTTTAGCATTTTCAGGTAGAGAATGCTGTTTCTGAAGTAAATTTTGGACACAGTATATCATAGCCAGACATCTACCTCCTGCACCTGCTTGCCTCAAATCAGATATTTAGTTACCTAGTAATAGTGCATCTAATTATTCTCAAGGGGAAAAAAATTACTTATATGAAAGAAAAGGCCACTTTTAGACTTAGTAAAGGTTTGGCTTAATGAGTAACCAAGGTACCATTTTGTATGTACTTTATTCTGAAATACCATTGAAATAGTAATATTAGGCTCCCTTTGTTCTCATAATCTTTGGTTTGAAATATAAATGGAATTTAAGATGTTAGGTCAGTGGGTTTATTGGAGAAAATAAAGCTTAAAGGAGATTGTTCAGCAGTACTCTAGTAATGCGTTAGTGTTCTAGAGAAAAAGCACGTGTACCTTTCCAAACCCATTTTTGGGTCTGAAGCAAAGCATGGCTCAGCTGGAATTTAAAAGTGAGGCTATATTAGGAAGTGTATGCCCCCAGTGGAATAGCTTTTTAACAATTTCCATCTTTGCAAACCTTAACCAGTTTACTTTCTGGTCAGTTGTATAAAGTAGGAAATTCATAGTTTTACAAACAGTCAAACTGAGATTTAGAAAGCCTAAGAAAATTATTTAAGATCTCAGAAAAGCCAGAGTCAGCCTTGGAGTTCTGTAGCTCCTGGTCTTGAGTATTTAAAACAGGCGTTTCATTTTTATAGCCTACAAGTTATTAACTTAAAAGTGAAAAAATATACAGTAGTAAGGCCAGGTCTGTACGAGCATCTTTACTTATGTAATAACTGTAAACAGTAGGTTCTATTTGTGTGATGGGAATAGAAATCCCATGATAAATGAAGCTGTAAGTAGTCTGAAATCTCACTGGAAGCGGTTAGGTAGAAAATTAATAATAATTAAAATTTGACAAAGCACAAGTGGCAAATAAGTTGCATTCCTCCTTCCTTAAGGAAGTAGTAGAGGAAAAATGAACACCTGATGTAGAAATGTTTGCCAGGTCATTGAGTTCAAGAGAAGGATCAGGAGACTTCTGGAAAAATTAGACTTGAATGCATTGTTATGTGTATTTTCATGACCTCCACATAGCTTAAGGCTGTATTCAAAAATGGAACAACCATATAAATGAAACGCGGGGCGGGGGGGGTGTTGCTATAATATCTGTAAACAAGAAGGAAAAGTGGGCATAATTTATCTCTAGTGCAGAACAACTCGTAAAAGGGAGAGTGGTCCAGTGCAGGGCACGGAGCCAGGAGGATCGTGGGCTCCAATCTGTTCCGAGCCACCGACGCCATCTGACCCGGGCAGGTCACTTGACTTCCTTGTGCCTCTGTCAATCCAGCTGGAAAATTGGGTAACAAAAGCAGGACCTTGCTGAAAAACAGATGCTCAATCTGAGTTGAGCTGTCCTGGATAAACAAATTACAAAACACTGCTAGCTACCACGGTAAAACAAAGATGGGTCTGCAGAGTCAGTAAGGAAGAATGACCGATGTGGGAAAGATCCAGCTGACAGTCCTGGGTGCTGGAAGAAAGCGATTTGTCTCCAAGTTCACGGGTGAAATAAAGAGCTCACAGGATGGACGCAAAACTGGTTTATTGGAAATTAGAGCGTCAGGAAGACAATGGTGTCTGGAGTCAACACTGCGTAAGATCTGGTTTCAAATTGTCCAAGATGTGAAAACAACAGTGGTCATTTATTCCTTATGGTGAAAATCTAAGTGCTAAAAGGCTCCCTAGGAGATGGGCATCCTGTAATTCATAACCAGGTACCCGGATGGGACCATCAGAGACTACACATATTTCACTGGTCTTGATTAGTGGTATATTTTAGAGCTTTAAGGGGGCTCCATTTGAAATCGTATGACCTTTTATTTATATTCTTTTTTTTAATTTCCATGAATTTACACCTCAGTCTTGGATCCCAAGTCCTTCAGAAAGATGTCTTACAGAAGCCAACTGCATAGGCTTTGAAATTAAACTAAATCCACAGGTTCAAATTTGGTTGGATATAGAGCACTGTGTTAGAAAAAAAGATAATAGAGCACATATTCCAGATCCCTGGATTGCAAGAGTGTGACTTAGGGTGCCTTTTTAAAAATATTTGGCAGTGTCCTGTTATACAAGAGGGATGTATTTATTTCACTATTTAAAATTACTTTTTCAATATGTGTAAAAATGTGGAGTATGTGAATTTGATATGAAAATTTATGTTCATATTTTTAAGGAAAAAAATCTCTGGGTGTAGTCTAATAAACGGGCCTTTGGAAATAGGATTCAGAAAACAAGTTCATTTCTTGGCTCTGCTAATAGTTGTTGAGTACTTTGGTTTGCCATTTTTTGTCTTTTTACTTCCATTTCCCTATCTGGAAATTGGAAATTGGAAATAAGGACTTTTACCTCTTTTTTACAGAGCTGCTGCTGAAGAATGTCAGGTAAGAATTAGGGTCAAAGTAAAGCACGTGTTGTTCACGTTTCATTGCGATGAGCTAAGAAGCAGCTTTATGTTATTATTTCATTGTGTTATTTATATTTTTGTTCCACTGACTGATGTGGATGTGACAGAAGGAAAAGAGCATCTACGTGTATGCTCATTAACTGGAGAAGGAAGGACGTTGACTACCACAGCACACTTCACTTTTTCTAGCAAAGCTACACATTAAGTGCAGTTCTGAAGGTCTTGAGACACTAGTTCAGCATGTGTTTTACCACATTTTAAGACTTAAGTAAACACTCCAAAACTGCTGTTCCATAGTAGCTTGGAATGTATTTGAAATAGTTGTTCTTTGGCCCTTCTGATACTCAGGATGAGGCAAGGTTATCTTGAAGACTCCAAGATGCTTAGAAAGCTCTTGAGCAGGATGAAGCACTGGGTTCATCTTAATCATTGAGCCTTAGAGTGGCAGATAATTTTGGAGTCAGAAATATTGACAAGCCACACTAATATTTAGTAGGAAAAATATTTCCAAGAACCTGAAGCATATTTTTTGGGGAGGTGTGTGCCAGAACCAAATGTCCAGCAAGTCATTAGTTTCCTGTCCTCATACTTAGTCTTGGCAAGGAAACTTTTTGTTGGAAGATGTGTTATTATGGCAGCAATGGAATTGCTTTGAGAACCATCCAAAAACAATCTCAAGAGCTGTACAGAAAATTGCTAACTTCTCTGGACACAATAAAACTGCTATTTTCTAATTCTGCGACCATGTTAAGATTTACCTGTCCTGTGGGCTGCTGTGTGTCATACTGCTGTGTGGACTCTTTTGTTCTGGTCACCCAAGGAAGTGTGTGTGTTTCCTGAAAATACGTTGAGCTGTCAGACAGGCCATGGGAGCGAAAAGGAAGTGAAAAGTCAGAGGCAATAACTGAACTGAGTTCTTAGATTTTAATTTATTTATATGACTTTTTTTCTACCTTCAGTATTAAATCTGTTCTTATTTCTTATCCTATGAATACACCAAGTTGTTAACTTGTTGTACACATGATTAAGATTCTAAATACAAACAGGCAAAATGAGAAGACGTTTTTGTAGTTACAAGGCAGAGAGGTGTATTTGGTGGCAAAGAGCTGTATTCAGTTGGCATCTCCACCATAGGCATCCCAAGTAATCCCAGTGAAATCACTCTGTCTCCGAGTCTTGCTTTTTCTTTGTAAGGACTAGGATAACAGACAGTTTCTCTAAGAGATGTCTGCCATGTCTCCTTTGGTTTTCAGATGTCAAGGTCTGGACTGGACTTTATCCAAGTATATTTTGTGATACCTAGGACAGTGTTGCTCCCATCTTGTTTAAACCTACCTTCTAAATCTTGTAATAGTTCCATTAGAGGAAAGTGTCCTCTACTGGGAGAAATGCTGCCTAAAGCATGAGGCAAATGCTGCCTTTGCCAATGCACCTGGCAGTAACAATAGACTGTGAACTACAAAGGATGACATACTGCAATTAATTTGTGAATGAGCTATTCAAGATACTAAGTGATTGGGGATGGATTTGTTATCTTTGTATCTTTTAGCGTCAACAGGGATCGGTTTAGAATTGGACTTAGAACAGTTAAAGAGGCAACAACAGGGCTATTCTGTTGGCAAAAGTTATTCTAATTTGCAGTCATTTGCGTCCCATCCTTCTCAAACCATCCACAGGGACTCCAGTGCTGAATGCGCTAGGCTTATTACTATGTCACGAGATACCATGCCCAGAGCGGCTGTCCATAAGCAGTCACAGTAGAGGTGGGCAGTCTGCCATATGGACATCGCAGTACAGTCATTGGCAAGTGGTCTGTCTGCGCTGAGATAGCAAATAAATTACAATAACTAGAGTTTTCAGCTTCGTTCATAAAAATCAGTTCTTGCATAACTAATTGTGAGCCGTGAGGAGCTGGCCCTTCTCCTTGTTTCAGCCTGATAAATTGCCATAAAGTAAAATAAAATAGATTACTAACCAGGCATTGCTCTTCTAGGATGTCACGAGAATGTAATGCAGTTGCAAATGGGGAGGGCAGGTGGTCCAGACAACTGCAAATGGAAAGGTGTCAGCAAGACCGTCTTCTATTAAGAAGTGATGCAATTATGAAATGGTTTGAGGACCCCTGTATTAACCCATAAAGCAACAGACACTCTCAGAGGGAATTGCCTTCTCACCGACTTTTGCCTGCTGAGCTGTATTTTCCCCCCCTCGGTAGAAGCATCTCTCTTGTAATCCATTCTGTACGTTTCTGTCTGCGAGAGTGAGCCTTGCCATCTGCTATCAGAAAAATAGTAGAAAGACTGAAATGAGGTGAAATTAAAAAAAAAAAAGAAAAGAGTTGCTGTAATTTCAATGCACAGTGGTGATGGGTAGAGACTGAAACTGGCAGTAATCAAACAAATCAAGGATGAGGACTTCTAGGCCAGTCTGAGAATATCAACTTGTGCTGAAATGGTTTTTCTCAGGTGTGGGCTTAGGGAGAGAAAGCTGGGATAAGTCCTCCGTTAGCATCACCTTGACTGGTCCAGCTGCTGTGTCCTGTAAGGGAAAGCTGCTGAGCCGCTGCCTCCTCTTCCACAAGGACTTTGTTTTCCAGGGCAGCATTTGTGGCTGCTGTAAGCATCGACCCTGTGCTTGCCAGTGCAGAGCAGACAAAGCAGATACAACCGAACTGATCAAGGCAGCACTGGGCTCGCGGATGAGGAACAGTTTGGGGTTGATAAAGTTTCATCAGAAAGATTTCATTCCTGGCTCTGCCACAGCGCTCGGGAGAGGCTTTAAGCTGGCCAAATCCCGTGTCTCTGTTTCTCATCCAGCTGAACGAGACAGTGACACTTGTCTTCCCAGGGGAGGGATATGGAGGCCTCTGGCGGAAGGTCATCCTGCAGTGGGTGGGTGAGGAACTGCCCGTGTGCTGACGGGCGAAGCTGGCCGTTGGGCCCGTAGCCAGCCACGCACGTAAAGGGCCTTTGGAGACCACAGGGCTTACGCATGTGCTGGAGTCTGTGTGCTGGAACACTTTGTAAATGCGGGTCTTTGTGACTAACAGTACTTACGCGATAGGGTGATTAAGATCACGATCTCTGATATTTCTGAGAATGCTTTGTCTTTCCTATTAAAAAAAAAAAAAAAAGTGGCTTCCTGTGGTTCTACACTTACCACAATGTTATTTTAATGAAGTTTTTTTGTATTTATACTAAAGGCATGGCCTCAGGTTTTTATAGGTCTTCTTGAAGGAAGAATGGGAACGCGGAAGAAGCGATCTAATTCACACACTATCTATTTGGGGGCTGAAAAGCAGCTGTTGCATTGCATAATAAGGAAAACTCACTCAAAACTACGAAGTTAATGATATTACTAGGAGCAGGTTAAAAAGTTGGTTGTGGAAGCTGAGCTTTATAAATAAGAGTGAATTCTAAGTCGAGGTCTCTGAAATGCCAATTACAGTCACTTGAGTACATGGGGGCATGCTGAGCTTTTGCTGGGAGAGTTAATGAGCAATTTCATAACATGCTATATATCACTTTAAGAAGACATGATAAATTGCCACTAATGGTATTGTGTGTATAAATGGGAGCTGGTTTTGCTCTGCGTTTAGTTCTAGTGATTGGGTGGTACACCTGGAAAGACTTGTATTTTAATGGGGCCTTTTTAGCACTTTTGCACCTCGTATGTTCTGGATTATATATGATTGATGGCTTTGAATGTATGGGAAGGAAAGATATGTAGATCTTAATGCTTTTAAACCATTTGTTTTCCAGTCTCTGTAAAAGGCCTCTCTGTTTTCCGGGTAATGGTTTATATTTCTCAAGTAAACAGAAGTACGGTTCTGGGACTTTGCCTTTTAACACTATAAATCTGGTGGTTTTTTATAGGAGGGTCATTCAGTTTACAGTGCTCTTAAGAAAAGATAGCTACTTTCATGCTAGTCATTAAAGACAAATAAGTAGGTGGTTTGGTAAAAGGATATTTTGATGCATGGAGTAGATAATAAAATAAAATCAGAGTTTGCTTTGCTTTCATTCTGGCCATTCTCCTAGTTCCCATTTTGTATGGTGAGTTAAATCTCTTTCTCCCCTGAGCCACACCAATTTCTTCACAGCCAGAACCTTTCTGACTTCCCCCCTCTCCTGCCGGACCCCGTCGGTGCTTGCTTTGCCCAAAGGGGTTGCTGTCGAGCAGCGTTAAAGCGCTCTCCTCTCCCCCTCTAACCTGGGGAGAGACAGACCCAACCTGGAAACCAAACCCAGGCTTCCCCTGTGGAAACGCACACGTTCACCGCAGGCTGGCCCGGCGGCGGTGCTTTCTCCGCCAGGAGCCCGGCTCCTTTCGGCAACCTCAGGGCAGGCAGAGGAGACTCTGGGGTTATTTCCCATGGATACCCTGGCACAGTGTTCAGCTGTTGCTTGTTTTTAAGCTTCCACACGTGCTTAAAGCCTAGCGAATCTCCTGCGTGTTTCTGGCGTGCGCGAAATCTGGTTCTTCTGGAAGGAAAACTCTTAACCCTGTCTAGAGCCGTGAGGAGTGCTGAGATGTTTGAGGGAGGCTTCTCCTGCAGCTCCTTCCATGTGCCTCCGTCGTGTGGCCTTTTGCCCTTCAAATCCTTGGGCAGATTTGGAGCTGAAGAAGTACAAACTAAGTTTTACTGCAGCGTAGTTTAATACTGCAGGGCTGAAAGGCAATTGCGTTAACCCCTGCGGCCCCGTGTTTTTCGATATTGCTAATTGCCACTTCTTCCCTGTACTTTGTCACTTTTACCTGAAGTTTTCAACTGGTGTCATTTTCAGGCTGCTGTTGGTCCCCAGCATTATCTGTGAAGTGGTGCCTCCTCTTGGCTGGATTGCTGGTTTCTGTTTCTAAAAGGAAACAGAGAAGCAAGTACGTCCTATAGCGTTTCTTACCTGTGCTGCTGTTTGTTGCCCAAGGACTGAAAGTGCCTAGATGAGATGTAAAGATCCACAGGCTCTTCTCCACGGTCTTAAGCATTTCATGGGTCTGTGGTTCAGGAGCTAGACTGATATTCTTTAGAATAATAAAGGATAGCTTACTCTGTATTTCTCAGTTTTATGTCCCTATGTCTTCCATTGTCGGGTTGGAAGTTCAACTGGGGAAAGAGATTAGATGGCTTCACAATAGTTTTGCTTTTTAAATGCTTGCTTGTTAAAATTAAATCTCTGAGTAATTACACTAAGGTACTTTGCCCCTTCTTCCTACACATCCTTATATTTAGTTTCCATTATTTGCAGGTATTTCGTAAAACCCAAAGACAGAGGTGTTGGGTGCGGTGGACCAGGGTCACGGAGGGAGGCAGGTGTCCAGCTAACACCATCAGGAGTTACGTGCCCGTGCAGCTCCGTGACCTGATGGCACTGCGCAAGCCCACCGCGAGAGTCAGTCCCTGTTCCCAATACTTAACAACGTCACCAGGCGAGAAAGAGAACTCACGACCCCCATGTTATGAAGGACACAATTAAATGACTCCTCGGATGTGTGTCAGAGCGGGGAGCCAAACTTGGTTCTCCAAATGCAGCTGCAGTGCTCTAAGCACAAGACCAGCTTTTGTGGTGTCAGAAGGAAGCTGGATTTTCCGCCAACTTGTGAAACTCTTTGTTGAAAAAATATTTTAAGCTAGCCTAAGCATACAGAGTGTGTATTAATTTGAAAGCCAGGTTACTAGACCGCTAGAGTAACATGAGTAGAAATGAATAAGTGCAGAGGTGTATTCTACCAGTTTTTGCTTTCCTCTTTGATATTTATATTTGAAGTGTGATGATACTACCTGCTTGGGTTTAACTGCAAAGTATAGATGCCCAACTTATCTTTCTACTGTAATACAAAACAATTAAATGCTAGGAGAAATGCAAAAGATAAATAACTTTTGTAGCTTGATAGCTTATGTTTAATAAAACAAGTGATTATTGATAGTGCTTTGGACATAAAAGGCAAATTTGCTACTTTTTTATCTTAAAGTTGAAATATTCCTGTTGTGTAAGACAGCACTTCTAGGTTCCTCTAGTATGCCTCTTTTTCATGTTTCTTAGTATGCTGATGCAATGGAGGAACATTTTTCTGTGAATTAAATGCTATCAGTATCATTCCAACTTAAAGGTCGTCATGTCTAATAGAATGCAGTGGTACCCAGTTGTGGTTTAGCTTTCAGTATATATGTGTCTTTGTTCACTGTAACTCCTAGCACAGGGAATCTGTGTTTGTAGTAATTATTATCTTTATATTGCATTGTTTCACATCTTTTTAATGCTTGAGGGTATGTTAGCATCACTTGTAAAGAGTCATGTCTTGAAATCTTGGGAGCCTAAATACTTTGGATCTGGGCATAAGGAAAGAAAGAAGTAAACCTACGTTTGTTGGGTAGTGTGCCTTGGTTGTACTTCCAGCTTCCTTATTCAGACAAGAGCTACCAGGTTCTGTTTGTAATATAGTTAGGGATCATTAAAAAAAAAAATTTAAAAAAATTAAAAAAAAATTGTTACACTGCAAACTTGCTTAAAATAAAAAAGTCTGCAGAGTACTCTTAACTGAGAAAAAAAAGTTCCTCACCCCTCTTGGTGTGCAAAAAGATTTCCTTTCATGGAAAGCAACAGAAACTTGAAGAAGCAAATAGCGGGAATGCATTTGAAATAGCAGTTATTGTCTCTTGGGCTGTTTGGGAGCATTTTGTTTGTTTTGAGAGGAAGAGGGTTTGAGGGTACACTGGAGTAACTATTATTTGTTTAATGAAAAAGATTGCAAAAAGATACATTAAATATTGTTCTTTAATTTTGTTGGCTTCAGTAGATAAAAAGCTGGATGGAAATGCTTTTGAACAATCTAAACTCTCTCGCTATAAATGTTGTAAATGATACGTGCTTTAGTCAAATGACCCATACATGCTGTAGTCATATTCAACAGTGTGGCCTGATTATATGTTATCTGGCATTTAAATCCTCCTTGGGGACTTTTCAGTGCAAAACTTCTCCTACATCCTACCCCAAAGTCTTTTGAGACAAATGCTTGTTTTTTATTCAAAACAAGGTCTCTAATCTGTCTAATATTCAGGTAGAATGTCTTATCCACATTTGGCAATTTATCCTCAACACCCCTGTGTTCAGGGATATCGTTGTTCTTTTTCTCAGATAGGGTTTGAGCACACTGCGGACATCACCTGTCCAGGGTTTCATAGGCACGCTTGAGCATCCTCTGCCTGCAAAACGAACTTGCTCAGGATGAGAAATCTTCATGTGGAAAATAGGATAATGATAGTCTGTATGGTGTTGAACCCCAACCTCGTGAGTCCAGAAGAGAGTGAAAGCGTGTAAGGAGGGCTGTGAAAAGCCTGACTGATGTGAGCCTGATGTTTGCTTCGAGCACAGCAGAGCAGGCTGCTGAAGATCACCTAAAAACAATCCGGAGTCACCTCCCCAGTGGCAGGTTGCACACCGTCTGCAGAGCCAGGAACTGAACCCAGCTCTCTTAAGTGTCTCAGCCGCTCTGAGTAAATCAGTTATTTCTTCCATAATACATTTAAACATGTACTCTGTACCACAGTTAAGCACAGTGAGAAATCTTACCTCTTTTAAAAAAAAAAAAAGAAAAAAAAAAAAAAGCCTAGGAGTTAGCTTGGGGAAGCGGGGAGAAGCAAGACAGACAACTTGCAATCCAGCCCTCATATGAAAGTTGCCCCAGGCAATTTTGTTATGTCCGTGGAAGCATATGATATTCATTGCATGGGCCCATCATTAATGCTGACTCTCTGGGAACCTGTCTTATGTTGTTTCCACTTGGGGCAGGTTAGCTAGAAAATTGATCCGATTTTATTAAAGAGTCATTTTCTTTACTGTCTGGCAGTGGTCTCTGAAAAGATGTTTTGTCTTTTTAACACTTGGTGATTGCTCTAATAGGATCTCAGAAGTCTGATGCCCAAATTGAGTTTCACACACAAAACTACTTTGTGGCTAAATTTTTGACTCCCAGCATGGACAGTTTAAAATAGAGCTCAAAGGATCCCTCCATATTTATGCTGCAGGTGAAACCATTGTTTTTATTCACATCCCTTTAATTAAAAATAGAATACATTTACATTTGCAGAGGGTTAATTATCCACCCTTTTTTTATATACATTTAACTATAAACAAATGGTGATATTTAGGGTATGGTTCATGATTTCTCACAGTTGGGCACTTCATGTAGTCTTTGATGCAATCGTCATATTCAGTGGTAGTAAATACTCTCTTATTCTCAGCTCTTACTCTCCCTGGATGCAATCTGTCTTCCATGCAGACTGAACAAGTTTTGAACAAAAATACAAAAAAAAAAAGAAATCTCACCTCTCTTCTAGTTTGGGGGAGTAAGGCCTGTGTGTAATAAAGAAGCAACTTTATTTTGCTTAAAGGTTTTTTTGAAAATTCCCACTTAGCTGCCTATTGATCAAAGGATAGTGGTTTAGTCAGGCTGATGGCTTAGAGGGATAAGATCTGTGAGAAAGAATCTTGCCTCTGACTGACTTTATTGTGTAGGCAGTAGGGGATTCCTTCTAGTGGTTTAAAAAAAAATTATATATATATATATAAAATTTGTCTTTTGGAGTTGTGATAGTGAGAAACAGATTTTAGGACAGAGCAGGTAGAGGTGGAGATTGTAAAAACATTCTCAGAACATGTTTCTTTAAAATTATCTGCCAACAAACCTTTGTAACAGGAACCTGATATTCCCCAAAGCCCAGCAGCTGAGGCCAGATGTTCGTTAGTGGTGTGAGCAGAGGCCACCATCAACCAGGATGAAGTCAGGATGGAGCCTCGTGTGAGAACTATGTAAGGACGTGGGGTGGGTTCGTGTGAAAGCTGTGGTCCGGGAGGAAAACTTGCAGCCTGTAGCTGTTGGGTCTTGGTGGTATAGGAGGATTGGGAGAACTGCCCAGGATACTGTGTGAAGTGAATTGACGGGATGCTCTGTGCCTGTTGTGGAAGTGCTGAGCAGGGGAAGGGGGTGATGTGCTGAGGAAGGTGCCTTGACGCATTCTTCCAGTCACCCTTGGGACCTACAGTAGATTAATGAACAAAAAACAAGGCAAGGGAAAAGTAAGGATGCTGTTCCTTAACACAGGTGCCCTAACACCCATTGAGTTCTCTTGTAGGTTGACTTAGTTTAATTCGAGAATTCAGGGCTCAGACCCCTGTTGCAAAGCATTGTGCTGAGATGTAGTTAATAGTCTAGCTCAAATGCAGACTAATTTTTTTTTTAATTTAACAAACTAATTAAATAAGTTTAAACAAGAGTCAAACAGATTGCAAATTTCTAGCTTCAAATTTTGCACTGGTTGAACTTGGAATTAATTTTTGGTAACTAAAGACAGCATCTTGATTTTCAGAAACTTCCTTGGTGAATGGCCTTAGAAGTGTCTTTCCTGCCCTAAAGCCCTCTCTGGCTGCACAGAAATCTGGCAAAGATCTTGCAGACATGTGAGGTTTCATTCCTTTTTCTTACCTTTTTCACTCTTAATTTGACATTGGCTATAGAGGAAATTGAAGTCAATTTTTAATACGCAATACTCGGGACATGGCAAAGATCTTACATCATGTAAAGTGCTGAATCAGACCTTACACCCCGTTCTCCCAAACTTAAGTTTCTACACAGCGTGTCTGAACAAATGAATTTGCAAAAGTGATAGGCAAGCCATTTCAGCCAGTATGTCTCCCTAAATCTTACCTCCCTTTTATTGGGGGCTGCAGAAGGAGACTGCGGTTGAGCAGAGCGCAGAACGACATGGAGACAGACAGTGCTCAGCCTAAGCCAGCCAGGCTCAGAGGCAGCTCTGGCTGCAGCTTCCCAAGTGACCGTGCTGAAGTTATTCCAAAGTGTAAAATTATGGTTGAACCTGCTTTATAATAACCGTGTCCTGAAATAATTTGAACAGACACTGTTTTAAAGAGTTGAGCGTTATAATTTGTATTTACCGTGGAAGTTTTTCCCCTCTTGCAAATTATTCTAAATGTTTCCCAGGTTGCAGGACACATTGGTGATGTTATTTTCTTGTTTTGTTTTGCTTGCTGTCTCAAAGCCTAGAACATGCACATTTACCTCCCATAATTCAAGATCTGTCATAAGCAGGTCTTTAGCTAAACTTCCATCTTTGGTTGGTTGATGTTTTTTTGTTTTGTTCTGTTTTTAAGGATAAGGAAAGCTATACTGTATGTGGGTATTATAATCACAGTCTGTTTGTCCTTCCTGTCTCCCAGCTCCCTTCAACTCTTCAAGTATTTTTAATCTATCTTACGAAAGAGTCGAGCACTTGACTTGCCCTTGAGCATCTAGCATACGTTCGCAGCAAAGACATCTGAATGACCCTGTGGAGATCCACTCTGTGACTTCTCTTTTGCAATCCCGTCTGCGCTCTCACAAAATATGGCCAGAAATGGAAAATTGCAGCAATGCGGTGGGAGCCTGCAGCTTCTGTGTGGTACGGAGCTGGCTGCAGCAGGCTGTAAAATGTGATCCTTGTGTTTTGGGTGATCCTCCCTCCCTTTTCCTCTTTTGTCAGTTTACTTGGAAACATGAGTTTATGTGCATCAAGACAACGCAATACTATAGGTAAAGCTCCTGGTCAGTCTTATGCACCAGTCAGTACCAGAATTTTAGCTTTATATTCCTCTAGGTATATAGCTCATCGTGCAGCATTATTTTCCCACTGCAGTTATCCATTAGCTTAAGACTTTCATAACCCAGGAGGACACTTAAATCTCTCTTCAATCATTATGCCTCTGAACACTTTCCCCTAATGTCTTGGCTTTCTTTTGGAATCTTTTCTCTTACGATTTTTATCCTGCTTTTACCTGCATTGAATTGCATTTGCCATCGTACAAGAATTTTCCTGAATTACTCTAACCCTGCTTCTGCTGGACGGTTAAGGTGATGCCATGTGGGGCAATAGGAAGGTATGCGCCGTACTCCTCAACCATCTGTCAGGTGCCGAGAACGCTGAACTTAGCGCGCCTCAGCTTCCTGACTGTCCCTGCGTGCATCTCAGTACAGAGCATCTGGGGGTCCCCCAGAGTATCTAAATGCTGCTGAGTCCCACGCTCCTTCATTTTTGCTTCCTGCCACCATGGACCGTCTCGCGCCTCAGGGAGGGAGAGGATCGCTGTGGCAGGAACCGGCCTGAACCGTGCTGACAGATCCAACAAGAAAGCCGAATAGCGAGGGTAGTGCCAGCAGGGCACTGCGTACCGCCGCACCCACTGGGCTTCGCTTGGGCTCCCTGGCATAGATGTTGACCTGAAAACGCTTTCAGAAATCGTCATTAAAGTCATGTGGATCTGCTTATGCATAATCTTTTTTTAAAACAACAAAACAGTTTGTGCTGTCTCCAGGATTCCTAGGAGCCAGCTATTTCGGAGTGTTATTTACTTTTATGCTGTTTATCTTTCGCCCACTGGTGGGTGTGAACATCGCTGGCTTTACAGTGTGCAAAGCAACGACCTCGGACTATTTTTACATTGGACTTTTTTTGCCATTTTAGTTTACGCAAACTTTTCTTTTAAAGATCCCTCAGAGCTGTAAAAACAATATAGCACAATCTGATGCTTCACAGTTAAGAAGAGGAAATTAAAACACCCTATGTTTTTCGCTTTGGAATTAAGTACTATGTGAAGTAGCCAGTGAATGCAGTTATTTAAGGCATAAAGCGTGAATGATTTCAAGTATTTCATTCCAATCACTTTTCTCTCCCATTTTTGATTAATGAGGCAATGTAAAAATAGAATAAACCTGGCATTTTAAATCAGGGTTGAATTAAATGAAAACCTAATGATTTAGAGTAGCTTACTCATCTGTCTCTAAGTGTGGATATTACTTGATGTATAGTAGGCATATATCATCCTTTTCCTATTATCTATTTTTAATTGTTTAGCTTGAAATTATTTTCTTCTCCCTCTCCGCATAGCCAGGTAAGAGTTCCTGTTCACTGTAATTCACTGATAAAGGTGCTTTACGTAGCCAATACTTAAAATTTTCTTACAGGCATAACTTTATTTTCTTGAAAGAGTGCAGTTTTGTTTGTGATTATTTTTTTATTAAAAGTAAATCAATACTCATTAAGAGCTTATTTACTGTCTGACCCTTTATTTGAGGGGCATATGACTAGGAGATTGTTAAATATACAGGTGTCCTAAGAAGCTTAAATTCTGTGCATAAGAATAAAGACATCGTTAGCTGATGTGACTTTGCCTCTGACCTGCAGAGTAGAAAGTCAGAATCAAGTTCTTTGTGTGGCGGAGCATTAGCAGCCATCCTTCAGATTGCAAAGATGTGCTTGCTGAGAGAAAGTTCCTTGTGTATTATGCTGTTTACCTAAGGGTTATATTCAAGACACTCTCTGAACAGCTTGGCTGATTATTGAAAAATGCCTTATAGTAACTTCCAGCCTAAGTTGATCGATATTAGTGCACAGCTTTACATGGGAGGGAGGGAGCTATTTAAACATTGAGAGCCTCCGGGATAACAGGGAATGAAAAAATAATGCAGAACAAATATGTTGAAGGGTTCAAGAGAGAAGAATATCTTGTCTCTGTGCAGGGGAAAAAAAAAAAAAAAAGTTGTTAAATTGCAGCAGAAAAAGCATTTGAATTCACTATTAATAAAGTGAAGGTGGATTTTTCCCTAGGCCAAAAGGAGAGGGGAAAAAAAAAAAGAAAAGCAAACCCAACAAATTGTAGTGCTCTTTAATGTAGAGAGAAGCCGAGTTATCTACACGCATCCTCCCATAGAAAGCTTGCCTTCACTGCAAGTCTCTGAGAAGTTCTTGGTCTGGGGCTCTGTACTAAGCCCCCAGCTGGAACTCGTTCCCCCTCCCCAGTGCAGGCAAGATTCAGATACTGCTTTCTATACCAGGAACACCAGAAAAGGAAAACCTCGCTTCTTTCATCATCTTAGAACCTGTAACAATGTAGAGTGGAAGGGTCCTAGCGCCTGAAAATGATGCTTTTTCCCCCCCCCACGAACATGTAATAATTAAAAGGTGATTGTTTCAATGTTTTATTTTCATGCGTATAATTTTGCAATGTTCAAATGGTCTGTGACATTTTAGATGCCCTGATGGAGAAGATGGGCATTGTTCTGGTTTGTTGGTGAGAATGCGAAGAGAGGCAACGATGCTGCAAAAGAGGCTTCCTCCTCTGTTCTTCACAGAAATGAAAAATGAAAGTTTCACAGAAGTCTTGTGACAGATGATATCCTAAGAAACTGGAAGTCAGGAGACATATCTTTGCCACTAATTTTTCCTGATGTTTGCAAGAACCATAAACTTCCCGTGTCTCCATTCTCTGTCTGTAAACAATGAGGCTTTGGTTTTATCAGTTCGTAATGAAACCATCAGGCTGCAGCATCACATTCACACGATATTCACATTCACATTCACAAGATAGAGGAGGATACAGGAGGAGCCGGTGGGAACAGCCTGACAGAAGGACAGTGGGGGAAGGAAAGAAATGGGATTGTATCATGGAAAATAGGTTCATCCCTTTCGCAGTGCAAGATGGAAGATGAAAACCCGGTTTCTAATGGAGGAACATGTGAAGCAAATTGACTCGCTGAACGATCTTTGGACACGGAGTGAAAAGTGCGATGCACATGTAAAGCCTAGCGGTGAAAAATCTTTTCTGGTGTGTGTGGTTAAAATGATGGAGGACGAGGAGGCTTCAACTACAGAGCCAAACAGGATGGAAAGAGGATAAGTGCCTCTAGTAGGTCAATCGGTGTTAGCTTTCACAATTTAAAGAAGTTTGGAGTACTTGGCATCCTTTTTTACGAGTTGTTTGGCACGTGTGTGTTAAGGAGCAGACTGAACTGAGCGTCGTTGTGGAGGGCGAGATGGGAAAGCAATCAGTGTGTAACTCACTGGTGCTTTAACTGTTTTCTGCTTTGTTTCAGCTGTGTTTGTGACTGATGGGGGATTGATGGGAAGGAAGTGATGACTCTTCATATGAATGTTTCTTAAACATAATTCCGGTATAACTCTGCTTACCATGCCGTGCAGTTTTGTAGGAAAGGTGGAGCTCTAAGAACAGTCATGGAAATGCTTTGCAGTGTAGAATACTTTTTTTCTTGAATCAAGTTAGCAACGTGTCTGATTGTTGTACCGTGATGGAGAAGGGATTTTGTGGGGCCCGGGAAAGGGTGGATCCAGTTCCTGCCTGCACTAACCAACACCGACTGCTGCCCCGGACTTGGGAAACATATTTTAGGAAGTCTCACGACTGTAGCACAGGACTGTAATTTTGCTTTGTGACTCATGCTGAGATATAGTCCCTGCGTGTCTTTTTGTCTGGGCACCTAATAAAGCTCAGGCCACACCTGTTTATGGATGCAGCAAAATGGCAGGGAGCTTATTTTTATGCCATTGATTCTGATGAATGCCACTTATAATCAACACCTCCATGAGGAACTGGCTTGTGTGCAGAAATGCTCTTTAATTGAAGGGTGCACATCAGCAGCGCAATGTGGTTCCAGTGTGTTTATCTCATGAAAGCCCAGAACCATTACAGTTACAGAATATCAGATGCTTTGAATGGATCATATTTATTTTATGATTTCTGTGATCATATATATCTTTTGACGATTTTCAGTATTGTTCTTGTTTGTAAAAAGTGGAATGTGGTCACTTTAGAATGAGATAATTAATTCTGTGAAGGGACCAGATGACAATTTTGGGAAGCGTTCCTGTCCTACAGAACATGCAGGTCACCATGCTTTTCTGATGAGACAGGAAAATGACTTGCAAGAAGCTGTTAGGTTAATTACTCCTTAGAAAAGGGGGTTAAATTCTAAGAAGCGTGCAGCACTCTGTTGATAGAATGATGGCTGCTGGCAGATTAAAACAACAAAAATATTTTGGAAATGACCCCCGCCCCTTCCCTTTTTTTTAAACAACACAACAAATTGAAGCTGTGAATTTTGACAATGGCTTTTGAGCTGGCAAGATTCAAATGTGCATCAAATGAAAACTGCATTTTTAATGCATCCGTTTGAATTAAAAATGAAGGAACAATTTTACAAATCAGTGATAGAGATCTAAGGGATGGTCACTTATGGTTTTTTTACAGACTGTGACATGGAGCTTAGAGGATGCTTGCAGTCTGTTTTGCCCAGAGCACCTTATTTTCAAACTGAGCTGTATTCAGTTGGATCAGAAGGCACTGCCTATTTTTACTGCCCAGTGCTAACAAATTTGTCTTCAGACCTCTGTTTAATCAATTATTGTTGTCAATGTTTTTGTCTAAGCATTTTGGTTTGATTTTGGCAGAACACAGTTCTTCCCCCGCCTCCCCGTCCCCCGTAGCATTAGAGGTACATGTAGTGCTTGCAGAACACGGTGTATGTACATGCTGCACATCATGGCCAACATACAGCTTATGGTCATCAATCATTCGATTGTTCTTTAAACACTGTTTTAACAGGCATTCGTTGTATAAATGGATCAGGTTATTGACCTTTGCCAGCAATTGCTTGCTACATGTCATCATGGCTTAATGACATTATCAAGGAACATATTCTGTGTTGTAGATACTTTAAAGGGTTCATGCATTGTCTCTCACTTGGACACATGGCTGGCTACAGCACCTTGAATTAGCAAGTTATTTGATGTCACTATTAAAATATGCAGAGCATTTCCAGCTACTTAAAGAATAGGAGGGTGAAATACTTCTCTTTTCTACAACAGCAAAGCCCAGGAAGAAGAGTTATTTGTCATATTGGAATACTTGTTTTGAAATCCCGCTTCTTTCTCCTTTATAATTTAATCTTCTACCTAGAACAGAGTAGCGCAGTCCCCTAAATATCCTGTGAAAATTGTTTGACTGGTCTGCAGAGCTCCAGCTGCAACTCCTCCATTTCTAGGAATACTATAGATCTAATTGGCACTATTAAATCATTACAGCACATAATAGATGGAACTTCTGACTAAATCAACTATGTTTTTAATGAAGATAAGAGTTTTTAAATTAGAATGGATACAGCATTCTTTATTTATTTGTGTGGGGTGGGAAGGTTGTTAACTGTAATGGCTGATTCAATTTAAATGAGGGAAAGTAGCCAGTATTCTATAAATTTTCTCTTCTGGTTAAAATTTAAGGTGGAACTGAGTTTTCAAATCCCAAATTGTTAAATTTCAGCTGACTATTTGTACATTTTTCCAGTGTATAGATCTACTGTGGTTTCTGTGGCTCCTCATGTCACAATCTTAAAGTTGATTTTCTCTTCACAGGAAAACATACACGTATCACACAAATTACACAGTCTTAGAATCCTATTATCTCCTTGTTTGTCGCATTAAAATTCAGACCCTTCATGAATCAGAGAGAGTTCTTAAAAGCTTTAAAATGGGTATTAATCAATAAATCTTCATGCCATTGCTAGAAAATAATTAAGTAGCATTACTTTCACTTTATAGTGGAGAGAGTCTTAGAAGCATTGGTAGCCTGCAGAATAGATATGGCCAAAATGTAAATATTGCCCTGTGGTTCTATAGTCATTCCTCTTTTAATCCAAAGACTTTTTTTTTTGTACAATGTAAAGATCTTGCTGCTGTATCACTCCATTACATATTAGTCTTAGTCTTTGTCTTTGCTTTTCTTCTATTGGTTGTTTGAGATCCTGTTCTTCAGTATTCCAGGTTTCTCTCCCTACATTGTGTTTTGCTCATTAGTATATTCCAGTCAGTTCTTTACCTTTTGTCTTATTTTCCTTTCCATTTCCATTGCAAAATATCTTCTCATGTATTTTAATTTTAATGGTGCTTATTATCAGTTTTTCCCAATGCTTAATTAACAGTTTTCCAGTGAAAAGGTGGAATAGTAAGCACAAGGGATGGTCTTGAAGAAAAGTAGGATTAAGATCAGAAGTGGTGAATTCTTACCCTTCTTTCTGACTTCATATGGCTTTAAGTTAGTTGCATCCTTCTTTTGTCAGCTTCTGGCCTGACAAAAATGGTAACAAGACTTTTTACTCCTGGGAATATTGTGGAGTTCTTTGTGTTAATAGGAACTCCACAATTTCATAGACTTTAAGATTTGGAAGGAAAACTGAAATTATTTGTCCAGGCATTCTGCACTGAGGCTGCAGAAATTCAAGTTAATTCTGGAATAGAGAAAGCGTTCCTGCCATACAACTGTAAACCAGGTGTAGCTTCAAGGAAGGAGGGGCAACAAGCAGGTATAAAACTGGTGCAGGGGAGGAGAATCAGGACATAAAAGCACTATTTGAGAGTTTCTTCTAAGTAAATCTCCTCACAGCAGTGTGCATTCTTTTTTGCCAGGGTTACATTTGATTGCTGGCTTTGACAGCTCACTGTTGGCAATAGGTTTCATAAATGTCTAATCCAGCTGGATTGTTCTGTCTTCACATTTCCTTCCTACATCAATAGTGTATACTATTTTACAAAGAAAAAAAAACAAAACCCACACACACAAAAAAAGCCAACAAAAAAACCAAACCAAAAAAACTTAAAAAAAAAAATAAAAGAAAGGAGGAGAGAAAAAGCTGGTTGCTTCCATGATGGGATTTAAGATAAAACAGAAAATATAATCTTAATAATTAAAGCCACGAAGGCTGTGGTGGTGTTTTGTTTTGTTTTGGGGGTGGGGGGGGAAAGCAAAAGCTCACAACACATCCTTAACATCTTCAAGATAGATTCAGAGCTGTGATTTCAGCACCAGGACCTAACAAACATCGCATACAAAGTGCAGTAAATGCAGTATTCATAAATGTATATGCTCTTTGTGACTTCATGTCAGCAGGGTTCTGTAGACCCTCATTTGTATCAAATAAACTTCAAATGATAAAGAATACGTGCCAGCCAGGGACGAGTATCACTTTGAATTGTTCCTTGTGTATCCTAGCTGAAATGGGAAACATGGCTGGCTTCCTGTTTGTCAAGAGTGAAAAACAGGCACATTTTCTGTAATTATTAGTAAGTGTCAATTTAATAAATTATTCACTCCCGACAACAGGATTTACGTTCTATTTGCTGATAGCTTGTGGGGGATAGTGTTTGTTTTAGGAAGGTAAAATCTGACAGTAATGCGGCGTGCATTGTAAATCCCTGTGTCACACCTGCACTGCAACAGTGAAGACAAGTGCTGATAGCTTGTTTCTTACAGTACCTTCCTCCCTCATCGTGGGTGATACCCACATGTGCCTGCGAGGTTTTGTGCTATTACTTATCCATTCTGGGGCTAGGCATTTAGAAATTCATCTAACACAAAGGTTTGTGGTTGTGGCTGAGATTTCCGTGGACTTCAGAAGAAATTATGGTCACGTGGTATAACGATGGACAAGAGAAGTCAGGTCAGAGATTGCAGGAGCGTGATGAGGTGATGAGTTGTTCATGCTCAGCTCCTCGCAATCATGGCAACATGGGAGAAGGTGCAGAAATGCTTGAGTGAAAATTTAACAAATGAGTGATACCTGAGCTGAGAAAGGAATTAATATGCTGATAGCAAATGGGAGAAGTCAGACCATGAAGGGATTGGTTATGGAAGAAATGTAGCTATTGTTTAATGTGCTGAACTGGGAAGAGGCAATGGCATGAATAGAAAGAAAAAGAAGACCAGTACTATGCTAAAAAAAAATGGTGTTTGTAGCAACATTCTGCGTTACTGTAGGTGGTACATGGATTTTTGTCAAGTCTAGAGAAAAGGATGTAATAATATATAAAAAGGATGAGAGCCTAGATGAGAGTTTTAGGAAGGTGAATGGATGGGACCAGTCTGTTTCCTATAGATGTCATGCAGAAAGAATCGGATAGCTTGCCCAAAAATGAGGACTGAAAAAAGAGAGCTGAGTAAAAAAAGATGTTGAGGCTGGGTGGAAAAGAGGATGATCATGTTGCATGTCGTGAGAATAGACGGAATGGAGACATGTTGGGGGGACAGGGAACTTCTGTGTTGTGCTGAATTTGAGTTGAAGGCTGAGCAATGAGAGAGATGGGAGAGGAAATGGCAGCGTAGCAGAAAGGGAAATCTGTCACTTATTAAATAGTAGCTGAGTTTGTGCATGAGGTTCTCCAGGGGTAAATCAACTGCAGACCTGTGGGGAGGAAGGGAACCAAAACCAGAGCCTTACACAGCCCTCACAGAGAGGGCAGGATCCTGGGTGCAAGGGGAGGAGGAGATCTCAAGAGGGAAAGCATGACCAGCTGTGTCAAAGCCACTTGTGAACTTTCATCATCCACCAGCTCCTCATCTGGGAAGCTTCCCTATCCCTCCGTCCATGCTTGTGTTAAGCAGGGGAGCTGGCTCTCGCCACGTCAGTAGAAGCAAGCCAACATTCTGGTTTGGGGTGGGATTGTTTTCAAAATGCTACTTATCGCCTACATTGTCTCTGGGTTGGGATGGTGGGTTTCTCAGAGGAATCCCCACAGGCACCCAAGGTTGAAGTGGTAGTTTGAAGTTGCATGGGAGGCACCAAGAAATTCTGATTACTTGCTGTAAGATGTTGAAGCTAAGCAGTATGTGGGCCCTTCCTTGTTTTAGTGGAATTCTAGTAGAAACGTTATTTACCCCTGTTTTACAGATAGAGTAAATAAGATAAAAGAAATAAAATGCCTTGCCAAAAAATCAAACAAGAGATCTGTGGTCAGCTCATAGTCCCTTGCTTGCAAGTACTCTGTTTTATTTCTTTGTAATTCAAAAGCAATTAAAGCAATAAAAAAAAAAAATAGAAATAAAATAGAACCCAGCATGTCTTCAGCAATTCCTGTGCTAAAACTTGTGATATGATGTGAAAGAGGTTGAGGCTTTCCTCCTTCATAATACATTAAAAAATTATTAAATTTTTCTTTTTCCTTAAGTAGGAAATATTTAATTGCCATTTAAACTGGTTCTTTAAAATCCCATAGTTTTACCCACAATAATCCAAGAACATTTAATAAGTCTTAAAATATTCATAACACACGGAGATCATTACTCTTGAGACCTTTGTACAAAGCAGTGAAGTGTGTTAGACATATGGCAGAAACCTCTTCATTTCTTATTTCTTGCTATGATTATATGAAAGAAAGGAAAATTCTCTGTTCTTTTCCCCATTGCAATCTGTATGCCATTGTTTTATCTGTTGTGGGCCAAAGTCATCTCATACACATGTTCACTGAAGAACATGAAGTTAATCAGGCTTGAATTTAGCTCAGTAAATAAAAGCGCAATAACGGTAAATTGCTGTTTTGTTTCAGTTTTCCATACAGTATTTCAGATAACAAAAAAGAGGAAATAATTTATTTCTATATCCCACATGATGTTAA
Source organism: Burhinus oedicnemus (assembly GCA_008921705.1). Taxonomy (NCBI): domain Eukaryota; kingdom Metazoa; phylum Chordata; class Aves; order Charadriiformes; family Burhinidae; genus Burhinus; species Burhinus oedicnemus. Next base: position 1,851,351 of record VFFE01007601.1, read on the forward strand.
CAGCCCAAATTGTGTTGCATGACAGATGCTGATACCCAGTTTTTATATTATTGGTAATTATCTAAAGCCGTTAATTGCTGTGGCATTGGGTATTAAGGAAAAAACCCAACAATTGATATGTCCTGCGTTGGAAATGTATCATAAATATCAGAAGCCTTTGTCATGGTACTGACTGTATGTAGAGAGGATGAGCAATTTTGTTTTAATTATATTTCAATGTGATTGTCTAAAGTCAAGTGGAACCTCTATGGATTATATCTAAAATAAAACTGTGGTTACAGTATATGGTCATAATCCCCAGATCTGTTGTGTCGAAATGACAGTATAATGAGTAGAAGTTAAAATGTCCTCTGCTTTCAAGTCATCACGGTTGTCATTTGATTAAATAATAGTGCATTCTGTTTGATGTCTGGCTTTATTATTCAGAAGCACTTCAGTATATGTGTCCTACCTTTGTATTATGTGCTCCTGGCAGCCAGGTGTCCATATAGGTTCTTACTTACACACCTGCAACGGATACACTGTATGTTTAGCTTGCATGTGTGCTACTTGAATATGGAATTTTAATTATTCCTCTTAATTATGGTGCATTCACCAAAAAAAGGGAAATCATTGGTCAGGTACAAAAAGAAACTGCCTAGTATTTGAAGGAATTTGATAATTTTGTTGTAGTTCGTAGCTTGGCAGGTGGTAATAATGCTATGCCAGCACTGTCAAAATATGAAAATTAAAGTGACGATGGGTTTTAATGAAATCCATTTGACAAATATAATTAAGGTGTTTTAATATGAAGCCCTGTAATAAAGACTACCGGTGGACTCCCTGAGGTCCTGACTAATTGTGTAGATTGCTTTTAAGCTTTGAATAGTTTTATTGGATAATGAACTGTTAAGAAGTGTTAGATCTTTCTTAAGCAGAATTTGGTTTGAAAAAGAAGAGGAGAGACAGGCCTGAGGTGTGGCATTTTAAACATAATTAGAAGACAGATTTAAGTTAACATCTTTGATCTTGCTGTCAGTTTTTGATTAGAGCTGTAAATGCTTTAATCAAGTGCAGTGTAGTCATTACATTTCTAACTGTTTTTAAACTGCGAAATTACTGAGACACTGACATCGGTTTAACACTTCTTGAGAATTTCCAGCAAAGTTATGTTGGTAAACTGGGTGTTTGCATTAAAATGTCATCCTGCAATAATTTACCAATTCAGTAGATCATGGGATAATTGTGTTTGCTGCTCAAATAATTTGGAAATCCTTTGTGAGATTAAAATTGATGTCCTGTAGTTGAGAGTGTGTCACTTCAGATTTCATTTTTTAAATAATTTCTAATAGTGCTTTTTCAATTAAAATGATGGTCAAACTAGCCCTTGTAATGAAAATGAATATGTAAGAAGCTAAGTGCAGTATCTGAATGCCTTCCATTGGAATACAATCCTTGTAAGGATTCTGCCAATGTGGATTCCTTCACACCCATGTTAGAAACAGGGAAACGGGCACAAATACCAGGTGTACAGTAGTGGCTGAGCCAGGAATAAAATTGTGTTCTCTTAAATCCCTGTCTTGCAGAAATTTCAGAAAGATCAATTTATTTATTTATTTTTACTAACATCCAAAACAGCAATAAAATGTGAAAATGGCCATGGGTACGGGTATGTAACATCAGTGAGGATGGTGGGCTGGATGGTACCTGCCCGTAGGTGGCATGCCTTTCATTTAAATGCAGAACCCCAGTCCGGGGTCTTTTCCCAGATCTGACCTTGCCCTCCCTGGGTTCTTGATTTTTGAGCATGACAGAAAATCAGGATACTTTTCTCTCTACTGTGTTGGGCTAGGGGCTACTGGGCATACTGTTTTGCTTGTGTTTACCCTCCAGAAATGTAGAAAAAAGCTACAGCAAAGAAAAATCTACTTAATCTGTTCTCTCTGCAGCACATAGAACTTTCACACAAATACATGTTAAGTGGTCTGCCAGCAAGTCCTGCGAAATTGTTAATTACATCCCACAGCAGACCACCTGACGTCTTCGGTGGCATGTCCTGCACACTAACATGTCTGAGAGCTGGCAGACCAGGAGAGAGGGGAGATGTCATCCAAACCTAGGACTTTTTACAAGGGTGTGTAGTGGTAGGACGAGGGGTAATGGCTTCAAACTGGAAGAGGGTAGACTTAGATTAGATCTCAGGAAGAAATTTTTCACTCTGAGGGTGGTGAGGCACTGGAACAGGTTGCCCAGGGAAGTTGTGGAGGCCCCATCCCTGGAGGTGTTCAAAGCCAGGTTGGATGGGGCTTTGAGCAACCTGGTCTAGTGGGAGGTGTCCCTGCCCATGACAGGGCAGTTGGAACTAGATGATCCTTAAAGTCCCATCAAACCTAAACCATTGTATGATTCTGTAATCCTCCCCAAGACTGTTCAGCTGCCAACGCTTCTTCATTGCACCTCCACTGCACGTCTATCTGCTGACTGCAATTCAAGTAACACCCAACAGAGAAAAAACTCTCTCTGCTAACCCTGACCCAAATCATCGGGGACTCAAGGACCACGTCCAGTAGCTGGGATGGCACTTGGAGAGCTGAAGGCAGCTGCTTCAAAAGAATCCAAGCAAAAACTGCTGCCCCATGCGGTAAGCTGCCCTGTTCTGGAGCAGTTTGTTTTTAGAAGTCTCCAGGTTTGCCCTCAGTTAAACCATATAGCGGTAGTCTAATGTGGAGATGCCAAAAGCATCTGTAAGTGTTGCTGAGTTCCTCTATCAGAAGAAATCACATTTGTCATCTTACACAGTTACTGAAAAATCACTTTTTGGAACAATTTTTCTTTGCAGGGATGTCTTAGAAACAAATCGTGTCTACATACAATTTGGCCCCATGTAAGTCTACCTCTTAAACACCATCTGAAGAGCTTAACTTGATCCTTAAAATATGATTCTGCTGTGAGGTGTGCTGTGAAAAATGTATTATGGGAAAGTCTTTCCATCTCAGTAATTTCCAGAAGAAATACCTTTGTTTGACAAGTGCAAGAGCAGAGACTTTTTTAATTTATTTTTTTAAAATATACATAGGCCTGCAAACTCAGCCTGGATTTTAAAATCAGTCTGGATTCTTTCCTTCTCATATACCTCCTGATAACAATGATTTGCCAGGCCCTCAGGTATTTTTCGTTGTTCCCTCCGTTCCCTTACTGTGGTTTATTCAAGTAGTGGTTTTCTCAGCATTACTCTGTGTGTAATTGAAGGCAACATTGCAGATGGAAATAACTAGCACTTAGCTCATGTGTGTGAAAAAAGAGCAGAATCCATAGCTGCGATGGTCCTGCAGTGTAAAAATAAAAGTATAAACAAAGGAAAAATGGCTTCAGGTGAGAAGGTGTAAGTGGAGGAAGACAGGATTCCGTAAGGAGTGTGCTGTGTGAGCAGCACAGAAGTGTTTATGTTGATGTTTTGTCCTTTAGGTGCAGGTTTTTAAATTACTGTATATTTCAAATGAACACAGATTCTAATTGGGGGGTATAAATACCATTATCTATAAAACCAAGATCTGAAATGTAGTAAAATACACAAACTGCTAAACTTCATCACCAAACAAAAGTACAGCTAAGTAAGCTTTTCCTAGAGATCCCTCCAGAGGCCAGAATAAAATTCTGGGGCAGAGCTGGGACTTGAACCATGGCCAGCCCAATAAGCTGTGGACCGTCTTCCCTCTGCTCCGTGTCCCTCCGTCTCCAAGTAGCTGCTTCAGATCTCCAGAGCCCTGAGAGAGGAAACATCCTTCCATGCAAGCAAAGCCAGTATCATGACAAAACTGGTGTGCGTTACACATCACACGGTTTTCTAGTTGTAAATTACCCTCTGAATAAACTAACATTGTCTTGAATGGATTTTTCCCTCTCCAAATTGCCACCTCTTTGGAAAGATATTACATTTTCAAGGAAAGCTGAAGCGTCATGAATAATTTTGAATTCATTTTGCCTCCTTTTATAGATCAACTTTTAAAAGATTTTTTTGGTTTTGGTAGAAACCTTGAACAGTAACTTTCCTCAGCAGTCTCTTTATTGTTATTTTTTAAACCTCGGTACTTTCAGCCTCCAACTTTGCAATACAGTTCTTTTATATGGCATTTAGGTTTTGAGAGATTTAGTTGGTGGAAAAATGGGAAACGTTGAAAGGCTGAGCTAATTAATGTTTCCTCAGCCTATCTCAAGTAAGCTATCGTGTTAGAGTTTTGCCACGTTTGTAATTTATGCCTGTTAAACCTTTGTTTTATCATCTATTACTGAGTTCTAGGCTTCTGTTTGCACTTACTGGCTGTAACAAGCATTTCATTTTATATGGAGAAAAAATGGTTTCAGTTACTTTTACTGTACCCGAAAAGGAGAATGGGATTTGCAAATGATAAATGGGGAAGTTGACTAGCTAACTAATAAAGATTTGTCTTAATCAAGTATGATTTGTCAGAACAGGAGCGCACTGGGGTCAGGGCACACGCAATGAATAATACAGCATTCACTGGAGAAAAGGACCAGGCAAAGGGCCTCATAAATATGCTGCGATTACCCATTGCTAATTCGTATTCAAAGAATGAGTTGCACTGAAGCCAGCTTCGAGGTTGCTGAGCTGTTCACCTGCTTTGTGGGCTTTCTGATGTTTAAGAAAGTTTTTTTTAATATATATATACACACACACACACGGTGTTTTCAGAATGCTTTATTTTTGCACAGACTGCTACACTTTTTGGTCAACAATTTTAAGCATTATTTATTAATCATCCTCTAGGTTTGTTTTATTTTTCTAATGTCTGGACACTATTTTATTTCTGGTTTTCGTTGTTTAAATATGAATGTGAATACAGCAGGAGATAGTTCCATTCACATTTAAAATGAATTGCTGAACAGTGTAAGAAAGGTTAAAACACTTTTTAGCTCCACGGAAGTATTAAAGATCAAAAATGCACGGACTTTTTGCTTGTGTTGCCAGCTTCCCTGACTTTCTAACTGGTCTGTGGTTTCAGGATAAACCTGGTACGTCAGGATGTTGGGGGAAACCTGAACAAACCCAGATGTCATTTTACATGTCTCTGGCTTTGTTTTCATTTGTTGATATTGCTTTTAGGTTCAAGGAGCCATTTCTCAGGTTGAAACAGTTGAAGGATAGTCTCTTCTTAGAGATTTTCTGATGTCCAGAAACTGAGATGCGGTTCCTATTGGTGAGTTTTATTCTTCAAGACCCATTTATATAAACAGGTCGTGAAGAATCAGTTTAAAAAAAAATATAAAATTGTTCCAGTGCTTACAGATATACTAGCAGACTTTATTCTTCGTCTTGGTACTGTTTAAATGTCATATGCTGTGGATTTGTGTAGTTAAATAAGTCTGAAAAAAAATCTCTTGCGCCACCCTTCAATTTTAAAACATTTTTCAACATTTCAAAATGTTTTCTTCTCTTTTGAAAACCTAATGTAACTTGGTTTTCCATTTGCTGGTTGGCTGATAGTCTGTCTCATCTGTTTTGTACTCAGCTCTGTCTTGAAGTGCATTTATTGCTGTAAATCAGCTATAGAGGTAGGGCCAACTTTATGAGCCTCGAGCTGCTGAATGCAGGAGGCTGAGTTGCCAACTCTCTGCCTACACATTTTAAGGCTTTGAAATAACCAGTACTGCAGGGTCCAAAGTAATTATTTACACTGCTTTGAGTTTATGGCAAACTTGGTAGATGGTGGAGCGTTTTTGATTAAATTATGACTATGAATCCAGCCTTAGTTAGACAAACCAAAGATCACTGTTGTGTCATCTCAGTGCTGTTTGGAGTCATAGGTTTAATTAAGCGATGGTTTGTGGCTCAAGTTTTAGAGGGTATGTTTCTGCAACTTAATTTAGATGCAACCAGGATTGTTAATACTCGCCCCTGCTAAATCACTTTCAGAAAAGTTCAAGATTGGCAGTACGGTAATGAAACAGCATCCGTTCCATGCACCAAGCTTGGAGTGAGTGGGGACTTCTTCCATCCTGACAGTCCTTAAGGTAGTAGGAAAAGAAGATACCAAGCGTTGGTTCCCAACTTCACTTACATAAGTGATTGAAATGGGGGTAGCAAGTTGTTTACTTACTGATGCACTAAGCAAGGATTTCTTTTGCCTTAGAGCTTTTTTGAAGGAAGGGAGGGGGGTGGTGGTGGTAAAACAAGATGCGAAGGGAGGAATTTGGAGTGGATGAACATTGCCGAGCTGGTGCATGGCTGGAACAATGGCTGGACTTCAATGTAGATATGCGCTCAGGAGAATCAAAGTCTGCCACCTCCTGTGAATGTTGCTGTGAGGATGTTAGTGAGGGAGCTCAGATAGATGGGTGATGGGAGTAGACAGAAAAAAATACATCAGTTAGTGAGAGATGAGTAGTTTTATACCAGCAGATTGATGTAAGTTAGGATTTCAGAGAAGGTATGAAATCTTAGAAAAAGAAAAGGCTACTGGAGGTGAAGTTACTAGGTCTGTCATATATCATCTTTCTCCTTTCTTTTTCCTGTTTTCTTCTCATTCATCTGCCTTTTTTTTCCTGGGGAAAGACAGAATAGGCCTGGACCATGGGAGGTGTTGGTTATGAAATGTCCCCAGTTTGTTCTTAAAGGCATGTGGCATCTTTCTCAAATACATTTTCTTCCCTACTTTAGACAAAGCACAAAGCCTGAATTCTGATTAGGTGTTCCGGATGTTTTTCTTTCTGGTTTCCTTGACCTCGGGATCAACAGACCCCTTTTGCTATTGGCCAATGCAAATAATTTCATGATCATCTGTTATAACTTATAGGGACCTTTTTCACTTGAAAAATGTTTGTATTTTAAGTTTGGTGGACTTCTTGGACTTTGGAGGATTGGGAGGTCTTTTTAGGGTTTTTTCTGCTTTCACAGTAACACTGGGCAACTTCTTTTATCCTCTCTTGCATCTGAACTTCTGACAGCTCTGGAAATGTTGGATGTCCTCAGTGTATGCTGTTGACTGTCAGTACTCTTTCTGCTGGTACGGCATTTGCTTCTGCTGAAGAGGCCAGCTCGTCTCTACAGCATTATTTTATTGTGTTAAGTGACCACTTAACAGCATGCAGATTAACTTCTCTGTGGCAGATTCTTGAGGCATTTGAGCACCGACTCTCATGTTTCACTGTTCTGTTAATGCTTTACAAATTGTCTCTCCATTGACTCATAGCCATTATATTATCCTTCATCTATCTGTATTAACCTGCGCTTGTCGTTTAATAACTTTAATGATCTAAATCCTTCTGTCTCTAATTATATTGGCTGTTCAATGTAAATATATATCAACTGCAAGCTTGTACATTTATAGGACTTTTACCTGTGTCCCTACACTTAAAGATATGTCATCACTTTCTTTATTAACTTTCTGCTGTCAGAAGTATAAAGTATTTGAATCAACCTTGAATTCTTCTAACTCCTGCAACATATATTTTCCAAGTTTGTAAATCTACGTGCTGTCACCTCTGAACAGCTAGCATTTAATGCTTTCTAGCATTTTTTTCCCAGAAACTGCTGTGGATGATTTATCTCTTTTAGTCTCCTAAAAATCTAAACTTTTAACCTGTCCAAAACGGAGTGGCTTTTGGAAAAAAAGTGTCCCAGCCTCAAATGTTTACTGAGTTCCTGCCTGTGTCGGTGTAGTTCATCTCCAAAAATCTTCCATAACCTTTCGCTACATCTTCAGAGCATGAGATTTCTTTGTGCAAAGACAGCACGAAAGCGCGCTCCCCAAATGGCGTTGTTCACTAGGGAAAGCTGAGGATCTCAGAGTGGAAGTGTTCTTCGTTCCTACTCTGATTCCTTCTCTCACAACACACAGTGGTTTTTTGAATTTGTTTTGTGATTCTGTCGATCAGCCATCTTGATTTTTAACATGATTTTCTGCTTTTCATGGTGTAAATTAGTTTGTCTTTTCTCACCTCTAATTACATGGCTCGGATGCATGCATTGTACATATGATGAGACTGGGCAAATCATACTTCCGGGTGTCCTCTGCATGATTCGGTTGGTTTTAAGCTTTTTTTTATGTTTTAAACTATATCAGAATATCTGCTGCGTTTTGTGAAATGTATTTATGGACACACACACACACACACACAGAGGGTACACTTAGAGAAGAAAAGTGCTGTATAAACCATGTTGGATTATTTTATTTTCCATATGAAAAGAAAAATGAGGACTCTGTCTTCTAAATTCATAAAAATGCATGTTTATTTATCCAAAAGCCTGGAGAGGCTCATTCTGTATCATTCCTGTCTCTTGAGTAAATATATTAGTCATTCAAAAGGAAAAAAGTATTATTGACTTGAGTGATTAGGAAAAGCTCTTTCAAAATCAGTTTAGCTGATAAAGTAAATAAATGCTTAAATGGCTGGAGGCAAAAAAAGGAAAAGAAACACCAGTCAAGCACAACTTATTTTGCGTCCTTGATATGTGTGTAGGTATTAGAACTCAAGCTTTGTGGAACATATATTAATTAATTTTGATTTGTACATATAAATAAATACCACATATAGGTTACAGGCAAATTCCAAAGTAAGGACACATTCAGGAGCGTAAAGCATCACTAGAAGTGTTCATTATCTTTTGGGTTTATCTCAGTATAAAAGTTGAAAACCATGTGCCAATTTCTGCACACATGAAGGGGGAAGCTGGGTTTGCATTTGTTGTTTTTTGGGGGGTTTGTGTTTTCTTCAGTTGGGGAAAGCATCTTCATTCTTCTAATCAGGTTCAGTGTTTTAGGATAAGAAATGTTATATTTTTTTTACATAACAGTCTCACTGAACCAATTACTGTTTGTGTTGGACCTACAACATAGCATTATTAAGGTGTTCAGCACTGAGGAGTCTGATTTCCCACACCTTGTTCAAACACCTTTAAGGTGGAAAACATTTGGGGCTGTGAATTTTAGCATTCACCCTTTAAGGCTGATGCTTGTTAATATTGTTATGTACTTCGTCAGAATTTTTTTTTCTGTTCATCACAGCATTGTTTAAGACTGAGATAATTGCTATATCAAATATTCCTGCCCTCTGTCAGTACATAGATAATAACGATGTAAATGCATTCACCCTTCTGCTTCTCGTAGTTTAGCTGTAATTTTAGAACATAATTTTATGCATCTCTTTGGGAATTTCGGCTAGAAGAGGCAGCACCACGTAGTCTTTTGTAGGACTTGGGACGGCACTCTACTAAACAGTGTCCGTACATACTGACTAAAAGGTAATCTCCAAATAATTGACATTGTTAAGATTCTATGAAAATAACACCATTACTGGCAACGTACAACACCCTTCATTTTGTGTATTGGTCTTAATTCACGCATCTGCACTACAGTATATCTTAGAAACCTGACCTTTTCACATAACTGTAGTAGCATCGTCAATGATTTGCATTATAAGTAGTCTGGAAATATCTATACAGCACTGTTGCACTAAAAACATGAATCTGCCACGTAGATGAAGGTTTTAGCTGGCAGGAAAACATCAGAGTCGTGGGGAAACTTGAAAAATTATAGCAAGCAGGTAGTGATGATATCAAGCTTGTAATTAGCTGTATTGTGGGCTAATGTTACCTTTTTTTCCCAGGCCTGGGCACCTTCAGTTGCAAACCAAGTGAGGAGACTTCATGTCATTTATAAGTCTGTATTTTCTTTATTTATTAATATTTTTTTTGACTGTCTTGACCTTCCAGCTAAAAATCAAGTTTCACTGTCATCAGTGAATTTTCTGAGTAGAACAAGGATATGAAGAGGATCTGTGGATAAAGGTGTCAATTTATGTTTGCAAACTTATTGTGAGATTATGTTACCTCCGTTATGTCTCTTTGTTCAACTTATGTTGTTATTTTAGCCCAAAAAAGGCCAAAGATCATCAACTAAAGTGCATGTAGAGTAAAGTTGCTCCTGTAAAATTGATGATCCGTCCAATTATTTATCTATAGAGGCTGCTGGGAAGAAACGCAACTATCTCAGTTCTCAGACCCCTCTGCTAGGTTGAACTTCATGGCTGAAGGTTTAATCCCTAAGTGTCATATCAACAATTCATTCTGTGATATTCTGGCTGACATGCTCTCCTTCCTTATTTATTGATGTCTTCAGTCATCGACAATGAGAGGAAAATACACTATTCGTCAAAGTGACGGTGTTTTACCCTCACTTACAGTTGATGCTGCTGTCACATTGATGGTTGGAAAATAAACTCAATCATTATAAAAAGCTAAGAGTGTGAACTTGCCAGTGACAGGAAGAAGATGAAAAAAAAACCCACAGTAACTTGCTTAAAATTGGTGTAATAAAAATAGAGCTGTTTCCTATAAAGATATTTTTGAGCTTTGTGAAATACCAAGCCATTTCAGCCATTTACTTTACAGTTATTCCTTTGAAGGAAGATCTATTCCTTGCACTCCTTTATGTCTTTGCAAACACATGTATAATTTTTAGCAGTAAATATTTGTTATCATTCCACCTCATGCTACTTGGTTAGTAATTTGTTGGGGTTTTTTCCTCTCTATTTTTAAGGGATTTTGCTTTGTGTTTTCTCCCCCAGATTACATTGAATGCATGTATCTCTTTGTGTATTACAGTATTTTGAGTGCTTTGATGAGGAAAAAGCTCAGTATAGTTTCATCCAGTAAGTCCTTTGACATGCAAACGTAGGCAAAGCTCTCTTGAATCGCTTTCTTAGGCTACCATTTGTATAACTGTACTGCACCTTACAGCTGTTTTAACTCAATAACCACATATCTTACCACATTTCACCTTTGGGAGGCATTGTATATACAGCTAAAAGTAAAGAGCAGCAAGCCAAGAGGGACAAGATAGCATAATGAGGATGTCAATTTGTGGTCAGATATCTGAGGAAATATTTATCTTACTTGTACTGTACTTGGCAACAGATAGAGAAATATATATGTAATGAATTTCCTCAGACTTTATCTGGCAGAGTGTGTACCTTGTGTTAAATAGATTTAGAAAAAAACCATTGCTTGTCTCAAATTTGTAAAGTTTGAGGTGATTCTGCTTCGGAAATGGACTGTATCTATTAAAAAAAAAAAAAAAAAGAATAGTCATGTTTGCTCTACTAACATATTAGTGAAATTTTAATGATTAATTTTCTTGAGGCTCCTCAAATAATGGCATTTTAAGATCCCGCTCACTCACCAGAACGAAAGCAAGGCATGATTTTTGTTGTTTATGAAAAAAAATCATGTTTTCGTTGTTTTCCTCAGTTTTGGTGCATACATCTGGCAAGCTAGCTAAGTAGCCTAAATGCATGTGCACAGAAATGCTGGTTGTCTCACACGTGCTGTGTGTCCTGAGGCAAGCTACAGCTGCTTCAGCTGCTTGAGTCTCTTTCCCCATCTGTAAAATGGGACTGATTTAACTTATTTTTCTCCTTCAGGGAAATACAGAGAGAATTTCTTAATGTTTCTGTAGAGCTTTGAAGATTAAAATCTCTTCTCTATACTTACTGCTAATATTTCAGTGTAAGAAGAACATTTGACTCGAACTGTTTGAAGAGTAAAGTTTTGGCGCCTTGTGTTCTCTTTGTACCATGTTTTGTGGCCTCTCCACTATAATTTTGCAACATTTGGTTCAGCATAAGCTGCGGAAGCAAACAAGCCCTGTGTAAACAAACGGTGATGACAATAGGTTAATGTCTATGTCTGCTATTTAAAACGTCAGGAGATCCATTACAGTGTATCTCTAAGCTTGCCAGAAATAGTCCATGATGGAGCAAAATAGACATCAGTAACTGAGCTTAGCCTGAAATAGCTTTTATTTAAGTATCGATGATAAATGCTGAGAGGCACAGAGAGTTTATGTCTTCTAATATGACTTCTCAGTGTCTTTAGAGGTGTAAGGATGGCTGGTGTTTTAGCAAAGGCTTCCTGACTTCCATTCTAAGACAAGGAGTGGGCTTGAGGAGTGTGTGGGGAAATATGAACATCCAGCACTTAGAGCAAGTCTGAAGGTCTTCTTGCCTTCGTTTCACAGACCAAAGGTCAGCGTCAATTCCCAGGGCCTAGAGAACCTCCAGAGATTGCAGGGAGACAGGTTTGGTTGTTACTTCTTCCGTTTTACATTGCTTGAAAAACTTAAAATTTACTATAATGATGTCTTCCTCTTTGCAGTTAGGAGGAGTGATTAGGCTACCACACGTATTAAATGCCGTTGTTACAATCTAACCTGGCATTTTGAGGCCTTACAGTCACAAGCTATATTTTTCATGATTTACATTTTGATTTTTTAATGCAGAGCAGATTGGACAGGAGATGCTGGAAAACCTCAGCCATGACAGAGAGAAGATCCAGCGTGCTCGGGAAAGGGTAAGTTTGATAATAAGTAGTTGCTGGTCTCGGATTTTACTTGTTTTGGGCAAGTTCTCTGTGCATGCAAAAATAACCCAGCATATTGATCAGTTTTATATAAATCAGCTGCTATCATGAGTTATAATCACCATCTGCAGGGAAGCACTTAAAAAGTGTCTTATATGAGTCCAATCCTGCAAAGCTTCACCTAGAGGGAGTCATCCTGAAGTCGCCAAACCCACTGTTGGAAGCAATCTTTCGTCACTAACATCATAGTTAAGTCAGTTTTCTGTCCTTTGTTATAGTGTCCATTGCAGTGACTTCTTGGACTTTCAGTGAAACGAAGTTCATTATCATGACTTAGCTTCTAATAGTTAATCAACCTTACTCTTCGTAGCTGCAAATGCTAATAGTTGCCTTCTTAGGCAATTCTGTGTGAAAGAGCAGGTAGTGGTTCCTTACACTGCTGCTGTGTCACTGCAGTCAAGATAACATATCTGTGTCATTTTTTGGCCTATGTTGCCTCCACAGGGATCAACTCTACTCTGTAGAGTTAATGAAGATGCCCAGATGCCCATCCCATCCAACACATACAACTTCTCTGAACTTCAGTCTAAGAAATTTGCCTCCCTGGTTCTGGTTTCTGCTCACAGAACCAGGAGTGACTGAACCTGTGACTTTCTGTCCATGACATGTTGATCAGATACTTTCCTGGGTGTCCAAATTTGCCAAATCTAACTCCTCCTACAGGCCTCTAGCTGACGCCACTTGAGAAAACTCCTTTGCCTGTCCCAGGGAGTTACTTTACCTGGATAGCTTTGATTGGTAAAGCTTTATATGATGGCTTTAACGAGGCATTTTCTGTCAGCTGTACCAGTTGCTTTCTCAAGTCCTGGGCATTAATTAAAACGTTAAGTATAGCTAAATCATAAAATGTAACTAAGGATTGTGAGCATTTACCAAGTGTTGTTCAGGCAACTTTGTTTGTGTCCTATTTCATCTCCGCTCCTCACATCCCTAGTGACTGCTGAGCCTGAGATGCTTTTCTGTTTCTAGCTGGACAAGTAAAACCTAGGCAATGGAGATGAATAACATGTATCCCTTTCTGCTGATCCTCAAAATCCTCAGGAAAAAGGCAGTGTATTTCTGATGGCTCTGTACACATCATTCGTCATGTAACTTTTCCTTTTCTGGGCTTTCCACCTAAAGAGCAAATTTCTTTGATGGCAAAACATGTAAGCTGCAAGGAGCAAGATTAAAAATAAGGTTATTCTGGGAAATAGTTCAGTGAAAGACCCCTGGAATGGGAGATCTCAAATACCAAGTTTTTTATCATGCCACTTAAACTATTTTGTTTAGGGAATTCAGAAAAGTTCTCCGTTGGAACCACATGAGTGCATCTGTCCCAGCTGTCTATATACTTAGATGTACAGTCAGCAATGATCTTGGATAACTTGGCAAGTTTTCCATTTTGTGGAGATTTCTTAAAGACCAGGACGGAGGGTGCTCTGTCAATGCGTAAGAGCTTTACACCGAATATATGGCGTTATTATCTTATCAACCAGGGAATAAACTTGTCTTCTGAAAGTCAAATGTCAACTTGAGTACAATGGTCGGTTCTTACCAGTTCAATGTTGTGAAAATTAAGAATATTTTCTTACAAGCAAAATTTAAATGAGTTGGCGTCTCTATAGTTGGGTTAAATTTACACATACGAGTTTTTCTGCCTGCAGAATAAAATGTTGGAATGAAGAAAAATGCAAGATGTAGCTAGTATCATTTTGAATAAATGAAGATGACGTGCAGTGCAAAATACCTGTGTAATAACACTTGTGAAGAGGAATTACCTAAGCTACTTTTTTTTTTAAGCCAAAGAGAAGGCATAAAAGCTCTGCTACAAGAGTCAGATAGGTTAACTGGAGTATAAAGAACTCTAAGAGACACATCATTTTTTTAGGAAAATCTCAAATTAGAATGTGTCTAAGGCAGACAAGATATCAACAGCAGCATCTTGTTCACCTTTCTTCCTTTTTCATTATTATTCTTAATAATATATTTTAAAAGCTTTTTTAAACACGGTGTAGATTTGCCATTGCTAATATCAAAGCATCTTTCGATATGTTTTCACTACAGCAGTTCTGTGAAACGAGGAAGTGCCGTCTTATGGCATTTAACATGTTTGCATGCCACCAGTTCTTTGGCTTCTGCAGTGCGCTGGTACTGGTAAACAAATGATGGAAGAACTACCATCAGATATTTCAGTTTTAAATAAAAACAAACTTACTGTTTGAAACTCTTTATTTTTTTTTTTCTGCCAATGCAGGAAGAAAAGGTGGTTTTTTAGTGTTCTCTTGGGAGGTAGCTAGAGATCTTCCAACTATGTGTGTACATTGTTTCTTTCTTAACATTTCTTTTGCTTATATTGTGGGGTTTTTTATTATCATAAAAATATGAGGTCGTCTTGCTTAGAGGAGTTTGTCAAACCTCTAAGATCAGGGTCCCCTTCCTAACTATCAGTACTGATTCTAGCTGTCAGGTAGAATCCTGCAGCAAGAGAGGAAAGTTAGGATCAAACATATAATGGTAAAAAGGAGAGAGCTACTTTTCTCTGAAAAGGGAGGAGAAGCCCCAAGTGTTAAATGCATCTTTATGAATAATAAAAGACCGATGTAAAGCATACATTTGTACTTCAGATTCCCTTCTAGCATAGATAAGAACTTGGCTTTTTAATGAGCCTTTTAAAAATTATTGTGACGTTTTTTCTTCTGTTGCTTGTGTCAAACCGGGCTAAACTGCTTTTCTGGAGCTTGAATTGACTAGATGAATCAGGAAAAAATGAGGGAATGGCCTCCCTGGAATATAATGCTCATCTTTGTTCCATCATGGCACATAATTATAGAGATCTGAGTGTCAGTGCAAGCCGTCCCACTGAATACAGTATTGCTAAGAGCAAGTCTTGGTTGGTGTTACCCAGTCCTAGCTTCTACTTGGTATTTTCTTAATACCTTTTACAAGAACAAGGAGGAAATTTATGCAAAAAGGTTATGTGTCATTGATTGCAACTACTGATTCGAGTAATAAGCATTAAATCTGGTAGCAAATATTTACAGTATTGGGCTCCGGAATAGAAACTGGTTTTAATATTGCTGCTGTGCACATATTCAAAGTATAATAGTGGTTTGTTATGGTGATTTGTTATTGAAAGACTGCCACTTCTCTTGGCAGTGCTACTGTTTTGTTGGATTTATAACACAGGATGCATTTTGTCTTCTCCAGCAAAGTTTCTTTAGTAAGAAGTCAGTGAGTCAGGTAATCCTTTCAATCTGATTTGATAACGAAGAGGTAAATATTCAGCTTTCATAAGGAGCGGAATGTTTTTATGTATGTACACACAGCTGTGTTTTGGGGCATGTTAGAAACAGTAGTCCCTGCTATTTCATAACTGACAATCGTTACATTATCGTTTACAGTAGATTTTGATGTCCCACTGGTTCCAAGATCTCTAAAAAGCCCAGAGATGTCTCTTCTGTAGCTAGCAGTAGGAAAAGAGGCAATAGGAGACTAACTTGATTCTTCCTATACACGTCTTCATTTCTAGACTTCCCTTTGTGGAACACTAATAAACACAAAAATAGAGGGGAGGTTTTAATCCCTTTTAGAGAATAATAGAAGCAATTGCTCTTTTTTAATATGAAGTTCATTTGCTTCATAACTTTTCTCTCCATCTCCCCAATTTCATTTTTTATTCAGTTGTGCTTTTACCTATTTTGCAAAATTTTTGAGAGCTGTAGAATGTCAGCTAATTAAGTTTAGCTGGTTTCCTGTGTCCTAATAAACTACAAAAATGCTATTTTCAGTGAGCGAGTGATCCTTACATGCAAAAATATATATTATACAGATGTGCCTTATATACATACTGTATACTGTTCACAAAGTGTTTGAGCATCCATCCCAGTGGTGGCTGCTGTAAGATCGGTACAAGTTTTGTATTTAAGGGACAGTGTAGGCATATTTCTTGTACACAGAGTTGGTAAAAGGACACTGTTTTGTATTTCTGCTTTTTCTTTAAACTACTGTCTTTGAAAAACAGTGGAAGAAAGAGATGTTTGCTTTTCTTTTCATAAAGCATCAGGAACACAGCGCGTGGCTGTCTCTTCATCCCTTAATGCCCTTACTAATATACATAACCTATACACATACGCACATCAATGGGAATTATAGATATCAATATAGCTTCTACCTGCAACCCTTTATTTGTAAAGCTTTTGCTCTTTATCCTGGTTCATCTTTGTTGCCTCAATGTCTTATCTTCCCTGGGTTTCATCTTTATGTAAGTGAAAACCAGACAAAACATTTTTAAAGTTCGGCGCTTCGATGTCCTTTTTGTACGTCAGTTTGTTGTGGGCTAAAACCGAAGTTGATTGACTCAAATGACAGTAGAAATATCTGTGCTTTCTACAGAATGGAGTACATGTGCCTTTTGCCTTTAATGGGACTCTTTTCTCCCCAGCTTAGAGAAACAGATGCAAACCTTGGGAAGAGTTCCAGGATTTTGACGGGAATGTTGCGAAGGTAAGGCCAAGGTAGGGACACTTCTGCTCTTTCTTTTTTCCTCTCTCCCTCCGTGCCTTTATTTTTAGTTTTAATTGAAACTCAGCATTTTGGTGACTTACCTGACATTTTTTTACACAGGCTGCTATGTAGAATGCCTTCAAATGAAGGCTGGTCGTGAAGCAGGCGTGGTTAGATAGAAGGCTTTATCACAGCTATGGAAAGAGTTTTCTGTAGCCTGAGGGATTACCCCTTGCTCATTCATTTCTCATCTTTGTTTCTTTGTATTTGGTTTTTTTTGGTAGTGTGTTCTAACATTAAGCTTTTTGATGATCGTTTCCTGTGTTCCTTGTTCTTGAGTGATTTTGGTGTTCTGAGGGTTCTTCACCTTTTAGATTTTATGTGAGAAAGTTTGTAAATGTTTTAGGGCAGCGTAAATTTACACACAGAGAAAAGGTTAAGAGGATCAATTCTGTCTGAATAGACGGAGCAGACATGTTGTCAGTCCTTGTGGTTTTAGCATGTTTCTGCCATGCTTTCAATGTTATGAAAATTGTCCCTGGAATTGAAGAGAGGTGGCACAGAATGGAAAAATTTGCAACATCCTAAAAAATCTATGAGAGGACTGCATGGAGGGATTTATCCAATGGTTACTAGCCACCTTAAATTTACATCAGTACCTTCCCAGATGGATTTTTTGAATTGGTGGCATCTCTGGGTATGTGTTCTTTCCCCAACGAAACAGCACCTGAGATTCTCTGTGATGCTCATATTTCTGTATATATTCAGCTTCCTGAAGAAGAAAAACATCCCTCTAATAGGTGGTGCTGGGTGCTGTGAAAACACAGTTTTAAAGGAGTTTACAGCATCCTCTGAAGTGTTCAGTATGAAATTACCCTTGCCGTGGGCTTTTATGTTGCATATTTGCTTAATGCAATTTACTTATTAAAAAAAGAAAAAAGAGAAAGACAAAAAAAAAAGAAAGAAAAAAAAAGAAAAGAAAGTTTTAGCAGAGTTGTTGATTTGTCACTTGGCTTGGAAAATATCAAAACCAGAATTTAATAAGTTGTTCTGTAGTGTAAGCTTTATCTCTTCATAGATCTCCTCAGAAAAATATCTTTGTTAGTTCCTTGTATACCCAGTTGACAAAGGTTAAAATGACTGAACCTCATGCCTTCATTCCACAGATTTCTTACAATTCCAAGTCCAAACTGTAACATATAAAATTCTCTGATTAAGAGTAATATGTAAATGACACAAGCTAAATTCAAAATCCATGGAGAAAGGAAGTGGCAATTGAAAGGGATGGTTCAGTGCCTGTAGACAATCAAAATAAACTATAAAAAAAATGAACAAGAGAAAAGACACAACCAAACCCAAGTCTCCCCAGGAAGGGCTCTGCGACATGAGCTGTAACGAATATTCTGCATATGTCTCCATTTTGTCAAATCTCATTAAAGGGGTTTCTTGCTTTATGTCAATTGAGCTGTCCAAAAATCATTCATCATTTTAGTGTAAAAAAAAAATCATGCAGTTATTTAAATAATATCATATTAATGTTAAAGTTCAGCTGTCATTTAATAGTATGGCTTAATCAGACATAGCATTTAGGAAAAATAGTTTTTTCGGGCTTTACTTGGCTTTCAGGTTGGCAGATTCAAATAAGGATTTATGGGTTTCTAAACCAATGTATTCTTTCCATGTTTATGCTTGAGGTACCTCAGCCTTTTTTGCAGCACCCTGTAGTCTGTTATTTTCAATAAAATAAAGTATCTCCTCATATTGTGTTTGAATACATTTGCAAGTAATTTGGAGAAGCTGAAACAAAAACATATGCTGTAACCTTTGACTTTGTTTTGTGTTTGGGAATCACAGTTAGGAGTCCTAGTTTATAAGTGTTCCATAAGCCAAATGAAAAATACGATCTTTCTGAAATTTACTTGGGCTCTTCTTTCCAGACAAAAGGATTATGTAGTCGAACACCAAGATGGCATGTTTCTGTGTGTCAGAAAGGCACTGGATTTCCTTTTTCTTTCACAAAAATGCTGAGCTGAGTCACCCATCTGGATGAAAGGCAGGTTAAGATTTAAGCTCAGTTCAGGTAAATGTGCCAATAGAAATGCCTCAGCATAGATGCAACTTGCAGTAGAAGATTCTCAGGATGTTATTTAAAACCACGTAATAGAAAGACCTGTGGTGAATTTAATTTGTTTATGACTATTGGGTAGAAGGATCTAGCATTATCCCAGCCTCAGCACCGTCCAAATGTTGTTTAGTCACAAGAATAATCATAAAATACAGACCCCCAAGAAATCAGCATGACTTAGAGAAATACAACTGTAAGAAAAATAATTAGCACAGATTGGCAGTTGTGTCCTAATTTCTGCATACTTCAGTACATACCACACAATGCTTCACTTAATTGCTGGAACCAATAAAGAAAAACGCTGGAGGACTGTTCTTCGCATCGTTATTATACAGAAAAGGTAATGTTAAACTGAACATTGCTCAACTTAGTTACTGCTCCCACAGTATGTATTTGCTGATATGCTTGAAGTCATATGCCAGGCTAACACCCTGTACATAAAATTAATGCCTAACTATTTCTGTTTTTACCATCTGGGAAAGGTAAAGCAGCATCTCTTCTGAATCTGGCCAAATATATTAAGAGATTAGGTATTTAGATAGCTAGAGGGCTAAATTACTCCCTTTGTATGACCAAAATTCTCTGGCCATGTATTTGTGCATAAAATGTTCTGGAGATGAGGAATAAAAGCAGACACAGGTTTTTTAGGTGCCATAGCTCACTGAGGAAATCAGTGGCAGAATAGGGACAGGTCTTCCTATCCCAGTTTGCTGCTCTAGCAACTTAAAGTAGCCAGCCTTATCTACTGGGATTTGTTGTCTCCCAGTATTTTGGGTATTTGGGTAAGGAAACTTTTGTAATAATTTTTTTTAAATATTCTTGATTTGAAATGACCTATACATTCATAATACTCTTTTTTTTCTGTAAAAAAACCTACTGAGATTCCGCTAAATTAGTATATTCCACTTAATGGCATGGCATTGCATTGCTAGGATAATATTGGCATGTTGATAATGTCAAAACATTCATCATTTACTTTTACATGTATCTATAGCTCTGGACATCCTGAAATTTTATGACTCCTCTTTAAAACGGTGAGATTTTAACAAGCTCAGTGTCGTTTCAGTTACAGAATTTTCAAATAATAGGTTTTAACATAAGGAAATGACATCTTCTGCAGTCATTTGCAGTATTGCCATCTCAGACATCTATCCCTTGGCCTCTACCCCAATGTGAATTGGGGAGCGCACAGTGTGTTAGAAAGAAGCAGAAAAGAATATGTTCTGAAAGATCTTCAGTCTTTTCCCCATATCCTAAGCCAATAGCCTAGAAAAGCTTTTAAGAAAAGAATTTGGACAGTCTCCAAGCCGCACATGGCCCAGTGGGAAACAAACCAACCAAAAAGTAACCAGATCAAAATTTCAGTAGATTTGAATCTTATCCATTTGGCTGATAAATTCTATCTACCCCCTTCCAAATTGCAGAAAAATATTTTAGAAAAATAGCTACTACCCTCCAGAACAAGCTTTTATTCTGTCTGGTTCACCAGGAAATTTTTATGCCAAAAGTTCTCTTTTAATCTTCATATTTCAGTCTTCCGAGTTGTTATCAATGATGCTTTGAGAAGCTCGTGAACACATCTGCTCTTATAAAAGACACTGTTAAATTTTGATTTCCAGTAGGACAAACACACTAGCTCCAGCTGGTGGAAATGAAGCAGTAAGAGTTCAGCTCTCAGGTGCTAAGTTATATGACTTGCCAACAGCTGCATGACCGATGTGACTACAATCAGAAACAGGGAATTGACTCCCCCTCTGTGCTAGTTGTAGTCAAGCTTGCTCACTCTTTTTTTCAGGAAAGTTCTGGTAGTCCTGCTTCCTGCAGTACTTCTAATCAAACTTCCGTGTACTTTTGAACTCCAGGATAGTCCAGACCTTACAGTTATTTGTCAATGTAACATAGAATCATAGGAGAATTTAGATTGGAAGGGACCTCTAGAGGTCATCTGGTCCAACCTCCTGCTCAGAGCAAGTCTAATCAGATCAGGTTGCTCAGAGACTTCTCCAGTCAAGTTTTGAACGCATCCAAGGTTGGGGATACCAACACCTCTCTAAGCAATCTGTGCCAGTAGCTGTTGAAATAAACAGTTTTTCCCGGTATCTAATTGAAATTTCCCAGCATCCAACTTGTCTCCATTGCCTCTGGTCCTAAGCAGAAGTGATTTAAAACATAAGCAGTTTAGAAGTGGCCTTCAGAGTTTCAGCCTGGATTGCAGTTGTTCCTGGCAGTTCTTAAACAGCATCAGCAGTTCTGAAGAGGTCTCTGTGGTTATTAGGCTGAGATGACATTCAGCGTAGAGCAATTCTTTAAACAGGGTGGGGGGTGCTCTGCCTCCACCCATTGACCTGGTTGTGTGGCCATTCAGCAGTGGATGCACAAGAATTTTTTGTATTTGCTTTCTCACACTCCTAGAGATGTGAAAAGTTAATTACGTCTGTTCTGCCTTCTCTCTTGAGTATGAAGCCCACATTTTCATATGCAGAAAAATAGCAGCAGAGACAGTCATGTCCCTGCTGAGGCAAACCAAAGCAAACAGTGAGTGTTATCGCTGTCCTTTTCCCCCATTTCCCTACCGATCTCTGTTTCCATCCCCAAAGCCCATAACAAAAAAGATTTTCTTCTGAGCTAAAGCCTATCTCATCGTCGGTCATACTAAGCCACGACTGTTGAGTCTCTGCAGTTTTCTGGAGGAGGGTCTTCGCTCGTATTGCAGATACTGAGTGAAGTTTAAGATACAGTTAGATTTGCCTTGTTTTCATGTCATAGAGGAATTCCTCTTTCCAGCAGAAACTTTGCATATTTGGTCTCAAGTCAAAAGAAATTGTTTCAGCAACTTTTTGGTACATATATTCCTATTTTTACTTCAAGATGTATTTCTACACTGAAAAATGATTGAATTGACAAATCCTTTAGCAGCATGTATGCTCCATGTTGAATATTTACAGCTGCAGCTGTTTCCTTCAGTAATTTAGAACTTGATTCAGGAACATATTTAAGCATATGGTTAACTTAAACCAGAGAAGCAATTCCCTTAGCTTGGGGGAGACTGAATAAGGGGGGGAGCGAGTGGCAGAATAATTCCGGGTCATCTCTTGGGGCAACATTGCGTTTATTGTGCTCCTTGCTGAACGCCGATTACAGAGCAAACCCAGTCCTTAATATTTCTGTTGTTAAATGGAAACCATAGAATGCACATAGGGTGTTTTAGTGCTTGTTACTGTCAGTGTAAGAACTTCTTTTTTTTTCAATTTCCTGACATTTAAGCATTTAATGTAGTTACTTGATTCTTATATTATTGTACCTATTTGTGTTTTAAAATGCAAGTAATCTTTACCAATTTTGAAGAGTTGAATCTTTTCAGAAGGAACCTGATAAGCTTTGTGGTGCTGTTAATCACAAGATAGTCTTTGGATAAGGAACATACGGCTTGTTATTCTGGAGTAAGCCTTGGCATTAATTAGTACCTGGTTGTTCCTCACTTTGCCTTTAAAAAGAAACCTTGTTTCGTTGTTGAATTGATGGACAAAACATGTGGAAAAATAAATGTAGTGTCAGCAAAATTCCCAAGGGTAAGCATTCTTCATCATTAGGAGTCCAACCAAAAAACAGGAAATGTACCTCTAGGTCTGAACAGCAAGAATTTTAAAATACTATGGGACACTGTGGGTTCCCTGTTCTAATTTAGGAATGATGTAATCTGATGTATGTAAGATGCATTTCTTATTTTTAATAATCAATTGAGAGCCATTTTATAAACCCTGCTCATCTTTCTTGGACAGTGTTCTGTGTGTTGTTTCCAAAATGCTTTTGAAAAATTTTACTCTGCTTTCATTCAGTGTTAGAAATACTTTTCGGTTCATGCATCATAGAAAGTGCAGAAGTCTTTTGAGCTGCTGTATAACCTCCGTAGCTACAGCAAGCAGTGTACATGAAGAATTCCAAGCCGTATACTGAAGGTACTGTGAAAGCCTCACAGAATGGGACCAGTTTCAACATTGCAAGCATGTAGCTGTGATTAGTTTAATGCCACCTTAGCCTTTGCAAAACTCAGCTCCAACAGCCTAATTGATACAGAGTTAATTTTACTTCAAACCTGGAAAAAAAAAAGGAGCATCATGATTGATTTTTACATTTTAATAGCTTAAGTGCATAGGATAAAATAGGTCAGTGTTTTAATCTCCTTGCACCTAGGCAAAGTCTTAGAAGGATATGTCCTTCATTCATTGAGACAGAAGCATTTATATCGTAGCATTGTTTTATTTTTCAGATTGTTGGAAAGCTTTATCCGTGTGTCAAGTTGCCTATACTATGTCCGTTATGAGCAGGGCTCTCGGCATTCTTCAGACAACATTTCTAATTCTCTTTTTTCATTCCTTTTTAAGTGTACAATGGCCTTTGTTCTGTCCTCTCCATTCCCTCTTTTCTATCATCTGGAATTACTAGCTCATTTGCCCCCCTTCCATCTACTTGTGTCCAGCTGAACAGCTGGAAAGAACATTATCTAAAGCACAGTTGTGTTTCTGCAGGAAAGCAGGGTCCCAATGGATAATTATCCAAGCTAGTCCTAGGCTGCGTATACCAAGAATGTACAGCATCGTAATAGGTTAAATATCATGTAACCCTTTGTGATTGTTCTCTTTATTGAGATATGTTGACTACCATTAAGCAGCTAGAGCCTAAAAAGGTTCACAGTGTCGTGGGTGAAACAAAAGGCGTTTCATAGTCAGCGTCGTCATGTCTGAACCACAATAGATGTCCTATGACATGCTTTCATGAGAAGGCATGTCTTATATCAGCATAATCAGCGCAGTGCTTTCTTGCGGTAGTTACAAGTAGTTTCCAGTTGGATGAGTTCTTTCTGACATGATACTCAGGAATAGTGAAGTTAGTGAAAATATTTTGAATGTGGCGAGATTGTTTATGTGAAGCAAGGTAAAGTAGGGAACCTGTTAGGAAAAGCTGACATTGGTAATTGCTGAAATAATTGGAGACAACTCTTCAGAAATCAATGAAGTCAAACTCCTTAAGGCCAGTAGTAAATTAAGGATCATGTTATTCTTGACACCACTCACAATATAACTGTCACAGAACAATATATACCAAATTTTACATGTTCCGTTTACTACAAAGTGTTTAAGCCATAAATTCCTAAATGGAGTGTTTTCTGATCACAGATCTGTATAATATCTTGCTACGTGGGTCATTTCATTTTAATCCACAAATTTGCTGAAGGAGAAATAGAATCATCTTGGAAGTGATCACAGAGAAGTTCGTCCCTTTGTGTTAAGGCAGGATTGACTGTCCCTGTTTCAATCCTGGCAGATATTCATCTGGCCTGATGAACATTCCCCATCTCTTCAATCAAACTGTTCCAAGTTTCCCCTAATGTTTAGCCCAAAACTTTCTTCCTGAGTAGACAGAGAGCTTTTATGTGCTGGTGCATTTGAGGAGATTTCTGTGCTCTGTCACGGCCCATGACTTCTGCTGTGGAAAGAAATTTCTGCTGAACTATTCAAGAATTAGAGAACATAAATAATAGTGTACAGAATTAAATTATAGTTTCCAGTTTTCATCAAGCCAAGCTTTTTGATGGGGTTCGGGAATGTAAAAATGGAAGACTTGGATAATGTTCTAATAGGCAAATCCTGGAAGCGCAGCCGCTCCAAACAGTAGCTTTGTGCGTAGGTATCACTGAGCTTTGCAGCTAGAGACACCAATATTAAATCATTCTCATGAGGTTGCATATCTGGACTAAAACTAGACTGTATGCTCAGCTGAATAATAGTAACTCAAAAAAGATCAACAGCATAAAGAGATTTAACTTTTTTCGTGGCATTTCTAAATTTTTAAGAAAGAGGCAGTAACATTGTCAAAAAATGATCAGAATTTTTAAATTATTTCTCCCACCCTTGCCCATAGAAACACCAGCATTTTGGACAGATTTAGTATTTGGAAACAAATGGTGGAAATGGGAATTGTTTTGCCTAGTCTTCTGTCATGTCTCTGCGGGAGCTCTGTTAATGTTTATCAGGTAAAGAAGCTCTTTTGTGCATTCTGTGTATGATTTCTGGTAGCACTTGGTACTTTTCTTGCCACACTTGATTGAAATTGTCAGCTTTTAATAAAAGCAAAATCAATTCAGCTTTCCAGCACGATTCTGATCACACACCAAGGAATTTATCTTTAAGAAAACAATGAAATTTAAAACTGCTGTGATATCAGAGTCTTGTCCTTGTTAGCTACGTTTAGATTAGATTGTTGTCAATCTAGCTCATAGTAGCAGGTCAGAGTTTTGGCTGTGCTCAAGAAACATAAGAGATTAAGTGACCGGCAACTGTAACAAAGAAAAACTCGGGATTTGCTGAATACAATTTTTGTTCAAATCAGTCACTCAAGTTCTGCCACAAAATCCAGGACCTGAACTTGCAAGTCACGCTCAGGTGAGTAGTTTGCTTGTCCATAGCCCTAATACTGAATGAAGATCTCTTTCAGTTTGAGCAAAGCTTGTTGTGGGGGGGAAGGTGTTGTTTGTTGTTATTGTAGTTTTAAAAAGAAGGCTATAAATGATGACTGTGAGAAATCAACAGCTAAGGAAAGCCAGGACCAAAAAAGAGAATTTATATCCTTGTGTAGCATGTAATTATGTTGTATTGGACCTTTAAAACTCTGCAGAAGAAATGTTCGCACATCGCTAACCTGCTGAGCATCTGTCTGAAGAATAACAAAGTCATGAATGAGAAAGTGTGGTCTTACAGTGAGAGATTGTTTAGTCTACTTGGTGATAGGAAGGATGAAAATTTGCTAATTTTGGCTGGCTCTTTAACTAATATGGAAGATTTGAACCTAATCAAGAAGGCAAAGAAAAGTCAGTGTGGAAATTGAGCAAAATGGGAAAGACAGAGGAAAACAATTTTACCGTAAACACTGAGATTTATGTTGTCTACAACATTTGTGTAGCTCTGAAGAAATTAATTGAAAATCACTGAAATTGTTTCAGAAATATCTAGAATAATACAAACAAGGGAGAGAGTCTTGCAACCTGCTTGCTTCAAACTGATAAATTTTCAGTTGCTAATGCTCCTTCAGTCTTAGTATTAGGATTGTAACTCAGATTTTAAAATCATATTCTAAAATCAGTTTATTAATCAGGGTTTTTTGAAGACTTGAAAAATTAGTCAATGAATTTGAATAGTCAGGAGCTGCAATTTGTTAGAATTGTAAGTGGTATTATTGCTCTCCCGTTTAAAAACGTAACAGAAGAGTTTTTCAGACCTATATGCCTTCTGCAAATACTACCGTTTTTCCATGAGTGTTAACATGGCTTAGCTTGCAGGATCTCACTATGTAGCATTTGTTACCTAAGAGCTTTTGTTTAGTTTGGACTTTGCTATATTAACTAAGCTGTAACCCAGAAGGTTTTTGTAACATTTGCAAGTTAGAGCAAAGTCTTCATCTTGTCTTATTTAGATCTGCTGATAGTTTAAGATTGCAACACTAACGGATAATTTTTCTTCTTGAATAAAAATTGCATCCTAAAATTATTTTTGCATCCGCTCCCTGCCTTCCTCCTGATACAAGTGCTTTTTTTTTTTTTGCTTGCACAAGCAGTTGGATGTTTCTGTACTTTTCTTATCGTGGCTGCAAATGATGCATTTAAGTAGGGAATTGTTTGAGAAACATGGTTCTAAGTATGCCCAGTCTTGCCTGGATGTTGGGAAGCATATGGTCTACTTTATCCTTGCTGAGAAACTTCCTTGCTGCTTTCTGTCACCGCTATATTTTCCCAAACACAGTTTTCAGTGTGAATGGCACACACGTGTTGATTGTGAAGGTAGCATTCTTTCAGTACAGCCTTAAGCTAATTACTCTTAGTGGCAGTGGGGCTTTGTACCTCATTTGGGAACAGCTATTTATACTACTACACCAGTACAAAGCAATGTTTCACATTACCAGTTTACCAGACTATTACACCATTGTGTTTTAATCCACTGTAGGTGGATGGAGAATATAAGCCATCTGTTTTATTTAATGATATAATCAGTCAACAATATATGCACTTTACACATTTGGTCATTAAAGATGCCCATATTGTTGGACCCTGTATTTACGTTGTAAATTGGTGTATTCACACATCAGCTCGTTCTGGTTTAAAAGGCTTGCTGTGTTCATAAGATGGTACAAAGCAAGCTCAGTAACTGCTCGAACCCAGCGCAGGTGGTCGAGCTAGTTGCCACACAGATCAAAAGTCAAACAACTGTGAATCTTCCTTTGAAATGGCATTTAGAGAGACAAGGCTGGTCTTATCTTCACACACAAGAAAGAGTTATAGATATACATCATGAAGTTATGAGAACAAAAGGGGGTTTCATAATCACTCGGCATCAGAGAATCCAGTACTGCAGACTTTTGTGAAGACATCTTTGGAATATAAAGACCGTCTTATTTTCCTGGACAAAATTTAGAGGGGAGAATCTGAATTATTAAATATGAGAAAGTGCTGTGATTTCAAACCTTTGGAGACAAGAAGTGGCCTGCTCTCACAGTCGATTCAATTTTATTTTATTCTCAGCAGTACTTAAGCAGAATAAAACAAACAGCAACAGCAAAACCCAATCTTGTTCAAGGGATAGAGGTGAATGGGTGTATTTGTGCTAGAAACAAAGGAAATTGTTCAATATTTCAATTTCCCCAAAGCATCCTTAGTGAGCGCCAAAAAATAGCCACCAAAATACATTAAAAATTCATTGATAAGTAAAATCTTCTTTGCTAGCACATTTTTAAAGAGGTGGAAGATCCTACAATGCCATATTAAAACAGTAATGTTCATTTTAGTGTTTTACTTCATAGCTTGTGCTTGAGAACCCTAGAATTTAAGGTATTTATTGGAGGACTCGGTCTCATTTCTCGTTGTGTTTTATGAGGAAATATAATTGGCTTTATCACGAGGTGAAGGCCTGACTGGTATTGCCAGGAGACAGCGAAGGGAAAGGACTTGTGGAAGGGGTATGGCTAAGAGTGCGTTTGCGGGTCGGCAGGGCTGAGCGTGACAGCACACAGCTGCTCAACAGCAGTGAGTCCGCTAAGAAAGGCGGAGCTCTGTGAACGCCAGTTCTTTAGCTCAGTTTGAGGTCATCTTTTAAAGCAGCAGAGTGTCCGTCAGGGTGAGATCTTAGTCATTTCTTGTTGTACGTGCTTGTGTAAAAAGCTGGCAGCGAAATGTTAATACATGGGAGATTTTCATTTTGGTTTCTGTTCCTACATAATGCAGCTATGCTCAGAGGCATATATATGAATATATACTCGGCAACAAAGTCTGTGCGCTAAAATGAAGAGCATTCACTTTCCATTTTGTGTTACAAACATGAGGACATAGTTTTTAAGCCTTTAAATCAATTTCAAAGGCAAGCTAATTATATTATTCTTTTTTTTTTTAATCTTGG
This sequence comes from Burhinus oedicnemus, assembly GCA_008921705.1. NCBI lineage: Eukaryota > Metazoa > Chordata > Aves > Charadriiformes > Burhinidae > Burhinus > Burhinus oedicnemus. The sequence continues at coordinate 1,879,816 of VFFE01007601.1, forward strand.
GGTGGAAGGAAAGCAGATTTTTTTACCAGGGTTTTTTTATGCTGGCACGAATTCTAGAGATAAAGTATTTTTCAAGTGTATGAGCGAAGAGAAGAAAACATCTCATTTTATGAGCCATTATATATGCTTTCAAATATACAATATTTTCATGGTTAAAATATTTAAAATAAAAAGTCTCAGCTATAACTGTCCCTTTTATAGTCTTTTCATATCTGTATTTCATGTAAGTTGAATATTAAGCATTGGCATGTTTCCATATGCTTCATGATTTTAATAAATCATCAGTAATTCAAAGATGACCATTAAAATATGACCAACCAAGTGCACCAGCACAAGAGATGTTCTACAAAGAATACTCTCCATATGCCTTCTGATTTTGAGACATTGTGTAAGTACCTTATTTCTAATCTTAGAAAGGTGTTGAGATCCAGGAAAAACAATCAGAAACTTGACTACTAATGTTTGAATCCTAGCTTTGTCCTGGGTATATCTTGGGTAACTGTGGACACATCTGTTTCTGTGCATCTCTAAAATGAGGATAATGTTCCATATCTCAGCAAAGCATTCCAAGAGCAAATGCCCTTAATTAATCTGTGCATGGTCCTCACATGACAACCTGATGAGAGTTTGTGAATGATGGACTAACTGGTAGCAGTGCCTGTCCTGATTTGGAGTCATGGCTTAAATGGATTTAAAAGGGGTGAAAGAGAAGCATGGGAAGAATTTAGACTAGAGGGGTGTGGAGTATCTGGTTTCCCATAACAGTCCATCACCAAGTACGTACTCGATCTCCTTAACTACTGACCGTAGATATGAGAAAGAGGAGGTATCAATTCTTTGTTGTCTTCTTCAGATAATATAACTTTGGGGGCTACAGGTGACAGGCTCATCTTTCCTTGTGTGACATTTTTGGTGTGTTGTAGACAGAAAAGAGTATTTGGGTCGGTTCGACAAATAGAATTAATGCATCCCTGGAGACATAATGATTAAGTGTATATATAGAAAGAGCAGTAATGTTAAACTTGATGTGCTAGCCCAGGCAACTGCTTCTTTCTTATCAATCTCTCCTTAGTGCTTCTGTCAAAAATTATGTTCTTACAGCTTGCTGTGGACCGAGATATATTATTGCTGGCTGCTGTCAACCTGCGAACAGTCAGTACTTTACAAACATTTGTTAAGTACTTTAGGGTTCCTCAACAAAGAAATACATCCCTGCAAATGCAACATTTTATGACTTACTATCACAACGCTGCCGTTTCCTTGTTCAGAGAAGGTGTGGAGGAGAGACCTGTAGACTTGGGGATAAAGTCACTTACTTCCTCTGGCCAAAATTACCTTTGGCACCATCGCCTGTCGCCTCTGGGCAAATAAAAAGCAACATAGTTTGTTACAGAATGTGGATGGGTGAATCCATGAGGATAATCTAGGAATGCCTAAAAATTCTGTCTCGTGTGCAGTAACTTGATTACCAAAAACATACTAGCGAGCCTTTGAAATTCCAATATTTTGCTGTTTAACTTCTAATTGAGGAGAAAATAAAAATGTGGATTTACATTGCTTTTTGTTGAAACATCCAGTGACATGATGCTGCTTTTAGCTGTAAAGTTAGAAGAGAGTTTGTTAGTTTGTGCAGCAGACATGTTGAAAGCTAGGGTGAAATGGACTTTGAATGGGATAGCAGGTAACGATGCTGTAGAGCACCCACTTCATGAAGAGTATTCTTTATAGAACATCTCTTGTGCTGGTGCACTTGGTTGGTCATATTTTAATGGTCATCTTTGAATTACTGATAATTTATTAAAGTTCTACCAGCAAGCAGTGGGAGAATTGAGCTCCCATATGCCAGTTCCTTCAGATGATTCCTCTTTGAGGAGTCTAAGTGATCAAATGACATGTGCCATTTATAATTCTTCAAACAGGAATTGCACACAAGTAGTTGTTTCTTAGTAAATGCCTGGTGACCTCTTTGCAGTAAGATGGAGTATTTGGAACTATATGATATGTATATGTGATGTTAAGCATGTTGTAGAATTGTTTTATAATAAACTACATAAACCATATTAGCAGTGTTCCAGATGCTTAGCAGTCAACTAAGGAAATAGGGATCTCATCTCAGAGATGCACCCTGTTAACAGACAACACGTAGGTGCAGTAGGGAACGTTGAATGAACCCAAAGAAAAGGCAGTTCTGCAAAGATGCTGTCACGCTCTGTTTCAGGCAGTGATTTTTGTATGCTTATAATTGCGTTCGTTGAAGTCAATGGAAAAGCTTGTGCCCAAACGCTTGTTCTCTGAATCTGAGAGGAGGAGCAGGTGCACAAGATACCAGAGAAAAGCTCAGTTTTATAAATGTGGAGACTAGCTTACAGTAGAGTTTCTGTTTTGTCCTCTTGCTCCACTGACTCAATTAAATACAGGTTTCATACAAAAATATTGTTGTGGCTGACCTGGATAATAGAGATTGGTTGGGAGACTATTAAACCTGGCCCTCCTCTCTAAACTATTGAGTTCTGAGACTGATTTCAGTTTGAGACCCACTATACCCTGCTTTCTTTGATCCAAACCCTGAGAAAATGTGATCATCATTTAAAGGAATGAACTCCTTTGTGAGGAGGAAGCCAAGAAGTGGCCCCAGAGAATGCCTCCACACATGGAAAGCCACCACCCTCTGATTTGATGGCTTCCATGCTAATGCATCTTTCAAGGGGGCCTCTTTGTCCTGAGTTGTTACTTATTTGGCTCTTCTTTTATTTGTCTTAATTGTCATTAGTGTGTTTGGTTTTTTTCTAAAGTCATCTGGGGAATAGTAGTTTATTGCATATTGTTGTGTTTGTCTGAAGGCAATTGCACAAGCTTGAAACATAATCCTTGTAATCTTTCCTACTAGGGAGAGCTTGAGATAAATACTGCTGTATGCTTGGTGGGAGTGGGTCTCTACTTTTTGATCATCCATGTCTAAAAGTTGAGTAATACTTAAGGGAAAATGTTCTCAAAACATTCCTTAGATGATTATTAGATTATATTTTATGTTTGATAAAAACTAGAAAATTGTGTAAATATTTGTTTAACATCCCACCCCTAAAGCAATTTATTTCCTTTCTGGTCTTCAACCCTCTTGCTCAGTGAAATGAGATCAGTCACTTTCTGTTTATATTCAGTTTCACTTTGCAGTTTTCACGTATGTGTAGTGTGATTCCCCACTGCAGGGGAATATTTAAATAATAAGTGGGGAGCAAAGAGGAAGGAAGGGAAAAAATATTTTTAAAATATTTTCTGGTGTCTTCCCACATTTTAAAAGTAAACAAGTGCTATGATTATACTCCTTGCATGTGACATGCTAATAACTAGTGTTAGAAGAAATTTGAAAAATAATCCAGTCCCGCTTTTCTATAAATTGTTTGTCACAAAGTAAGTAAGACCAGTTTATACATATTATGCTCCTGTGGCTACTGTTCAAATCAGCCTTTGGCAAAAGCAAACACATGTGAGAGATCCCTTTCTTACAAGAGGAAGTCACTTTTGCATCTTGGATACCCCATGGTGGTTGCGTTTTCTGGAAAGTGCTGACTTTTTCACATAGACGACAGTCAATACATTGGTCAACTGTTTGATTGTTTTCTCTCATCTGGATTTTTCTTTTGGATTAGTATAGAGTATGGGTCTCAAAACCATGGACATCAGTACAAATGCTAGGTCATGATTAGAGCTCAACTAGATGGAAGGAGGAGGGGCTTAGGGTAACATTGTGTGGTGGAAAAAGAACCGTCAGAGTCAGTAAATTAATTTAAAAGATTGAGGACACTTCTCTGCACCAGCCAGCGTTGAAGCATTTCTGTCGTACATTGCAAAATTGGTGCTTCAGATGGAAGAGGTCCTGGAGTTTCTCTTGAGTCCTCTTTCTCTCCCACCATGTTTTTGCAATTAAATACTGGATGAAAATTCTTTTTCCTTTCCTTTTGTTTTATTTTGTTTTTTGTTTTAAATGTGTTACTTTTTCCTTAATGTGTAGCAGCTGATTTTTCCCATGTTGGCTCACTTGGGCACAGAGACAAACCTCCTTTCAAGGAACAGAGTTCCAACATTGTTGTTGATTATTTTAATGGGAAACCATCTGTGTGGTAAGGCAGGCTTTCCAGCTTCTTTCTGGAGGGAAAAAAAAAAAAGAGATGCAAGTATTTTAGCCAAAGGTAAAACCCTTCCCTCTGTAATGTGGGGGGACTCGCAAAGAAAGTAGACATAAAGGCCTGTGTCTCCTCACCACGCTCACGAAGACTTGACTTTCAAGAGCAGCCAACCTGTGACAGACAGTCCCTTGGGAACACAACTGGCCTTCTTCAGAGTGTGATCCACTCTCGGTGCTTCCCACAAAGTTGCAGTTGAGATCTGCTGCTCCTTTGGGGGACAAAGGGCTGGTTTGCTTTCCAAGAGCTCTTTGCCCTTCTTTTTCCTGGCTTACCCCATCTTACCTTCCCAAAGCCTGAGCTGCATTTCTTACAGGAGTCTTGTGCTTCCTCTCCATCCCCTTTTGTAGTTTTCATAGCCTGTCCGTCTGACATGGATTTGACTTCTTTTGACGAACACCTTCACTTAGAATCACAATGTCCTGCAAAAAAAAAGGCGGCCTTTCTTTTCTTCCTTCCTCTTTATGAACGAGAGACATAATGTGTAAAAGCTTGGTGTAAGCTCACAATAGCACTTTGTCCTCTTTCACATCACTTGCCAAATAACTACTGTTGTGGCAACAGCTGTAACCAAGCATGGCGTCAGCTAGTTTTGCCATAACACGACTGAGTGCCAATAATTTTAATATAATGTGAAACACACTCCCAGGCAGTGCAATGAGGCATCTGATTATTAAATTCCTTGAAATGTCATCTGGAATTTTTTTTTTTTTTATCAATTCAGGTCTCAGAACTGGACAGTGTTGTGATTAAAAGAAAAAGAACAGAAAAGTCTCTCATTATAGTAAACATTTCCAAGAAAACTCTCACCCTGAAGCAGACAGGTCTGCTCCGCTTACACAGACAGCAACAGCAAAGGCTCTGTGAAGGCTGTAGGGGTGGAGGTTATAATTGTGGCTAGCAGTTGTTTGCTGCTCTTTACTGTAGCACTTTCTCCAGTGACAATAAATGCTATTTATTTTTAGGCTTCTTATTCTGAACTACTTATAAAAACTAAAAGGTAGGAACCTGGTGAAGCATTTGTTTTTAATACATTGCTTACATTGTGCTCCAAAGCATGGTATTCAGCATTATTGTTAATGATTGAAGCATTAGCATTTAATTGTGTAAAGCAATTAAAAAGCTCAATATTACTACTTCTTGGGCTGAGTCCATTAATACAGCAAGCATTAGTAAGAAATATACTGAAGAAGTTGAACAAGGTCATAAATGTTCTGTGTGCAAAGAGCACCTGATGCTTTTTTCCAAGCCTTTAAGAAGTAGTTTAAAAAAAAACCAAACCCAAACAAAACAAACAAAAAAAAAAAACCCAAACAAAACCTTGGGAGGTGAATAGATAAAAGGCTTTCTTGGGTTAGTTATGTCAGTTTGGCTTTTTCCTGTAATTGCTGGGGTTGTTTTGTTCCTAAAGAGGGAACGGATGCCAAGCTGAAGAGGTAATTTCTGAGTGCTGTTTCAAGATATTGTGAAAGTTCTCAACTTTTCTGTAATAAGAAAAATAACTTCTCTAATGATGTCTGTTTATTGCATATTGTTCTTCTGCATGCAGTTCAGTGCAGCTGGCAGCAAGTACTTGAGAGAAACCCAGGGCTGAAGAAACAGTGTAGGGGGAACCTGAGTAGCCCCGAGTACCTGCAGGCTGTGTGCACCAGCTCCTCTGGGTGCTGTCAAGCAGTCCTTACCTTACGTCACCATGGATGAAATCGAAAGGCAGCGTTTGCGTTTCATCCCAGGTGTCTTTACATTTGAATCCGAACAGGAAAAAGCTCCTGGCAGCGTGAAGCTGGATTGGAGGTGTTGATACTCCAAACACGTCCGGATGTCACTCTCCTTGCGTCAGATGGGCTGGCTGTGGGGCTTACTTTCCTTTGGTAAGCTTAGGAGTTACTTGCACAATGAAAGGTCCGGGTTTTTCCGACCTGTAAAGAGTCATAGCAGAGCTCTGTATTTGTAAAGTATCATTATGTGCTCAGAAGTGAAGAAGTTTTTACTAGGGAGGAACTCAAACCAAAACCCTAAATGTGGATATTTCTAAACCTTGGAATCTGTATCCACAACTGAGTTTTGCCGGCTACATGTGCCAGTACCGCATTAAACCAGTGTATGACATGGAAATTTCCCTAAAACTTACAGTATTCCACATCCAGGTGCAGTTACAACTAACTTCTGCAGGCTCTGCTAGACAGTTTCCAAGGGAAATTTTGTTTAATTTAATATCAAGCCAAATCCACTGTATATCTTCAAGTCACTACTAGTTGAACGTGTGCAGAACAGAAGCAGCACAGGCAGAAATAATACAGTGTTTCCCAAAATTACTTGTTTGACCCTTAGCTTGTGAAAAATACCAACCTGAAGGAGGAGCAAGTTCTGTCTCTAGATCCACACAGGTTTTGGCTTCTCTAGTGATGCTGCAGTCGTGGCATTTTACAAGGATACAGTTGTTTTCAGTCCAAAAGCAAGTTGATTCTTCACGCATAGTTGACACTACTGTTTAGGCTGATGAGGGTAAATTTTAGGACAAACCACAGGAAATGGCTTGGAGAGGTGGTGGATATTAAGAAAATATTTCACCGCTGCTCTAGAAGTAAATGAAACACTTTAGGCTTCATTTTCCCATACAATGTTTAAAGCCATTGTTTTGATAATATTTTTTTTTTTTGCAAAAAATATTACAACTATTGAAAACAAATGTGCTTCAAAACATATAGTTGTTCTTTGTAATCTCAGAACAAGACAAGTCACATGAAAACCCTCTTCCTCTCGTGGAGGGCAGCCTGAGGTTTTGTGAAAAAGCATTTCTTTCCTCCTTTCTCTGTCCCTTCATCCCCTGGTTTTGGACTAATTGTGTCCCCTGGAAAGTACTGCTTTCTGTGTGAGCTTTGAGCGTGAAAATTGTTCGACTGTTTATGGAAGAATCTGCCTTAGCTGGGAAGGCAGACACAGCAATAGGAACAGAAACAGCACTTTTAAAGCTGACGGACTGTATTCACTTTGGTATGTAGAGAATGGCAACAGCAGTCATTAGTATTGAGAGAATTCTGTTCTTTCTGTCTCTCTGCCCCTGTTGCAAGATGAGCAAGGGCTGACCTGAACTTTTGTTTATTTGTTCTGCTATGGGGTTAAAGATTCACACTCCCCCCCCCACCCCCGAATGTTTTATTCTGTTTTTGTAAGGGGGAGAATTCAACATTTGTGAAGGCAAAAGAAAAATCCTTGCCTGATACAAAAAAAAAACAACTGAACAAGACCTCAGCTGATAGATTATTTTTTTTCCAGCTTTCTACCTGTGAAGAAATACAGTATTTTTAGGGTGAGGGGTGATTGTGGAAAGCAGTGATTGAACAAATAACTGCTTTAAGGCCAGTGCTAGAAATGCTTGCCAGTATAGTAATGTCAGTTGGAGGTGTGATTTTTGGCTGCGTGTGTGTATTGGCAAAAGCCCTAGTATAGACATGGTTGTACCAGGAAGAAAAAGAAAAAAAAAAAAAAGCTTTGGCCAGTATATTCTATTTTGCTTGGGGAGGGTATAAGCTTTAGCAACAAAAGCACTTTTTTTCTGCTGGTAAGTAGCAACTCCAGTAGAAGCTCGTGCCAAAATAGTTATAGTGTTGTAGTGGCAAACCTTTTTCATAGACTAGACTTCTGAGTCTGGTATCCTAGCATTAGCAACTGTGCTCCTGTTATTATTAATTTCAACAGCAGCAACATCTGAAGGTGATTGAGTGCCTTAGACTTTGTAGCATTGTAATGATCTTGAATTTACAGATCTGCATTTCATTTACTCCCCATACTTAGGAGAATTGCAAATGAAATTACACTGGACTCCATCTTTTGCATGCAAGACATTTCTTTACAATTCTTTTTTAATGGCTTTTTCCTAGCTGCAACTCAAGTAAAAAGGCCTGTGTGCTTTACAGCTGTCTAAAAGCTGAAGAATGAGATTATTTTTGGATTATTTTTTTTTTCTGATTCATTACAAAACTGTGTATAGTGAACCGTGATTCTTCTAAGTGTACCATAGTCTTCATACCTAGGTTTTGCAGATTTCTGTAGCAGTTTTTTTCTTGAATATCTTGAATATATTGGGATTCTGGATGAGATGTTGTCATTACCTTGTGGGACTACGTAGTCATATATGCGACACCGTAGGCCTTCCGTGTGAACTTTTCTTCTATTTTACTTGCACATTAGGATGAGAAAGACGTCCTTCTTTCTAGCACTGAAGCACGCTGCATCAGCCATCTTCAATACATGAAATGAGAAGGGGTGAATACTTACTCCAGGTCCTAGTTTCGTGTCACAAGAACATTTCAGCTATTGTGTAGTCTCTCCAGAGTGCCCTCACACTCGGAGAGCAAAACCAGTACTGTTCTCAATACTGCTAGGGAGGTGACTCTTGGAGATGTTGTGCAGTCTGCCCTCAGCGATCAGTGCTCTGCTTATCTCTGGAAGTGGAAATACCAGTGGAAGCACTGGTATTTCACGCCAACTGACTTTTATAAGAGAATAAGAACATTTGAACCTCGATCGCTAGATTTTTTTGTACTGCCTCATTATGATATGGTACAAAAGAATGTTATGGTTGGATTTTTTTATTATTAGTAGTAGTTTTGCTTTAAATTACCTCTGACTTCATTGGGTGTAAAATTCAGCCAATGCTGAATGCTTTTGAAAAGCTGGGTTTGGGTTAGTTGTTGTTTATATGTCCGATGTAAGACTCAGTAATATGTACTGGCATAACATCTCGCTGGAGCAGAGCAATGATTTCTTGTGCTAATTACTGACACTGCGAAACCACAGACAGCAATCTTGATCTTGGGGCAGGGGGGAGAAATAGGTTAAGACCTATTAAAAAAGATAGTTTATGTGAGTCTGGTAGGATAAGAAAAATAAGCACATTGAGTTTGAGAGTGTTTCCCTTTCTAAGTTATGCTCTTCATAGTTTTTTAAAAAACGGGGGGAAAAGAAAAAGGAAACTCTGGGGAAAGTTGGTGTTTACTAAATGGTACACACATCTGAAGGTGTATTTTCAATATTCCTGGTCTTTCAGTCTCACAGCTTATCTTTTTCTAGGCTCATGAAGCATGAAACAAGTTAAAATCAATAGGGTTTAGAATATTTGGACTTTCTGGCATTTTTTCTTTGTTGCTCTGTGACTTGGACAACAAACACTGTGAACTGAGTAGCCTCAGTTTGTTAATCTCTCCCTTGGGTGCATCCTTTCTTAGTTCAGCAAAAACACAAACAAAAAAATCTACTGCATGTGGTCAGTACTCGGTTTGCTTGGGCTCATGTGTCTTGTTGAAACCAGAATATTTTCTCTCCAAGACAAGCCCAGCCCCTTATTCTTGGTAAGAATTCTCAGTTTTCATGCTGGATTTTAGCTGTTAACCCCTTTGCTATTGCGGCTTCAAAAATCAACTAAAAAATCGTAGTATATGTGAGGGAAATATGAATGTTTAACATTTTGCTTGTTCAAATAGCTGAACTGCATTTGTTCAAATATAAAAACACCCCAAACAAACAAACACACAAAAATGCCAAGCAAACAGAAGATGACCTAGCCAAAACCAAAAATGAGAAATTTCCTTCTCAAAAGTGCAGCTTTCAAGAAACTCTGGGTAATGAGCTATAAACAGGAGGTTAAAATGGAAACACTCATATCTGAATCTGCAGTGCCTGATACCCCGTGCCTTAAATGCTTTGCCTGAAAGCAAAAATGTAAAAGACTGACTAAATCCTGGCATTTGCAGCTTCATTCACCGTACAAGTGGGTTGCTAGCAACTTTCTGCCTGCAAATGGTGGGGTAAGATGGAGTCTCAGGTGGGGATACGAGGGAGTTCCTCAGTCCTCTTGCTATAACACAAATTCCCTCAGGGCAGCTATACCTCAAGCCTAGAAATCTGAAGGAGATTTAAACAAAAATAAAACTTACTACAAACATTAGTTCTTAGGGCACCTACCAGATGAAATTGTAGTATGGCAAAGTTTGCCCGATGGTGTGCCCCTTACCAGGAGAGCAACAAGAAAGGGCCGGGCAAAGCAATGGTTTCTGGAGGAACGTTTAATGGAAAGCTTTTCCCTTAAAAATATCATCTTTCCAGAAATGCAGATGTGCATGATAATCCTATAGGGATATTGGTATTTGGCCTCTAGGATTTTAAGAGTCCTGTTCCCAAGGTTAAGATATACAGAGAGCCAAATTTTATTTGAAACTATTACACAAGACAGATATGGAAGCTCATGGAGTATTACATTGCAAATCACATGTTAAAGAGAGACACATGGCTCTTGAGCTATAAAATGAGTAGAGAAAGGAATGATATTTAAAAGCTATCTTTAACCACTTGTTTTACTCATTAATCTGCAGTTCACAAAGCATTTTTTGCAGCAAAAAATGCCGTTACAGGATTGTTTCTGAAAAGCAAACAAATATTTCAGACATTTTCACTGCTAACATAACTCTGTAACAATAGCAAAACGAATACTGATGGTGAGCAATATTTCTATGAGTGAATGTGTTGAACAGCTGCCCCTTTCCACCCTTGAGACTTCTGCGTATCTATGTTGGATGAAATGATTCCTGTAGCAGATTTGTAATACACTTTGGGTTGCAGGGGGGTTAAAGGGAAGAGCTGAATCTGTGATGCTGCGCCTTAACGTAGATTTCATCAAATCAAGGGAGACTTCTGCTATTGGCATGACAGATCTGTTGCTTACGGACAAATACAAAGGTCTGAATGTGCCCCATGGCAAAGCTCCTGACCCAGTGCAATACCATCACAACAAGGTGCTGTTCTCTTCTGCCCTAACTCTCCCATACACAGGCACTTTCGCCCTACCAAGTGCTCCCGGGGAAACACGGTGTCCTCTCTCTCTGTCCCTGTGACAGCGTTCTCCTTACCTGCACCTCCTGAAATAACATGAGGTGTTCGCAGATATTCACAGTCGTTCTGAGTCTGTTCTTGTTTCTTACCAGATTTATAAAGAAGAGAGCATTGCAGCTTTGAAAAAAGCACTCGGAAGTTTATCAGAAGAATGACATTAGTCAGATATTACCAACTGTGTCATTCCTAAGGGTATTATTCTGTTCTCATAGTCTGCATACTTTGTATGACTTGGTTAAGTTCTGGTAGCTACAGATACAAGCAAGCAGTTGAACTTGGTAGATATTCATTTCCAAAAACATATTTGAGGGTATCATATTTTGCAGAATACAGTTAAGCCTACCCTGTTTATAAGCAATACAAAATGATATAATGAATAGCTTTGATTATCATAAATCGTTGATTTAAAAGAGCAGTGGTTTCTTACCCTTTGACTACAGTTTTTTGTTTATACAATCCATCAAACAATCATTGGAGGTAAATGGTTTTCCCTCCTGAAAAACATTTGCATTTTCAGAAAGATGTGCATGTTTCTTCCTTTCCCTCACCCCCTTCTCTGTGCCCCCAAATAGCATATAACGCACTGGGTAGGACACTTGCATGACTTATGGAAAATCCAGCTCCAGTACTCGCTTTTTTTTATATTCAGATCAGCGTCTGGACTCCAAGTTTCCTAAGTCCCAGAAAATGCTGCACTCCAAGGGTTCCCAAATTCAGTGTGCTCAGTCTATGCCATCACAGAAAGTAAGAGCAACTAACTGTAGCCTCACGGCTACTCTCACGGCACATGCAAGGTATCTGAACGCTTCCAACAGGAGAGCTGTGGGAGACCCATTCCAGAGCAGCCCAATGGTTAAATGCTCAGGTAGAACATCAATTTTAGGGTCTCCTGGTCTCCCTCCTGCAGCAAGTGATGTAATGAGTGAGTTTGCTCTGGAGTCTCCTTCTTCCCTCTCCCTGGAAGCTGCTTTCTGAGCTGCGCCACTGTCTGTGTAGTTGGCAGGTACATGCCCGAAATGTTGTGTGCCCTTCTCTGAGGAGAGGAGCAGAAAATAAAACTGAGCAGAAGCCTGAGAAAGAGATTCTCTATCGCCAAGCTGGCAGTAGATGAAAATCCCAGAGAGTGCAAATATCAGAGAATCCCAGAAATTCATCTAGACCATGAAGTACAGCCTGGGACCAATTAAAAGAGTGGATGCCATAGGCTTTGAGGTAACTGTTACCGTGGCCTGGGCCTGATCCTCATGTAGTTGTTTGGGTAAACCCCAACATGAGATGTCCCTGGGCATTACTGTCACGGTGTGGGTCAGCAGTCTGTCTCTCAGCTCAGCAGGAATTTTGCCTGTGCAAAGTCCTTTTGTTAATGGCTGTCTGGCTTCCTGATGCGTGGGCTCTAGATGTGCATATATGTGCTCACGCTTTTATAAAAAGACTTTGGATAAGTGACTGTTACTTGAAAGACCCAGAAGCAACTTGTCAGCTGCCAAATGGGAGGCCCAGTAGTTGTTCCTGCAGCAATAATCTCTCTTTGTTCCGCAGGATGGTACCACAGCAGATCACAAAGTTACTGAAGGGTTGCGTGGGCTTCCCACCCTTCTAGGTACAGTGGCATAACAGCTACCTCTTGGCTCTGAAGCTTGCCTCTTCGTTAAAAATAAAATCTGCTTAAGCGTCACCCTTTTTGAAAGAATTCCGCAGAGTTCAAAGTAAATTATCTCAGGGATGATGATAATCATTGGCCTTTAATTGAACTGTGGTGCTTAAAATCTAGAAACCAGTTAATGGTTAATCATTTAAGTTCATCAGAAATAAGATTCAAGTTGGGGCAATTAGACAATTGCTTCATTACTCAAACTGTCTAATGATGTTTCGCTGATCTTTCACAAATGATAATACAGGAGATGAACTGTATAGTTTAAGAATAAGTTATTCCAGTTTTAGATAGTTGAAAAGTGACTTACCAAAACTGTTAATGGAAGTTATTCAAGATGTGCTGTCTAAATCCTTTCCAATTAGTGTTGAGGTCTTGAAGGGCCAGTCTTAGCTTTTTATTAATATGTTCAGTTTATTAATGTATTTTTTGATATATGCATAGTGTGACTGTCTGGTACATCTCAAGATGTTGCATAATTATCCTTTTAATTTGTTTTACTTGGGTTCTACTCCTTAGTCTTGCTTAAAACTCAGAAATATTTCTTAGCTTAATAACTTAATAACTCATTAGAAAGCCATGACATGTACTTGAGGTTACCTCAAAGGCTATCCATATTTAACAGTAAACTTGAGATAATTCATTGACAGTATGACTGTCATTGACCAGTTTAAATATTTAAGGTTGTGTTTTGACCTTTTGCCTTACATTTAAACCATATGGAGAAACTGAAATAGATTGTGTACAAAATTGGGATCTTTATCAGGTGGTTATGGCATTATGAAACAACAAAAAATTACTACTTTGCCTGGTAATGGGACTATAGAGATATAATTTATTAAATATACACTTTTATAAAATTTTGTTACCTTATTCTGTTCTAGATATGAGTCTTCCTCTTCCTTATTAAAAATCTCTAATAAAAAGAAATTCTGCTTCCAATTTTGGAGCAACATCTGTGGCCAACAAATTGTTGCCTAAATATGATACGAGATATAAATCAGGTTTTTGAAAAACAGGACTAATTAAAAATGTTAATGGGTTTTTCAGGTCTTTCATGCTTTTATTTTGCCACATATAAAAAGGGCTTGTTTTGCATGCTTGAAGTAATGTTCTCTTGGGAACCTCTTTGCTGAGATCTAATGTACAGAACCAAGACTCAAGGAGTAATTGCATCCAAGAGTCACAAACAAATTGGAAGCTTTAGAATGGCCTCTCCAGTTCTGATGGGCTTTCCTGTGAAAATGCAGCGTGTCTTTAGTCACTGGTTTTTCACACTTTTCTTAGACCATCAACTGCTGACTGTAGAGGTTTCTCATGAGTGAACAAAATCGTAGTTTTGCACCCTCCCCAGCTGTGTGTATGCCTGGTTTTGTCTGTGTGTTGGTGGATACACATGATGTTTCTCTAGGTTGGCAATGTGATAGATTGTTTCCCATTCTCTCCCTGTTGACGTCCATGAAATATTTTATTTCATTGAGTTCAAATGCTGTTCTAGAAACAAAATAAGCATGTTTTAATTAGTTTATGTCATAAAATGTAAGCTGTCATACTGCATTTACAAGGATTCCACAGATTTCCGTTACCATCCTGTTTTGATTTAACTTGGTAATTGTATCTATGTAAAAAGGCTCAATGATAAGCTACCCATGGAAAGGGCTAATGACAAAGAGGGAGGGAAGGAAGATGGGAAAGTATTTTATTCCCTGGCAAGGCTTCTGTATTGTTGGCCTTTGTGCAGACCATCATCTTTGAGTCCCTCTGCTACGTACCCTTCCTTCCTTTTTACTGTCTACCAGTCTATGGATGGCATAACTTGGTGTGTCCAAGGGATCGTTGGGTTGAATAGTGACTCCAGAACAATTTCTAATGTGCTTCTGATACAGCACAACTATCCTTCACACAAGGCTGGAGGTAACTGAAGAATGTGGCTTTGTATTCTTCTGTATCACACCTGCAGAGAAAACTAGCCTGTTACTGCAGTATTTTAATACAATGAAGGCAATGTGATCCAAGTTCCCCAGCTGTTCTTGTGGACAACTAGTGACCCACAACCACATAATCCACAGTGTTTTGAACTGACAGTTTGATGATAGATGCTTATTGTTCGTGAGGGGTTTGGAGACTGGGCAGTGATCTCTAGGTCCTAAGTGTTGCGACTTTTCTAAGCAGTTTGTTATTTTTGAGACTTCCCCTGAATGGATGCATATATTTCTAGTCACATATAGCAGTGTGTGTGTGTACTTCATTATCATAACGCTCTTTTCTCTTTGGAAGCTTTTGTCTTCCATGAAGCTGCTTACAATCTTCCTGTACCTTTTGAGATTTGTAGGGACTTAATTAACTAATTTATTCCCAAGTGGGTTCTGCACCTCACCAGGCGCCTCCCATACCAGGATGCGTGTGCCCTGCGGTCCTTCTGGCAGTGCTGAGCACTGGCCAGAAAGCCCCGCACACTCTTTCCCATGCAATGCCAGAAGCCTTTGGGGGATGTTACGTTATTGCCCTGGAGAGGAAACTGTAGAACCACTTAAGGTCTTGTAGCTCATGGTAGCTGAAAAGCTTAAGGCTGCCCTTGAGCATTGGTTTCAAACACCATTGTTTCTCTAGTAAAGTCTAGATCATGACATGCAATCAGCACCAGGATGCACTGGGAAGTGATATTGGGGTCTGGTTGTGTTATGTAATGGCAAGTTCTTGCGGTAGTGAAATTTGAGATATCTCAGCGGGAAGCTTTGAGGCCCCTTAATTCTGTAGTACATGGTTCTCAAAGGCCTTTGCGGACCCATTTAACATGTATAGCACTAAGTGTTTTTTCTCCTAGCACCTGTAGTTTGGTTCACATTCCTCTCACCTTTTCTTACTACTAGGCTAGTGCCAAGCTGTTTCCAGAACTGCTCTGCTCTCAAAGGCCTTTTCTGCTAGGTTTTGTTCTAAATAAGTACAAGAAACGTCTTTATTATTTGCAGGTTAAAAGCATATCCAACTTTTGTCCTTCAAAAGTAATTTGGCCTCCCTTTAAGAGGCAATAAGTAATGAATTAGAAGCTGAAGATGCTGTGCTTTTAACTTCTGCAAGATTAAAGATCTTGTTGAATGAAGAATTTGTACTATGACTAATACATCTTTATTTTGGGGGAAGATAGGGGGAAACACTCCATTTTGTATATAACGCAGCTATAACATAGCCCAAATCTCTTCTTAAAAACTAGAGCGAAACTGGGACTTAACTTCCCCTAGTTGCTGGAGCAGTCCGAGATTTTTGTCTGGCTGTGGAGCTTTTGCTCTATTTATGCTATAACTTGGAATTGCTTTCTAACCATTTCCTAAGTAAGTGCAATTTAACCACTTAGCAGACTGATTTAGAGGCTGAATTCCAATATCCTTGTTCTGTGAATGGTTCCATTGGCTTAATTGACTCCTTGGGAAGTAAGGAAGTATTCAGAGTAAAAGTGATGGACCTAAGTTTTAGCTAGTCACATTTAGCAGCCAGCTGAAATACAACTTCTCGTACATATGAAAACAACGGTTCTTTTCATAATTCCATCCTCAAGAGATACAGTCACTAATATAATGACAATTTAAAAGTTTTATTAATGCATATATTTCTTAGCCATTGCACATCATGAAGTACTGTTAAGAAACCAGAGGATTCTTTGTTTTACAGCTGGTCAGCTAACACTCTAAGAAATCTTTCGTTGTGATCTGTGTAATTCAAGGTTTGAAACAAATATTATTCCCCAAAATATACTGACAAGTGCATGAGATGAGAACGCAATTAAAAATGCCTTGTCAGTTTTATAAACAGACACGCCAAGGTACAATGAGTTTCTCAAGTCCTCAAGGGACCTAATAGGTTTGTGACAGAACCTCAGGAGCTGCGCTGGAGAGTGTTGATCCACATGAGGTTCTCTAAAGGGTAATTCAAGCAGGTTTTGATGCATCCTAGAAAGGAGGTAGAAACACCTTTCCCGTGCAAGGTAACTGCTCTGATATGCCAGTTGTTTGCTGAAGGAAGTATGCATTTCTGTGACAGAAAACAATGAACACAAGCTCTTAAAAGCTCTTAGAAGAAGGTTCTTAAAAGATGCCATTTTAATTACTCTTGGGTGTTTTTCAGTTTAATGATAGCTAAATGTGGTGCTTACACAGGGTTAAATTAATCAACAGCTTCCTAATTAAAACAAATATTTTCTCCCAGGGATTTAAAATGTGGATTTTTTTTTTGGTTATTATTAAACAGTCAAAATGCTTTTGTCAGATAAAGCAAGAAATGGATTGTTGAACCCAGGAACCTCCTGCATACTATTCCTGAATACATTAGCATTAAATATTTTGCCTTCCAGACAATAAATTAGGAAAGCGCTCTTTAAAGTTGGGATGACAGGGAAAGGATGATGGAGGCCAGTGAGATGGTGGTTAACACATTCGCTTGTAGTGCTTGCAACCTTGCTTCAGACATGCTGGAGTTTGTGAAGAGCGTTCTCTGCTCTCAGCTGAGTTTCTTTACAGGAAAGCCTAGCACAGTGGCTTTGCTTTAAAGAGGTCACGGACTTAGAAGCTCAAGCTGAATATTACAGGTCTGAATGAGAAGAATTGACAGAGCTGTGGGAGGAAGCTTGTCTTCATTTTCAGGAGGTTTTAAATTCTTCAGATTCTCAACTAAACTTCGTCTAAATTATCAAATAAAGTTCATTGTATTAACTCTGATGTGGACTGTAGACCAGTGTCGTGAAAACTCATCCTTGAGAAACGGGCAGCCCTTCGGACTCTTCCTGTCTCCCTGTCACGCTTTTGTGTTTCCGCCTGGTAGGCTGACTTTGACCGTGCTATAATAATTGTTTGCTAGCACTATTAATGAGCTCTATGGCTTTGGTAAACAGCAGATCAAATTGGTTTGACCCATTCTCACTCGAAAATGAGCTAAATTAACAAATTAGTAGTATTAATGTGATTAAATGTGGTGATGTTACCGTGGATAGATTTTATAAGGATATAGCCAAATGAGTAGCTGGTGCATTTTCATTTACAAACTCCAGAGCCTGCTTTGAATGTTTATCTTAAATTTGTAAACGATGAAACTCCATTTCAACCACATAATTGCCTTTTAGTATCCTTGCCTATCAGCTGTAAAACGTCAAACAAACATTAGGAACTTCAGCCATGGGTCTATTTTATGAGTGTATGGTAAAATTTTTCATCCTAGTGAAGTTTATTTAGGTATCGGAAGTTGATAACATTCTAATGCACAAAGAAAGTGTGTTTTCTTCCTTCTGAATCAGACAGTGTTCCCCTGATAACTATCCTGAGGTAAAATATAACTAAGTCAACTTTAGTTTTAGGAGCATTAACATCATGTCATATGCTGGCAAAGTTTATAAAATAACTAGATACATATATTACATTAATATTAAAAAAGAACAGGCAGATTATAAAAAGGTATTTAATGGGACATGAGAAAAATATAGCTTCTAGATGATAATACTGCGAGCAATGGTTTTCTTCTCTAAAAAGAATAGTGAATTTGAGTAAGAAAATCTAGTGTCAGCAGGGATCTGAAGCTTTCTCTCACAACTCTATTGAAATTTAGTGAAAGTGAGTATTCTTTCTGTAAGGCTTTGAATCATCCTCTAAGTTTCCATTGCAGAAATCTTTTCTGTCATCCTAGGTAAAAATCCAACCCATCCCCACCCCGGTTACTGAATCCTATAGGATTTTTCCATAGAAGTAATTAAGAACACTCATCTTTTCACTTTCTGCCATAATTCTTAAAGAGCTGCAGGAGAAAAATAGGCTTTAGAGGAGTGGAAAAAATTCCTTCTGAGTGAAAGAGACTTGTTCAATGTCACATGTATGTCCTGAGCGAGGAATTTCAGCGTAGGTTGCCTCATCCCTGCTTTGTGAGCTCTGGCCAGGGGGTGATGCTGTTATTGAGACTGGAACTACCTTGCATTTCCGAGGAGCCTGGAATGGGGCCACGCACCGATGTGTTCGGTCTAGTGTTTACACGGGATCTGTTTGCGTAACCGAAGGAATGGAGTCTGTGTAAACAATTCCCATCGATTATGACAGCTAATGCCGGCTCAGCAGTATTAGGCTGCGTACTTAAATATTTCAGGCTGATATCTGTTTGTTTTCTCACTATACGAGAGTGTTTATTAATAAGATTTAGTGTGTAAATACTCTTCTCTAGTGCTCAGTGCTGAACATGCTCTCCTTTTAATGTGATTTTTGTTTTGTCCTAGTAATATTAGCTTAAGAGCCATTGATGGCACAACCTTGCGCTAATTCAAGCATCATTACTGACTGTGTAACATGCTGCCCTGAGTCATTCAAAAAATAAATATGAATTAATTCAGTGTCTCAGTGGAAGATGATGACACAAATATTGTATCAGGCCCATAAATTGATGGTCATTGTCAAAACCACAGTGGCTTTGACATGCAGATCTAGATACAAAGAGAGAGTCTGCAATCATTTCCGATTTACCTTGTTGTGAAGTTGACATTTCCCCTTGCTTAGTCAACAACCTGTTTCTTAAGCTGTGTCACCCCTGTTCCAGTCCACTGTCTCTCCATTCCAGCAGCCGTTTTGGTATTGTCATTTCATTGAAGCACCCTATAGGTGATATATTGCACGCTTGCCTGAGGAGCTTTTCCTACTAGTAGGTCTCACTCACAGGGAACCTTTGGTGAATCTGTTGCCGTATTTTATTTGAGAAGGTGTTGTAACTCATTGTAGTTGGCACCAGCCCCAACCAAGGTCAGTGCCAAACTTGGTACTGGTGCCAGTGGTCTG
Organism: Burhinus oedicnemus; assembly: GCA_008921705.1. Taxonomy (NCBI): domain Eukaryota; kingdom Metazoa; phylum Chordata; class Aves; order Charadriiformes; family Burhinidae; genus Burhinus; species Burhinus oedicnemus. The sequence goes on from VFFE01007601.1 coordinate 1,899,333, forward strand.
TTATCCCTGGCATAGCTACACCGCTTCTCTGAAGGACATTAGCTGAGTCAACAATAGTGTGTTTCCGTCACTACTGTTACATTAACTCTGGAAGTTTTGCTGGAAAAATAATGTTGGCAGGGTTCAGTTTGGTTTTGTCTTTCTTGTTCCTAGCCAGCATAGCAATGCCAGAAAAAGATTCTCATGGAGACTAAGCATTAGCGCTCTACAACTTGTGGATGCAGCTGATCAGTGAGTCCTTCAATCTGACCAGCATCAGGTTGTGCACAGAGTCTCAGGGAGAGAGAGAGGCCACAGTGCTGTTCTGTGGCTGTCAAAACTGCAGACCCCCTAGCCTGGAATGACTGTCTCTTCTGAGCAGAGCAAACTTGAGAGGTCCAATGTATACTCTACCGCCTTGTTCTGTTTCTCCTCTTCTGAAGTGCTGCAAATACTATCAGGGGACTCTGGCCATCAAAAGCTGAAGGTGGTTCTTAAACCACTGGTCTCTTAGCAGTTCTGCCCAAGCTGGATTTGGCCCATGCTCTTTCCAACCTGTCCTTCACTGAAGCATGTATTCATATTCAGAACTTAATAATTGATGTGATCAGCTGGGCTTGTTCTCAATTTTATACAAGCTCAGTGGCAGTGAAACCAGCAGAATTAATTGTGGGCAAAAACAACGGTAACAAAGAGTAGGGCTGGTGTTTGGATTCCCTCACCTTTCCCCTCCCTGTTTCCATGTGGCTGGGAATGTTTAACCATGCAAGAACATTAAAGTTAAAGAAGAAGCACTGACTTCAACCTCATGAGGTTGTGTGTTGATATGATAGAGTTCTTAGGGAACCTTGTCCTGCAGTACTGTAACCCTGTCAGGTACTTTAAGAATATAAATTTCAATCATGGTTCAGAAGTTCCTTCCCTTCATGGTTTTAAGAACCTTACCATTATCTATCCTTCTGTGGTTTTCTAGACTGTAGTTGACTGATAATATTACGGTACAAATTAAATCCTTCTTCCAGTGATTTTTCCCTAGATGTCATTTGCTGCTTTCCTGCACAGGTTATGAAGTGTCACAACTCAGTAGTACCAATTATTGGTTTTTTCATTTAATGGGTAGTTTTAATGTTCTAGGAGAACCTGTTTTCTTAACTTAATGGTAGTATTTTTAGGCTGTTGCATAGCATTTAACTAGTTATTATTTGTTCTTTACTCTTTGAACACGTCTAGTTATACTGTTCTGGCATCATTGCAAATATAGTTTGACAACCTAAGTAAAGCAAGCACTTGTGATTTCATGGATGGTTTCAACTTTAAGTCTTTATTTTTCCTTGTGTTTAATCCTAATTATATAACATTTCTAGTGACACTTCACCATAAATTCAAAAGTTTTGTAAGGTTAGAGTCCATGAAATATGCCACTAGGAAAATATTTTATACATGTCAGTATGTTTAAGTGTGCTTTACTGACACCCTGCTTTCAATAGGTTTTATCTGGCCTTACCATTCGCCCTTGGTTAACAGTGGACGTTTAAGCCCTGATCGTGCAAAGGAAATCTGCCACTCCTACCTTTTAGGGGCCTGCTTCCACACGTGGGATTCATAAATCTGAGCTAAACATAGGAGCTAGGTTAAGGAGAGGCTGGGCAGGGACTGCTTTCCAGCTCTTCTGCCAAAGCTGCAATTCTTCATCTTGAATAGAGGGGCTTAAATTCCACCTATATGTCACATATGTAGATGCTACATGTTTTCCAGGGGTCTAGACTTAGTTATCTTTGAGATGCCAAACATGATTCCTGCCCCAAGCCTGTCACACAAATCAGTGTGTTTGTTTTAACCTGTTCTGTCCCTCTTCTCAAATTGTTACTAAGCCTGGCTTTGAAGGGCAGGAGGCAGGTTATCCCTCAAAGCTTCAAGCTCATCTCTGGGCTGGATCCCTGCTGCAGTCCTGCTTGCCGCATTGGTAATTTTCATGTCTCTGGATCACCTCTGTTTAAGCACTGAAGGCAGTGACAATCTGTGCCTGTTTCAACTTATAATTTTATTTTTTTTCTTCTTTAGAATAGCTTTGCCCTGTGTCCCAACTCAGTTCACAAAGGAAACCAGGTTTATTCATCCATTGTGTCTGGGGTTTACAGACACATTCAACAACAAGTTAAGCTAGCATGGCTGAAGCAGTTTCGACTCATGGCTGTATGTACTGCCTTTCTTTGGGAAGGTAGTACAACCACCGCGGTGATAGCTGAATGGGATGTGCATTTTTTCCTCCACCACTGTTTATAACCTGCTATAGTAATGTAGCCTGACATTGGTTTAATGTACAGTATAATACCGGGCTGTAAACTGCAGCTGTTCACAAGTAGATTCGTTTTCCATTCAGCCACCCCTCCAGTGAAGATGATAACCTCCAGGAGCCCAGCAGGATGCAGCTTCAGTCACTCCAGTGTGATCTGCTGTCACGTGTGTCGGCACTCTGTCCGTCCACATCCCCACAGGGACCTCTGGCTTTTCTGGCCACTCAGGTGGTTGACCAAAAAAAAACTTTGACTGGAGCTCATGCTGGACCATAAGATAAGTAAGTGCTTATGAGTTAGGGACTCACATGGAGGTAGTCTTCAGTAGTTTTCCCTTATTTTAGTGTATTGGATAACTTGGTAGAAGAGAGCTTTTGGTCATTTGCAATCAAACCAATTACTTCATTTAGGAGAGAAGACGTTAGATCTACACAGTAGCTTCTCTTCAACAAAAATGTCATTGCCATTTAGATGTTATCTAGATTTCCTGCATAAGGGTTGGAACAGAGCCAAACATTACATGACTCCAGAAAAAAATACTGCTTTAAAATTTTACTTGGCTTTTTAGAGGATTATTTACTTTCTATGAGGTGGGGAGAAAAAGGAAGGAACTATGTGACAGAGAAAGACAGAGAGAAATTATTTTATTGGGGGTACCTGAGGAAAGTCTTACAGAAGGTTTTATTCAAAAAACTAATTTCTTTTTTTTTAATCAAAGGTGTATCTCATTGTTTGCTGTACCTATTGAACTATGCTGAAGGAACAACAATTACATACATGCATACAGTGATGCTGGATTATATCAGAGACCTCTGTAAAATCTACAAATTCCCCTTAAAATCATAGGTAGACTGTGTTTGTACACCTGACTGCCATCTCCATTTTGAATATTGGGCTAATTTACTTTCTCCGTTGTTGTCTTATCTCCATTTTGGATTGAGATTCCCTAGGAGAGGAGAAGGTGTTAACAGTACGGAGTGAGTGACAGGCTGGCTCCTTTTCAAAAGATGCTTCATAGCACAATAGGATGGGAGCAGCTTTTGAAATCCCATTCATTCTGGCTTCTTGACACAGGCTTGGGGTCTGCAACAATAAAACGTCCCCTGAGGTAGAACAAAAGGCCAGTTGTTTTAGCACAGTCCTTTAAAATATAAAGTTTTGGAGAACGTGCAGAAAGCATGGGGAGGGGAGAACAGGCAAGGCAATGTCTCCTCAGAGAGGTTGCTTTTTTCCTGAAAGAGACCACAGAAGAAGAGAGAGTCTTTCTGCACAAGAGGAGGAGAAACCATGATTCAGTAAGTTATGTGGAGCGGGACTGTGTGCAGTCCCATCGTAGAGAAATCCGGTCTAAGCCTAGAGAGTACCACAACGTGGCACCTCAGTGACCGGCAAAAAGCTGTACCTATTTTTACACGTGTTCCCATGCGTTTCTTGTGAATGCATAGGGACAGAGCAAATGAAACACAAAAATCTGGGTACGTTTGCTGTAGGTCTTCCTATGCCCCTGAAGAGCGAACCATCATAAACTGCTAATCAGATGGGAGCTCTGGGCACTGGGGTATCTTAAATCTTGGTATCTTAATAGTGGTCCTGGGCCTGCAGCCCCTGTGCCTTACGGTCCTGCTTGTGTAAGGAGGACGCTGGGTGCAGTGTTCCCATAGGGGAGGAACCACAGTGTGACGGTCTGTTGTAGTTTAATCTGCAAGATTAGAAGTAGTATACACTTGTAATACATAGTAGAAGTCATAAGAAGAATTGTTACCAGCACTGTGACATGTGCAAACCCCTGTTCTAAAGTACCAGTTGTAGTTAATTTCCTTGTTTTACTTTTTATATGCACTAATTGACAACAGACAACTGGATTGTGCCATCTAGCAGTATAACACCACACTGGAATATGTTATCTGGCTGGACTGTTTTCTCTCTCTTCACTGTATGAAATGTGTTTTCTGCTATTTTTTTCCCTGGTTTTTGAAGTGAAGGTGACAATTCTCACAAAGTGTTGGGAGATCTTAAATTTGAAATCTGTAAATGAAAGGTATCTTCAGGTACTTCTGTTGTCATTATTAGCCTATCACTTCTGTATTAGATGATTAAAACCAAGTCAAACTGTCAAATACATATAATTTAAAAATAAACACAGCCATTTTGCTGGGTCGTAAAAAGACAGAATGTTTCAGGTGATGTTATCAAGTTCAGAAATACCTTATTTGAAAGAGAAGATTCAAGAGGTCCCAGTTTATGCATACTGCTGTTCTTCTAGCGTAAGCTAACAAGAACAGTATTTGTTACAGTAAAAGAAAACTGTTTAAGATTGGGATAGTTCCCGTATAAAAGAGCCTCTAAAAAATCCCATATAAAAGTTCAATTTTTGTTTTCTGTCAAAATCAGATGGCACAGCCGGTCATGGGAAAATAACTAAGGCATTTTGAGATGCTCAAGTTGTGGAGAGGTGTATGGCAGTTATTCCACCTTTGGATTAGAGGATGCAACTGGGTAAAAGCAACAGTCTCCAACTGATTTCTTAGACTCATATAGTTTGGCTTCTTGTGTAATCCAGGGCAATTCTGAATTTACTCTAATCTGTTTCAGGAAATCCAACCAGAGCAGTGACTATAAAGATTCTTTTACATCCTGTTCTAGTAGCTTCCTCAGTAAATGCTCTCGTTTGCAGTCGCAAAGACCAGAGAATCCCTATCACTTGGAGAAAGAGTGATTGTCTGATAGCAGGTCCCATGTTTTTAATTCTTAATGTTTATTTTTTACCTTAAATCTTGTATCATTGCTGCTGTGACAATTTCATGGCTTGGGGATTGGTTACAAATCCATTCTTAATTGGCATTTTTGGTGACCAAAAAAGGGAGGAGTCTGTGGAAAACTGGTGATTTTGTGCACATTTTAATGATACTCCTAAAGACTTACGTGAAAAATGGTATATCACTTTCCAATTAGGAAATTTGCTTGCCTTTATTGTTGCTATTTAGAAGTTGCCTTTCATTTTGTTGTTTATTCCTGGTTTACTCCGGGTTTTAAGCTACAATGTTTACCTACACAACAGGGCAAAGGCCAGCTATCATTACTTCTGTGTGAAAACTTTTTAATTTAGTTAGCAGCTACTAACAGCAAAAATATAAACCACTGGCTTAGTCTCAGTAGTCGGAACTGCAAAGGCAGGTAAAAGCCAGTTAGAATTTGACGCTTGGCCACATGGTGAATTTTTGAGAACCCCAGCTGTTTGAGGTGTAAGAACATCTGTGACTGTCAACAGTTCATTAGAAAATTGCTGCCAATAAAAAAATGCCAGCCCCCTCTTCCCAAAAGCAATTGGATTCCTGATGGTCTGCCTGTCCTCTGTATCGTTTTACTTCATTCACAGGCTAAATTTGCAACAAATTTTTCTTCTGTGTTTCCCTCGTGGTGCGATGATCTAACATCATTATTCACTCCTTATACCGGATTTGAATATGCCATTGTTTCTTGGACAATAAAAATATCATTTGCCTAGCAGTCATCACATACATTAAATCTTTGCCATATGTGTATTGCATTCCTGTGTCATATTCCTTGGACAGAGCCTGGGTAAATTCCTTTGGCTTGAGTTTTGACATGATGGCTGTAATAACTGAGAAAGCTTCCATTAATAACTGGTCAGAGCACTAAGTTAATGCTTCATCAGAATCCTTTGCAATATTTGGATGATATCGATCTCGAGCATCGTACTGTCTAGCAGTTTGCACATTAGATCAAAAATATGCTGAAGTCAGGAGCAATGAACCATTTTTATGCTTACAGGAAGAAAAAAAAAAAAAAAGATGGCATGCTCGATCAGACCTGTCTGTGCAGGGAACCTAAGACAAGCTGTAATTCTGGCTGTAGGATCTTCTTGAGCTTTGTAGGTCTGTTGTTGCTTGGATTCTTCTTCTCTTTGAATTTTTGGCTGCCTGCAGCAGAATTTCCATTGCTAACGTTGTCTCTGTGCCACATAGCAACAGGGGTGGGAGAATGGTCTACTATTTAGTATTTCTTTCTCACATGTTTCTGCAGCTCCTTCTTATTTCTTTTCTTGTATTTGGCTATAGACCTGAGGGTGAGATCACACATGTATAGAACGAGAGCTGTAGAAACACATTACTCGGCTGTATTTAGTGCCAGCATTTGAAAGTGCCAAATTGCTTTTTGAATTTTCAGTATCACATGTTGGAGTCATCACAGGCTACTACTATTCCCTGCTATTTACTCCTTGCAGCACTTGTGTAATATTTATAAATACTTTCACAGATGAACGTACCTTTTTAGCTACAGGATGTGGATGGCAATGACCTATCACACAAAAACAATATAGCGCTTCTGATCCAGCAGTTCCGAGTTTGTAGACTGCTCTATTAGACATTTGAAATGAGCCAATTATAAAAGCAAAGATAGTTTAACCATGACACTTGTTCATTGTTTTTGTCCTCATCAGTTCTGTGTAGGCTCCCTTCATAATTAAGGGCTTTACTGAGTAAAGAAGATTCCCAGCAGTCACCCTGGAATTGGATTAACAGCGCAAGAAACTCCCCTTTGCTAACCACATGTTCAGTCCCTTTATATCTTTCCATATACAAGCCCTTCTTCAATTTGTTTAAATGAATTGCTGTAATTTGGCTCTGTGGACTTGAAGAAATCTAGCCAGGCTTTATTTAGAAGTATAGTGGTGCACAGAGTCTCCATCTGAAATTAGGGCCATGTTGTACAAATTATCGTATAAACACAAATTAAGAGAAATCCTCTGCACTGATGAGTTAATAATCTTGGTTGTCAAGACAAAGAATGGGAGAAAGGAGTAGTGTTGTCTCTGCCATATGCTCCAGATGCACAGATTGTAACTTACCAAAGGTGATGCAGAGAACGCGTTGCAACATTGAGAATTGAGCCTTAATTTCCCGTATCTGAATATGCTGCCTTAATTACAAGACTAACTTCTATTTGTCAGTCATTTGAGGTTGATACTGTGCTAGGCCATGTGTTGTCATGAAAGCAATATAGCTAACATTAAACAGAACTGTGTTTCTCTTTACCTGCACTAGAAAAGAAAGGATCATTTTAGTATATCTGTGTTTTAAAGCTGTTGTCTGGTTCAGCATATCCCAGCGTTCTCCATCCATTTCTAGGATCACCTTTGCATTAATGATATAAATATGTTTGCCCAAGTCATGCTGCACAATTCGGTTGTATTCATTGTCTTTTGGGAAAATTTTTTTCTTTCTTTAGGCTCAACTGAACCTGCCATTTTCATGTGAGGTGATTTATTTTGGGATATCCTCTTAAGTGGATATCTTGGATGTGAAGTAGTGACTAACAAACTCAGATATTGACAGATGTACTCCAAGGAATGTAGCCAAGGTGTATAAGACATTACCATCTCTTTGCTGTCCATCCCATCCATATGCCCGAGGTTACCAACCCTACAGCAGACCTGACAAAATCGAACGTGGGGAGGTGTGCTTCAGTCGTTTCAGTGCAAAGACCAGAGGCTTAAATCAAACTTAACCTTTGCTGGCGATATAAGCTGAATCGCCTAGCTTTGCACCAAGCCAACCCTTCTGTGGCATCAGCTCTGCTGTAGGGGCAGAAATGTCATCCAAAGGGGAGGTGACCAATGGCTGGCATGGCAGAGGAGGACAGTATATCTGAAAGGCAGCTAAGGGAAAAGACCCTGCAAAGTCAAGTGCAGTGAGATCTCTGATAACCAACACAGCTCCTCCTCCTGGAGCTGTTTGAAGACATGCAGTGGGAACGCTTTCTAAGAGAGCACTTGCAGTCATCGTGTAGTTTTGGACACCGTATCAAGCCTAAAGGCTGTATGCCTCTTGTACTGTAATTTGTATCTTAATGGTAACGAATTGGGTAGGGATCTCTTGAGATAGACGCGATATTCCTGTAATAATAAGATTCTAAAATGTTAAATTTTTCTGTGGGATTTGCAGGTCAGAAAAGACTATTGAGGCATTTTGTATACTGTTGATATAATTTATAAATACTGAGTTGATATCTTTCACAAACAACAAAAAAAATCTGATTTCCATATTTGGGGTTTATTTTTGCGTGAAAAATAATGACAGTATGAAGGTGGCTCTTTAAATGTCTTACAAAAGGACAAAATTCTGCTCCCTGTGCTTGGGCAATGTGTTTTTTTTCACTTCCTTGGGAACAGTGGGGAAAGGAAGAGGAAACTGGAGAGACATTTAAAAATGTCAATTCTAGTTCAAAAGTTACACAAGCAAACACTCTTGACCAAGGTGTTGAATGATAAAGTTTGATATTCCATAAAGCTAAATAATCGGAAGTAATGCTGCCAATAAAAGACATTCATTTATTTACTCGAGGTGCCCATTGTTAGCACTAATAATACATTTCAACATATTGAAATTGCCAGATAATTCTTTTGTGACTTTTATGCTGGATGATATTGTTATTTAAATGAACCTGCAGACCGCACTGTAATGAAGAAATGCATGTTTTGCCTAACAGTTATCAACCAGCATTCCAGCAAAATGAGAATTTTTACCTCCATTCATTCTGAGGGGAAGCTGGGGGTCACTGTTTTCAATATGGACCTTTTAAAAGCCTTTCAGCAGTGAATAATTATAAGCCACAGCTTCTGAAATTACCTGTATTCACTGTAGGGAAGAAGAAACTTTTTATCTTTTGTAATGAAGTACACTTGCTCATTCAAACTTTGTAAGACTTCCTTAAAATGGCAGTTGCATTGTGCTGATTTAGTATTAGGGGGAGTAATAAAAGAAATCGATTTTTAAATATACAGATACCCTTGTTTATTCAATTTTACTTTTCTTGAATTTTGGATCCATCTTGTCAAATAATACAGATGGAAAAAACATGGTGAGCTCTTGTGTAAATAACCTTATCTGAACAAATTGCTGTTTGCTGAAACAAATGTTACTTCATTTGCAGTTTCAAATTCATTTTGCACTTTCATTTGAAGATTGCGGTTTGAAACTGTTTCGGTCATGCTAATTTTTCTATATTAAGTTTTAGAAAAAGATTTTCTTTTTTATAGTTCAAAACTGTGCAGAAGATAGGGATTGGAAATATTGCTTGCAGCAATAGGCTTTGGACTTCTCTCTTTGTTCTTAAAAACAAACAGGTTGGCAATATTCATTGGTGTAAAGAAACAGAAAAGACATTATCTGGGGAGTAATTTTTAAAAAATGATATACAATAATTTGTTAATTATTGCCAGAAAAAAGCATGCAGTTTTACTTCTGAAAATGTGCGTTCCGGTTAATGAAAAACATTACCCTGCAGCCTCTGTTGGATTTTTTGCACTTGTAAAAGTGTTTCTTTTAAAAGCAAGGAAGAAACTGATCCTACACTTTCCTACATGGGATCTGTAGGCAAGCTCTAACGCAGGCCTCGCCCTCGGACAATAAGCAAACACAAAGGTAAAGGCTGAGAGTTTTGCTTTTGAATTCTGCATATTTACTTTTAGAGTAAAAATACCTCTTTTTTTTAACTAAATGGCAGATTGCAAATTGGGTTGATTGTTTCAATCAAAGATGTTTTTCCCACACTGAACAATTCAGAGATTTGATTTCCCCACTCAAAGGAAGTCTTCTTTCCTGTCCTGTACAGCACCAACCCGCTTCCGTTAGCATCACTCAAAACCCACTTCATCTGTAAAGCAAAATCTAGCTTTGTAAATAAGATGATTTCCTAGTGGCTAAAAGTTTTAATCCTGTCTGTGAAGCTGTTTAAACTGTAGCGATGCTGGTCTATTATTTGTCCAACGTGGTGGGGAGAGCAGGCAGTGGGAATAGCAACCTGATAGAGATAGATGGCGTTCCTCTTAAAGTTGAGCTTTTCTAACCCCCCACTCATGGTAGCTGTATTAATGGGTGGGTAACCAGGTAGTTCGTAGCTGTGTATGTCTATCACCCAACTTACTAAATATTTATTAGACCAGAATTTTGCCTGTGTGTTAGTCATATTTAAATATGGGCCATATGTTCAATACTCTTGAGAGGCTGATCCATATTTCATTCAACTGTTTAGTAAACTTTCTGTCTTCTGTCCGTGTACTCCGGCTCCCAAGCTCTGGTAACACACACAACTAGGCGTCTAGAAGAGCAAACATAATCCTTATTATGTATCCAGCAACGTTTTTGTGCTATGAAATAGCTAAGACCAGGACCCTTAGGCAGCGTACAAATACAGAGCAAAGAGTTGCCCCCTCCAGAGAATTTACATCCAGATGGCTGAGGCATATAAAGATATTTTCTCAGGGTAACAAGTTGCCTCCTGTCAGCTGACAGGAATATGCATTCTCAGCAAATGCAAAGTAATTCAAGCTGATTTAGCCTTTCTCCTGTGATAACTTTTAAACCCAACGACAGGAGACAACAGGTGGATATAAGCAGATGGGGAAGCCCGAGGAGTGAATAAGAAGGTCGGCTTCGTAGGTAGTGGGCTCAATATTGCAGCAGCACAGCCATTGTCAAGCTTTTTTTCTGGCATCAGAGTTAAGAGGAGGCTTGAGAGGGGATTTGAAGGAGGATAACGAGGCAGCTTTGTGGACATGAACAAGGAGCTCTACCCAAGCATGGGGGCAGCAGGGGAGAAAGCACAAAGATCCTTGCTTGAAAAGGTAACAAATGGGTGATGGAGCCTACTGTCGGGGGCTGACTGGAGGTGGGAGCTCTCCCCTTTGGAATAAATGAATGAGAATAGGTTGGGAGGGGATTAGGCTGAGAACACTTTGAAAGAAAAAGCAAGTAGATTATGTTTATATAACAGAAAAAGGGAAACCACAGCAAAGAGGAGTAACAATGGTCAAAGTGATGAGCAAAGAAAATGCCGGTATCAAAAATATTCTTCAAGCTTTTCCAAAGCTGCTCTTTCAATAAGCAGAAGGAAGAGGTGCATTGTAACGATGGCTTTGTCTGCATCCCCATCATAACCAACTCCTCACAGTTGCTTTCTGAAACTCAGGAATTATCACTAGAAATTTTCTAAGCCTGGCATCTACCTTTGAGGTGAACAGTTATATTGCCTGAGCCAAAAGAATTTTCTTGTTCTTTATTATAAGGAAGTAGGACAAAATTATACGTTCCTGATGAAAAAAACCCCACCACACTGGTCTCTTCATTTGCATTTTTTAAAATTATTACAATAATGGACTCGTTGCTTTGTTGATTAGTCATAATCATTTAAAATTCAGCTTTACAGATTTCTCAGTCTGTTAAAAACACTGTTTTCATTATGCCCTCAGATGTCCAGTTTTCATTATTTGCTTCTGAAAAAAATTACTGGCTTTTTTAAAAGGCTGTTTACTACCAAGCGGTCTTACAGCAAAGCACATATCTGTCCTTAGGCAACCATATTCCTCAAAATCTGAAAAAAAACCCCATAACTTCTTACCATGCTGAGGATATGCTGTATTCTTATATGAACCATCTGTTATTGATGGAAAGGCAAGAACAGATGATCTGAACTGGCCCATTAGTGCAATAGCAGCATAATACTGTCTTGGGTTGGAGGCCCAGGATTTAGCTTGACCTCATCGCTTCTGTCCTCTGTGCCACTGGAGACCAGCGGGGTCCACTGGTGCATCCATCCTTCTTGGGAAGAGCACAGCCAGCACTACTGCTCGTGTGGCCATGGCCAACTCATATCCATATTGCTATGTTGAAGGTCATTCCTTAAGTCTTTTGGTTTTGCCTCTTGCACAAAAGGCACATCTGCAGTTTGTTAGGAAGAGAAAATAGAAAAGGTTGGTGTCAATGCTGCTGAATGGATGAGTTGAACAGTGAATAGTAAGCTGCGTCTGGATGTTTCAATGTCAGGGTGGCCTTATTTCTGTACATACACAGGCAATTGCAAAACTGTATGATGGTTTTGACATGTGACACATATACAAGGGTGCACTAATCACTGCTTTAATATAATGCTTAGCCATGTTGTGAACACTGTCATTTGTTTAGTGCACAAATCATATTAAGCCAACCACCAGCTATAATTTTGGAAATTGGTGGAATATTCCTATAAAGAAGCACAAAAGATTGTAAAGATTGAATAAGTTCATTGTCTCAGTGACTAGTTGGGGAGGGGGAGGCTGTCCCCTTTAATTTTTTCTTCTTTTAAAAATACTTTGTGGTTCAGCAGCACAGACACTGCATATCTTTGTATCCCCACACAGTCACCACGTTAATAGCTGTTTGCTAGCTGTGGTCAGTTAATTTAAAAAAGCTGGCACGCTGGTATTATAGGTCGCAATAGATTATTTTTGAATCAAATGTAGTATTGTTGCTTCAAACCAAACCCCCACCCATGACAAAATTCATTGTAGCTCTTTAATTTATAATAGTGTTTGAAAGGATGAACCTGCGATGATCTGAAAGGAGATTCAGTTTCTTAAAATTTTCTCAAGCCATGCATCATCCTGTTCCTACTTTTCTCTTGCTACATGTATAGACTCAGCAAGGGGTTACTGTTGGTTCGGGAGTCTAGCACTTGTTTGTTTTGTTGCAAATAGGAAAATAGATTATAAAATGTTCACTGACATGATGAACATGGGTGCGCTCCTAGAATATATTTCTCCCCTGAATGTTATGTACCTTTCTATTATGCACATAAAATGCAAGGGAGTCAATCTAAAATATGTTTTATTCAATGTATTGCAGTGCCACAAAAGCTCCAGGCCCATCCTCGTCAGTCACTGGAGGGTAACTAGGCTCTCAAAACTCACTTGCCCTGCAATAGCCACCGTACTCCAGGTGTTGGCTGATAGGTCAAGCGGCATCACTTTCTGACAGGAGCCTCAACTATTCTTTTCAGACTGGAATGGAGAGTCTGGGGGGAGCTCAAAAACTTGAGAGGTGATTGCTAGCTGCTGGAATAAAAAGCTGAGTTAGGACACATCAGTTTCCCCGCATCAGTGGCTGAGAAATGTTCTGGATTTCAGTCCGATGGGAGCAGTGGGTTTGAGAGGCGATATGCCCAATCTTCAGTTCTCCCTTTTGGAAAGTCCTGAGTCCTATGGATCCTATCTGATGTACCCACATGCACAAATGAGCATGGTAGCACTTCAGCATAGATAAGGAGAGATTTTTTAGAACCCCAAAAAAATCAACTATGCAACACTGCCGTTGTGCCCTTTCCTATTTCATTTGACAAAGATAGAGTTTCTGGTCAAAAGGAGAGAGAAAGAGATATATACAGACCTAATGTCCATTGCCCTTTTCTCATCCATCCAAATAGTCGTGGTTGTGTCTAGGGGAGCTGTGGGGACAGATCCAAATGTCTGCTGCTGTGAATAACTTGAATTTGGAAATGAATAATTACAAGAGGAGAAACAGAGACACCTTCCCTGGAAGAGTCAGTAGATAGAAGATTCAGCTGATGTATGAAACATGAGTCTTCAGTCTGAATTAGGGAACTGGATCTTGATCTTTCAGATCACAGGGAGCACAACAGTTATGGAGCTGTTGCCTTTTCTGGAGTGCGAACATATTTCTTCTCTGGTTTTTCATATAAAAAGAATTGTTTTGCAAGCTGATATGGGCTTGGAAAATTTTTGAACTCTTGAAAACTTTTGTAGGATGAGAAAATGGATTCCCACTCATCGCCATGTCTGAACTTCAGAAAATGACCCTGTGCACCTCTGCACAGAATATTGTTTGCCATGCACTTGAAAGCCAGCACATACCTTCCCTATTCAACACATTAAGCAACAGAGACATAGTCCTATCACAGGACTTAATCATGTGTAAGGCATGGAGAAGTAAAATGTATACCATTTTTAACTCCCCGTGTTTGAATTCTACACACGCATAACTGGCAAGTATTATGAAAAGCAAAAATACCAGTTCTTCAGGCCAGTGAGAAAATTCTCCAATGGCGAAGATTTCTAAAAACAAATGGATTGCTTCCATGAGGAATTTAGAATGAAAAATGTGATAAGTTATAGTCAGTCATTAACAATTGTTGAACATTCTACTTATTATTAGTGTTTCGTATACTTCTGATTCAAACATTTCATGGAAAAAGAGTGAAATAAATGGGGTAACACTAACCAGATGGTCCTGTATGTGGAATTTCTAAAGCTTTTTGTGTACTTTATGTCGAAGATAACAAATCACACAGGTCAACAGCTAGTGTCAGCTAGTGAGAAATGATTGTACATTTTAAGGGAGAAAAGCTCTTGAGGTCTTAGTCACATTGGTGTCAGGGACTCAATTTTGTGATTTTCACGTGGAAATGAAGATGCTTCCAAGTGAGGCACACTGCAGAAGAAATATTTAAAGAGAGGTTTGTTTAGATTCCAAAAACTAGGTTATCTTAGACACATTTGGGTTCAGGACATCTCCTCCTTGCTTTTCATTTAATTATGTTTCTATTTTATCTTTGGCATCTGCACAGGATAAAATATAGGCATAATTAGGAATAGAGCTAACTGATGAAAAATTAAGACTTTTCAATATTGTTTCTTTATACACTGTTCTTAACGTTAAAAAAATCAGAAAAGAAATCTGCAGTGTGTTTTGCTTTTTGATAAGTAGCTACATATGTTTTAACATTTTGAGAGTCATACACTTGCTAAGAATATCTGTCTGATCTGTGGCATATCTAAGTCATCCATCCCTGTAGTATGCTGCCAGGTCACTGTAGTCGTGCTGAAATATTTTGATACAGAATTTCATCCAAATAAATAAATAGCGTATGATGGTGCCATCTATAGCCTATACAGCTTGAGGGATTAGTAATTAGTTACATAGCCTCTTACTTAGGGATCGTTACTTAAGATCAGACTCAGAATGTCACTTCTAGCCACAGGCTTGGCAAGTTGAAACAGTGGTTTCTTTCTGATCCTTGTCAATGAGGTAATGTCTAAGTCATCTGGGGCAAAGTAGAAATAGAAACTGAATTATAATTTCATTTCTAGAATTGATTTCTCAAACTCATTTTTATGTAAAGGCAGTGGGGCAACTTTTTAACTACTGTCTACCTGTTCCATGAGTACAAATGAAACCAACTTCGAGGTACGTCAGCCAGAAAACTTTTTTCTTGTCTCCTTTCCACTACAGGAGACAAGTGTGACATAGTTTCAAGTATATATATATATGCCAAAGGTTGTTGCATCACAGAAAATAGCACCAGTCAATGGGATGTACAATTCAGAGCTAATGATCTTTATTTCATAAGACCATCTCCTTCCTATAGCTCGATAGATACTTCCAGATAATGATCCAGAAGCTACAAAAATGGAAATTTTCTTAAAACTGAATTGTTTACCTATGGCCAACTTCTAGATAGACTTCAGAGAAATGAACCATTCTGCACATGCAGCCTTACATATGTGCAGCAGTGGTCTTAACTTCTTGGTGCAAAGTTAAAACCTCAACTGTAAAAAATGCAGCTTTGGTACAGTTCTTTTCTCGTGTTCAGATCAATCTTGAGATTAGAGATGACTATATTTCTGCAAAGGAGAACATTTTGGATTTTCTGCTACCTTCTTCTTAAACACAAACGGCATCTACCCTTTGAATAACTCCTCAGGATAAGATTGTCTCTTCAAGAAGACACTCACTGTTAGCGGTGGAAGAAATTTCACTTTTGCCACATGTACAGTGAAGCAACGTAGAGGTTTATTCAGCATGGCATCTTCCATAGATGAAGCATCCCTAAGCATTTTGCAAAGTGGTGCCATTTTCTAGAACCAGAGCTGAAGAACAATAAAAGAGCCGTAGGCAGAGGAGGAAAGATGAGCTTCTCAGTGAAAGTAAAACCAGATTCTTTTGTACCAAATTGTGTTTTATTAATCACGTTAGCACTAGTGACTGTGATCCAGGGTGGATAGAGAAGTGTGGGAGGATGGTGTTGTGTGTGTTGTGTTATTTGCAATGTGGTGAAGGTATTTATATGCTATCTATTTCTATTTTCATGAACTGACTGCACACAAGGCATTTATGGGTTCCCATTGCAGTGACTGCACTCATCATACCTTACCTGCTGAACATCAAATGAAAGAGTTGCTTTCTAGTAGGTGGTAGTGCACCCTCATGGAGGCAGCGGCTACATAACATTTGTTAAGCCCAGGATCAGTAAACCTACCTGGGTGACACTTTCTTTCAATTTTGTGAGAAGTTATAAAATGCAAAGGCATTTTCTGAAACACTGTTTGAAAGATAAACACAACTTTTCCCTTGTATTGCTTTAGGTTTGTACATCATATTTTACTGATAGTTTTAGACTGTTGCTAAAGATTGGATCAAGAAGTGACGCATTCTCATATCCATTATGTAGGTTCATGGATAATATCTTCTGTTGTGCGCTTACATCTGTGTATTTATGCTGTGGTTTATGTGTGTGCACGCTTGTGCAAAGGTGTATCTCTAACGGTGTTTAATTTTTGCTTATGACGTTAGATGTGCAGTTCTGTCTATTCTTATGTGCTTTTTTACGATGTTTCCTTGAAATATGTATAAAAATAGGGCAAGAGAAGACCCTATTTTGTCTGTAAAATGCCTCGGTAAATGCCTGTCACATTTACCTAGTGTTATATTTAGACTGGAGCTGAGGAAATCACTAAAACAGGTACACGAAAGCTCCTGAAAGTGATTTAGTATGAGAGTTGATGCAGAGCCAGTGGCTCTGTTGCCAGTTCCCGGTCACTGACTAAGGCACTGGGCTCCTCTGACGTGTGACCCGTTGATGTTGGCAGCTCATCTCGTCTCAGGCTATTGCAGCGCTGGCCTCTTCTCCCTAATTATCACAGCCTGCGCCCTCCACGCACAACACGTGCACACACGTTCCACCCAGCCTCACCCAGGCTCGGTGCCATCCCTGGCAGCTGCCTCCAGTGTTTGCTCCTGGTGGGAAATCCCATCGGGTCCATGGGCTGAGGACTCGGGAAACAGGTTTGCATCTTTTGTGGGTCCATCTGGGAAGCCCCGGCAGGCAAGAGCACAACAAGAAGGTGCAAATCCAGCGCTGAACTGGTGAAATTCAACAACAGGAACTCAGCTGTAGACTTGGAGAGGCTGGAATTGCACACAGGGAACACATTTGCTATATAGTTAAAGTAAAAAGACAATTTTGTTTAGTTCAGTAACTCAGTTCAGATGATTTTGCAAAACGTTGTGAAGTTTTGGGGTACTGCAGTCAAGGATCAGACAGCAGACGTAGTATTAAATGATTATTTGCCAGGTATTTGTTTGTTTGGATTTTTTAGGGGCAGCCCACAGCCTGGAGGCTCTGCATAAACCTAGGAGTAGGGCTGTCCTCTGCCCTGAAGAGCTAACCTTCTCAGCTCTGTTTCCAGATGTAGAAACCCAGTAATCCTGACTGAATGTCCTATTATTGTTCAGCAGTAAGAATTGCGATTGGGGTGTTTGCAGTGTGAAATCTCTTGCTGATTTGAGCCCTGATCTTGCGAATACTTAGCATTGTGCTTATTGTGATGTAGATGCATACTCCCACTGAGGACTCCAAGTTGTATACATAAACGTTTTCCTAAGTCTTAGAGATCTGGTTTGGTAAGTGGAGGCACAACATGTGTAATGCACAAGCTCAGCTGCTTCTGAGATCCTGAATCTCTGCCTGGAGACAGATATAGCAAGCTTTGATACGAAACCTCTCTAGATTAAATTTTTAGTATTGTAAGTTTGATTTATGTGTGGCAAGAACAGTTGGTTGGGATATATTGGAAGAAAATGTATCCCATCCATTAGCAAAGAATGCAATAATTAGGAGAGGAAGAGACCTGACTCAGAACGTGTGATATGACTCAGAATTGTGTCCTCGAGTCATTATGCAGACAAAAAACCCCACTACTCGCTTCAGTGCAAGTTTTGCATGTGTAACAGCTGTCACAGTCAGACCATTAATCAGCTGAACCACCACATAGGTGGAGGATGAGAAACCACCTTCCGTGCTAGAGGTTGAACATAAAAATTATTTTTCATGGGGTCTGTCTGTCTGTGCTGCTGTAGCTGCAGCCATGCAAATCTCCAGTGTAGATCTCTTTCTCCACTGGCATAAGAAGTTTTTGTACAATTCCCTCTCTTAAGCATAGAGGAAAAAATATAGATTGTAGTTAAATGCTAAAGAGACCATGATTTTGCTCTAAGCTGTGTTTCCCCTGCTAAAACTATTGCAACAAAAGACACACATATGTTATTTTACTTGATATATTAGTGTACTATGAACTCATATCAATTGCATACAGTTAGTTAGATAACTAAACAGCTTACTTTTGATTGTGTGTGCTAAGTACCCCAGGTTATTTTGCTAAATGATGCCGTTTATTATTCCCTGCTGTGTATAATGACTATTTGTGAAAAATAGAGGGTTTTATTTTCTCTCCTGTCCACCCCCAAACCAAAAAAAAAGAAATCTAATCAGAATAAGCACATCCCTTGAAATACAGACACTCCACCTCCTCTGTTTGCATCATGTGATATGGCAACACATCAAATGATACAAGGATATGTAATGTGACAATAAATGAAAGATAAATTAGAAGAATGGTTTTTGGATAGACCGTTCCTTATTCATCCTAATTTGGATGATAAGAATTTAATCTTAATTTCTGACATACTCATTTTATCAGCTAAATTTCCTAATTTGTATTATTATAGATAATTACCAACATATATTTATTCTTAAAACTTTATTTGTTCAATTAGAAGGTAGATTTCAGCCTTTATCTTTGTAGGTAGCTGATCCAAGACAGTTTTATGTAAATGGCTTAATTAATTGGTACCCTTCAGTTGAAACAGCAACTTACAAAGGAAGTAATCCTTTTCGAGTGGCATAAGCTGTTTAAAAAAGGCAAAAAAACCACAATACCTTTCTCAGGCACATTGGCACACAATTATAAGTTATTTGACAGAAGTAAATGTAATAAACTGCAAGGCTTCTTCCCAAATTATGTCTTTTCTATGTAATTAAAATAGCATCAACCTTAAGTGCAGTGGCTCTGTAGTCTTCAAATCTACATTATTAAGAGACTTAATTATGCAGAATTACAAAACTTTCTTATAAATGGTTCAACATGTTGGTGGTAAAGATGTGATCTGTGTGGCCTACTTATTCAGTTTACAGTCTCTCTCAAGCAATTAGTTGTTTCTAAGTGTTTGGTGTGTTACTGTCCCTTTCAGGCTATCCCTGGAAACCTCTGCCACACACAGCTGTTAGAGGATGTGGTGACAAGACTTTTTCTTTATGGCCATTTGACAATGTCACCGATCGCTTCAGGTGACCGTCTGCCACCAGTGCTGTTGTTAGCACAGCTGTGCTTGCCTGGATTGCAACTGGAAACTGGTGTCCTGACATACGGGCTAGAAAGGAGGAAAGGAAGTTTTGGGTATCATCTCTTACCCTGCCATGCACCGAGGTCCATTTGTTGTAGAAGCCAAGCCTTCGAGCAGTGTTTTCCCCAGTTGCATCCTACTCTGCAAAAGTAAGGGGCACTTCATAGCGGAATTAATTTGTAAAACCCAAAAGAGGCTTGTTGAGATGCCACATGTGATGGTAAATCTCTGCCTTTCCCGAGCGGATCAAAATAGCCTTGATTCCAAACGTTTGCATGGCAAAGTGTGGACCTCTTGCTTAGTCTTTTCATTTCCCTTCGTTAGAATGGTAGGAGAAAATAATACATGATTCTTCTTAAAACAACCAATTCTTCATGTCGTTAATAAGGGAAATTAAAAAATACACACTGCACGCACTTATTTCCTCTGCAGCTTGCTGTTACACTTGCTTCTGAACCTCATACCAAACTGGTGATCCTGGGAGCGGGGGAAGGGATGAGTGGGTGAACGAATATATGTCTAGAAATGTGGCAACTTTTCAGTAGAGATGCTCCAATGCGGTCCTCATTATTGTCCCATTTTATTTGGCAGAGTGACTCTTTTCCCCTTAAATGTGCAAGGGTTTAATTAATACATTCCAGTTGTCAAACCCAGTTCAGCTTGATGAGCAGGAGAGTGTAGAAAAGCTAGATTATTTGTTTGCATCACTAGGCAATGGGGAAATACCTCCTCCATTGGTTTTCTTTGCAAGTAGTGACAGCAGCGTTCTGACAGAGACAAAGGGATAAAAAATGTGCTGGAAGGACTAGAAGAATTAATTTGTAATAGATAATTGGATCTGTATGGCAATGATACGAGTTTGGAGGAAACTCGAGCAGATAGCTCCCTAGGTTTTTAGGTTTCACTCTCTTGTCAAAATAGCGTCTGCATGCCTTATGCCTATTAAAGTTTAAATAAGAATATACATATCTCGCTTCCTTATTTAGGTGCCCCATCCATTGCCTCACAAAGGTCTGGGTATGCTCATTTCTAGTATTAATTAAAACTCAATAAATAAATTTTGCTGTTTGTTGGGAAAGTGGTATGGTATTGCTGTTACTTTCCTCTCTTGCAAAAGTTAATTTTACTCTTGCGCCAGCCTCTGAGACAACTGTCTTTTGAGTTTTGCAAGCCTCGTCTTTGTTGCTGACTGATGCTACAGCAGATCCTCAGAGAAGGGCGTAGTTCAGTGTTACAAGAGATTGTCTCACTCAGTGGAAGCATGGGTCCATCCTGTGAGGGCACTGAATGTCAGGATTGAGATGTTAGTTGAGTTCAGTTCCGTAGAGAGCCAGTGACGGAAGCAGAGTACCACGGGGATGTACTCCGACGACTCTGGCTGCTGAGGTGGGCTGACGGTGTCTGTACCAGCTGCAGATATTTCAGAGTTGGCAAATTTGTCCCTAAATATATCTGGATTCAGTAATCAAGCCTAGAGGTCATAAATGTACATCGCCATGGCTGGTAACGGAGCAACTAACAAATGGTGACAGTGCGTTATTTAAAAAAAAAAAAAAAAAAAAGTTTTTTTTTGAAGGGTCATCAACATTGTTCCCCTCCTTTTAAAAAGGTGTTACGGGTGATCCCTGAAATTATAAACCTGGGAGGCACCTCAGCATAAAGAAATATGGTTGAGAGAATGATTAAAGATCAAGTTATAAAGGACCTAGATGAGGATAATATGATGGGGACAAATCAGCACGATTTCTATAGCCTGTCAGATTTCTTTGAAATAGTTAACAAATAATGGATAAAGGAGAACCAGTGGATATAATTTATTTAAACTTTCAAAAGGGTTGGATAAAGTCTTTTAAAGGAGGCAATTAAGGAATCTTGCTAACAATGGGGTAGGATGTAAAGTCTTGTCATGGATTTAAAACTGATTTAAAGACTGAAAGTTAAAAGTAAGATTAAATGCCCGTTTCTTACTGCTGGAAGGAGAAAATAATGGGTGTTCAGGAGTGGGCTAGGAATGGTAGACTTCAGTTTTTTTAACATATATATTTTATTAAATTGCTATTGTGCATAGAATATAATTAGGTAGTATTCCCTAGGAAATACTGTAGATTAGTATTAAGGATCTGTGTTATACAGACTGCTCTAGTGCTGTCGTGCTCTATTGAAAAGGAAAAGAAACAGGAAAATAGAGTGAACAACAGCAATAATGCTTCCCCCAGAAGATGCTTCTCCACTGAAAAAACATCATCTGCTTGTTGCACCACCTAATCTTAACCAGCGCGATTCATGAAGTGCACACCGGCTCCAATCCAAGAATAAAATCAAATTTCAGTCTAAAATGTCCGGGGAAGTTTTCTCTGGACTGGGCATATCTGCCCGTTTACTGCAGTCAGTCTTCACTGCAGTGGAATCTCTGATCTCTGCTGGTTCTGGCGTCGAGGCAGTGCACAGCCGAGACAGCTCTAGCCTAAGGTAGAACAGGGGAGGAGAAGGAGAAATTGTAGAATGGCTCTACAAAACTAGACTAGTTCAGATGTCGTGGTTTTGAATAAGATTTGTCACAGAAAAGGTGAAAGAAACGTATGCTACAGAAATATGCATACAGTTAGAGCGAACTTGTAAGCCCTGAATCTGTGATAACTCATCAGGCAAGTGACACCGGTGCCATCCCACTCAGGTCCATGAGGACATCTCCAGGTGCAATAACTGAGAAAGAGATGGGAAGTTTTGCTTCATGCTGGGTGTGTCTTTATCTTCAAGAGACTGTCTAGCCCAGATAACAGGTGTCCTCCCCCATCATCTAGCAAAGATGGAAGAATTTGCAGAACGATTAGAGATGTTGAGTAGGAAATTCCGGATTACAAAAAAAAAATTAAAACCTGTGATTATTTTATATGAGGAGGATAAGGGTGATCAATTATGGAACAAGTACTACAACAAAGGCTGATCAGAGGCTTGCATTTACTATCCTGAAAGTCAAAAGTCACCTGTATTTAATGGATGTGTGGAAGGAGAGGGGGTGGAGAACACTTCTCTCCCCTGGAAATAGGAATCTCTTGGCACAGGGTATTGCTGCAGACAGCCAGTTCTTAAATCTTGTAGCGGGGTGCGTTATCATAACGAGTATCATGTAACAGAGTTAGCTAAGGTCTGCCTGGTACCGAATAACACCAAATAAAATCACTCATGTTAGTCACTCTACCCCCAAATTTCTGCACCTTGAATTTAGTATGCTCCCGATGAATGAGGCTATCGGGAATGAAACCGAATGCAGTGGACTATAGTTAAGCACGGTAGCAGAATGATATTTTGATGGTTAATTTCTTTGATCTTCTGTTGAATTTAAATTTGCCTACAGTGGTTTCGCAGTTTCAATTAGTACACAAAACAAACTTTGCGTATTTTCTGAGATTATGTTCTTCATTATACGTTGCTGTAGTTTTATGTGTTGTTGCCAAGAAATCTGCTTTTGACAAATTGCACAGGAGGCATTTTGAGATTGTGATGGAGTTGATTGAGTTTTGGCCAAATCCTGTACACTTTTATCACTGAAGACTGAAATACAGATGCTTGTTACACTAAAATATATAGAATTTGCTTTGGCCCTGAAAATCTGTGTCACATTTTAAAATAACCAATTTGGGTACAATTTGAGTTAAGTGGCAAGTAAACAATGCAAATGAAACTGTTTTGTTAGCTAGAAAGTAATTGAAAATCTGCAACTAATTATAAATTGGCAATATACAAGTCTCCAGGAAGCTGAAAGGAATACTTTGCTGATATATTGTTTAGTTATATTCAAAATTAACTTACCCTGCACAGTTTGTGCAAGGGATTTTGTTGCTTGTTGTAACTTTACTTTTGAAAAAATGAAACTATTAATTTGGATTTCTTAAGAAAAAAAGTGTGGGGTTTTTTTAAAAAGATAACTCTTCTTATATTATGATTTATTTTTTTTTTTATTTCACATGGGCCTTGAGCTTCAGCTTTTGTATGTAGGTTCGAATTTCTTCAGTGTTTGTCTGTATTCTAAGTTTTGATTGGCACCTTCATTGTGTTTTTCAACTCATCACCTCAACACATTTCTTGTGCATTAATGTAGCTGTACAATACCTTTGAGAAATAAGAATGTGTTGTCACATATGAGAAGAAATTCTTTGCTTGTATTTGGTTGAAAAAAGTGTGGGATTGGCCGGAAAACATCTATTGTTAATGCCACCTAGATCTGTAACGCTAGGAGCTGGTCAAAACACCCAGATAATTGTCATGTGGATTTGTGCTGCCAGAGCGTGTGCCATGTGTAGACGTCAGGTTTTGGTGAGTATCAGCTCTTGTCGTTGAAAAAAATTATTTAATAGGACTGTGTAAATCCACACTTTTTAAAAAAAAGGATAAATCGGTGTATTTACTACAAGTCAGTGTAGCAACCCTTGATGTATATAACGTTAATCAAAAAGCATTTCACAGAATTTGGAGAAGGGAGAGGGGGGAAAACGTTGGTCTTAGAATGCTCTGAAATATCCTTAATCCCAGAGCAGTAGGCCATGCTGGAAAGCTCAATACTGCCTCTATTTTGGTCTTGTCACCAAAAGCCCCAATAATCTCCACAGCAGGTAGAGATCCAAACTGTGTCCTCCTGCTAGAAATGAACATTTGCAAGCTTATCCAAGCTCAGAGTTGTTCAGGTAAGCTGCAGAAGGTGCAAAGTAAGACTGGCAGGTTTTTTGGGGGGAAGATAACACTGCAGTTATGGTTCTATTATTCTGTATTATGCAAATAGGCAATCAAAAGGATATAAAGGTTAAAAATTGCTTCCTTACGTTCAGGTAGGGTATCAACAAGAAAAGCCATGGGGAGAACTCCTGACTTACAGTGCCAGGCTATCATCATTAAGTGGTATTCACCCACTTGGCAGTTGCCTTCCCTGTATAAAGCATTTCACTGATACATACTCTCCTTGAACAATCCTTGACTTGAGAAATTTCAGACTTGAATTTCTTACAGTCCTGTGCTGTTTCTCCATAAACCAGTGTTGAATCGTACATTCTTCCAGTATTAAATTTTTAACGTGAAGTCTTGTAGTTGTAGTCAACAGCTAGTAGAGATGCCTTTTGAAACTTCTGAAATACCACGTGGAAATGGATCGGCACTGTCCAGCAATACCGTGTGAGCTCCGATGTGATGCTTGAAAAGCTGTCTAGGAGCCAAACAAGCTGGGGAGGTGTTTCCTAGTTAGTCCTGTGCTGAGGAGATCTGGGCAGTCTGTCATTAAAGGGAAAACACTTCAGCCAAGGAGCAGGAATAAACCTCTTTTCTTTCTGCAGTAAACATTTCCAGACAGGCCGGTCTCGCAGTCTTTGTGGAAGTAGCACCATTCATGTCATGTGGGACCCCAACCTGTGAGTACAGGTTCCAGGATAAATCCAGAAATACTAGGCTTTAAAAAGCGAATCTGCATCCAGACCATTTTAATAAAAAGTTAGCTTGGGTCAAGGGGAAGGAGGGGATAAAGTACTGGGGGAATGGAGAATATGAGTCATGGCATCCAGGCTGAAACGAATCTTTGAGTACGAATCACAATATAAAATTTTAAGGGCTTGATCCTGCCTTTGGCTATGCTGGTATGTATTGTTACATATCCTGTAAAATCAGCTACTCTTACATGTTATGTGGTACTGTGCACCCACATAACTAAGCTCTGAGCTATAGGTTTTTATAGTCTTTATTTTTTAAATCCTGTACATGCTGCTGGACTTGGCTTTTTAGAATGTTGAGCAGATGCAGCAAGATTTTCCTACACTTCCTACCCACTTACAGCCCCAAATAATTAGTGGATGTGTTGCATCTTTCGATAAAGACTTCTTAGAGAGCTGTTTGGTGAATAAGGCCACACAGAATGTGTCATTGTTGCTGCTGCAGGTTCTGAGTTTATTTGTATATTATGGGTACTGTATACCACATAATAATGAAAAGCTATATGCTCCGGTCTGCTGGTTCACTGCACAGTCTGTGTGATTACAAATTGTTTGAATAACAGTGGACTATTGAAACTCTATCCAGATGTGCGTGTTGCTAATTAGGGGAATACCCACAAAGGCGGATTATCTCTTTTGTTACCATTTCCAACGCGTTTAAAAACAGGAAAGTGAAAAGCATGTAGGCAGCAAATAAGAAGTAACGGTACATGTTGGAGATGAAGCCTTTTCATAATTAATTCCCATGGAAGTAAAACTCTTGACCTGGCAGAATGCATTTCTGGAGTGTAACCAGATGCAACTTAACACACAGGGGAGACATCCCAAAGTGGCAGACTCTGAAACAGTCTCACAACAAAAATGGCATAGCTTCATTCACTGCAGGGAAAGTCCAGGTAGAGGAAGACTACCTGAGGACGCCAGTGATGGGGAGGGGGGAACTGAGCTATTGTCGGTTTTCTGGCATAATAAAAAATATTATAATAATGTGATCTGAGATTTTGGAAGGACAGGCAAGGGAAAATGTGATCTTGTCTTTCCAGAATTTAAGTAGTTTTCATTTAATGAGCTGCAGCACTGTCCAGAGGGGCCTTTAGGATGAACATTTCTCAGAGCGTGCAGGGCTCAGTGTGTTTCCAGGCACCGCACTGGGATGATGATGTTTTCACATTGTCTTCCACAAGTGCCATGTCCTAGCTTTAGACAAGAGAGAACATCACGTCTAATCAAGTGACCCTCGATGGCTTTGTCCCTTTGCTTCATTTCATGAGTTGCCATGTTGGCATAGGAGATAGAGAAGGTAGGAGAAAACACCAGTGGCAGAAATTTGGTGTGGGATCTAAACTGTTTGAGAAAAACATAGGAACAGATGAAAGAGAGGGTGCTGAATGGCTTAGCTACCTGTCTCCTTAACAGCTTGTGATGATAAGTAGTTTAGCAGCCTTCACTCAAATGTCTTTCTCTTTCTTTTTCCTTTTTTTTCCCTTTTTTCCCCAAAAGGTGGGGATTAAACTACAGAAAGTCTGACTCCTGCACCTTCTCTGGAAGAGAATATCTGAATTCAGACTTAACCCCACTTTGTACAGTTTAATTTAAATAAAAATGATGAATTTCCTCCTGAGTGATTAATAGCCAAGTGTGGTGACATACAGGAACTATGAGCTTGACCTTCTAGGTAAAGGATAACTGCTATGTTAACTTGATTACACAATTTCCCCTGAATAAGTTGACAAGCATGGTTTCTGTGACTTCTGATCTTGTAAATGCACACTTACAAGTGATTTGCCTATTCCTCTGAAGCAAGTCTGGCGTTATGTGTGACATGTGTTAAATAAATTCCAAATGGCCTAATGTGAGATCTGGAATCCCAGCAGCCAGGGTCTGCGCAAACAGGCTGGCCTGCCAGGGGATCGCAAGGTGTGAAATACTCTGAACTGGAATCCCCAGTTTATCGGAGAAGTTTCGCATCCTCTGAACATCTTGGAGGCTTACGAAGCAGGCTAATAATTCTCCCTCCTCCTCCTTGGACTTGTAGACGGAATTCTTTTGTGTTACATGGAGTGAACCTTGCTGTCTCTTCTGTCGATGTTTCTTTCTCCCCTCAAAATTGGCTGCGTCAAGGATGCTAAAGCTCTCCATATAGTGTGCTGATCGGGTGTTTATATAGATACAAAATCAGCCTGCGTGCTGACTAAAACTTATTGCATACTTGTTTTCTTTATCAAGCTTCAAAATCTACAGTAGAGGACAACTGCTGGCCCTCCCCTGGGCATGAAAAAAGGAGTGTTGATGGGAAAGCAGTCGTCTCCGTAAGCTGCTCGTGTGTTACACGTGCAAGATTAGCAATGATTTTCCCTGTTGGAAGGTGTGAGAGGAGGGGACCACTGCAAGGAATTACAAGTGTCTGCTGTGGGGTGCAAATACTGTCTTTACTTGCCCAGTGTGAAAGTAGCAAGTGAACTGGTGGGGGAGCAGCTCCAGTGCAGCTGAGAGGACTCCGCATGGCAGAGCTGCTCCCGCATGTGATGGGGAGTGTCCCCTTCACAGGCAGGGCTAGCAGAGGGCTGTGGCCCTCTTGGCCGCGTGGTAGACCTGCCCCTGCGTAAGCTCAGTCATGGAGAGTGAATAGGCTGCAGGGGAAAGATTCATAAAAAGAAATTTTAATTTACTTGAAAAATGCTGCTACTTGACTTCAAATTATTGCTTTGGATCAAGTGCACCCTAAAACCAGTTTCAGAAAACCACCTTGCCCAGGGCTTGACCTCTGCTTTCCTCAGGGATCTGTGGTTAGCACCTCTGACTCACCGAGCGGAGAAATGTGCCATAGAATGATTTGGATTTGAAGGAAAAATGTCGCGCATGCTACCTCTGTGGTTTTCCTTCACTTGGGGAGGTTTAGACGATCTCTCCTACTTCTCAGGTGGTCCAGAGGACCATAAAACAAGCTTCTACATCCCATGGAGATCCCTCAGCATATGTGCTGCCTATGGTCCTAAGGTCCCTATGTACCTAGAAGAGCTCTCTTCCCAGCAGGGCTCTCTGCCTCCAGCCTGCTCCCAGTTCTTCTTTACAAACCTTCCCTTCAGGCTTTAAGCAGTGCTTTGCAATAGCTGGATAAGCACCAAATTCAGCCTATGTCCAGCAGAGTCCCGTTGACCCATTCCTGTCTGATTCAGCACGTATCCAGTTTCCAAGGAGTTGTAAAACTCAGTAAATCACCTCCCACCTGCAAATCCCAGTCCCCTGGAACTAGGGTGTCTCCCTTCAAAATCACTGGCCATGTTTTGTTTCTGTAGTTTCTTTTCCTGTGCTTTGGAAAAGAAAGTACTTGGTCAGCAGGTTGGTGTTCTCCACCCACAGCCAGGCAGTTTAACAACCCAAAACTTGAAACTCGGGACACTCCAACCCCGGTCAGATCCGTGACCCATGGGCCCAGAAGTGAGAGGAAATTACAACTGCTACCTTTGCAGAGGTGAATCATTGTGGATAACTTATTTTCCTCCCTCTCTCTGTCCTTTGCGTGAAGAAATTTTTTTCTTAAAGGATTCAATTGAAACATTGCCTGTCTCTTCCAGAAGGGAGGCTGCTGAAAAAGAGATCATCTCTGTGTAATGCAGCATGCAATACAGTAGGTACACTAGGCTGTCTTGTCCTTTCTCTGTGATAAGCACTACACTGAAATCTGCTGTCATTTGTGTGTACGTGTGAATATCTTTCTGTAATGGAATAAGAGTGTTTGCAAAAATGGCTACTGAAGTGCCCAGCCAGTACACTTACTTCAGGAGAGTGACAGGATAAGAGAAGTGGCAGAAACAAAGATAGGAAAAGAGATTTTTGCACTAACAAGTGTGAACTGATAAACTTGACCTGTATGGGAAATGTAGAGAATCCTTAGTGCACTTGTCAGGCCAAAATTAGCCGTGCCAATTTGTTTTCAGCAAGACTGTGCTACGAGAACCCTTTACTTATTTTCTCATTTGTGGAAGAAAACTGCTGGCTCACTGCACTCCAGTTATTCTTAGCAAGCTAATTCACTTAGGCATAAATAACTTTCCTGGGTGTTGAAGGCTGGGGTAGGAATCAAGAGGATCTGTAGAGATGGATGGGGAGGTGTTGTGTGGAGGTTTTATTGGCCGCATGGATAAGTTATGTGTGTCATCCAAACCGAGTGCCTAATCACCTCCGACATGTCATCACAACTGCAACATGCTCAGCAAGGCAAAAGGGAGGGAAGAAAATACATATTTCTTTCTCAAGTATGCACAGCTAGGAAACAGTTGTCTCATTTTTCATCTTCCTCCAGAGTAGGTGTTAGGGCTGTGCCTCAGCTGGGGAATGGTGGCGGTTTGGTTCACATAGGAGTGAAGTGTGCTGTTTTAAAGAAGAAAACCTGAAGCGCTGTTTAGCAAGTAAGCACAGCCTTCTGATGAGAGTATGGGAATAGAGAAGTAGTCTGTACCTGATTAATAGTGGACATTTTGGAAAAACTGGAAGCTAAGGAGGCAAAGTCGGTGGTAAACAAGAGATTGCTGAGGCTCAAGTTCTGTTTGTTTATTTAACTAATTCTTCCTTGTGGGGCCAAGGGAAGAAAAGATGATTCATGCAGTACTGGCTGGCATAGAATGATGGTCTGGGTATCAGTATGGAAAGAAAGAGACATGTCTGTGCTTAGGTGAGAATGAGAGGCTTCGGAGTCCAAAGGGGCAGTGGTAGCATCACTGGGATGTCTTCTCCAGCTCCTCTGTCAAAGCAGGTTGCTTAGTTGTGTATTAGTGGCGAGTAATGAAAAGGCAAATGAAACTGATCTTTGAGTTGATGCAAGAAAGGAGACTGAGAAAGCTTACCCCCCGTAGAGGGGGGGGGACATAATAGAGATGAAGGATTAGAGATGGTGACTGCAAAGATATCACAGGGAAATGAGCCTTGTGCCTGCTGAGTGTCCAGCAAAAAGGAGGCCAACAGCACGAGCTGAGTAAATCAGACACCCTGCTCTGAAGGAGTGCAGGAGGGAGTGGAAGGCAAGCCAACTAGTCAGGGGTGAAGATGAGACTCAGCAGACAGAGCAGTGATTGCATTAGACATATGCAAAAGAGCAAAGAAGAGGGAGTTTGTATTAGGTTATCAGAATTACATTCCACGGGGGTAAGGAAATGTGATTCAAGGGATTGGTTGTTAAATTAGGATTTCCTTACATAATTTTATCAGATCTCACATCATCAAGTCAAAGCTGGTTCCATTTAAATGGATCTTAACAAATTATCAAAACAGACATTGTACCTAACATGGCAATAGGAGCAAACAGGTGATCCAAGGCCAGCAAGGAACTTTTCTAGGCAAACCTATGATTTTTCTTGTTTTTCAAAGGCATCCCAGGAAAAGCATTTTCCCTCAAAAGAATTTTCCCAGCCAGATTTTTGTCTCCTTTTTGGCTGTTGGCATTTGTATTCCTTGCACATTCCTTGTATTCTTTCTTTTCTTTTCTTTTTTTTTTTTTTGATCTCCAGCTCTCACTTCTCAAAGCACGAGGTAAGATGTAATGTGCAGGGGTACCTGTATCCGCAGCGAGAGGGAGTGTGTCATTAGGGCCGTAGAGGGAGGCTGGCCATGTGGGAGATCTCTTCCACGTCACCATTTTCCTGCATCTGCGGAACTAGCGGGGTATGACTACAGGACTTTGCTGAATAGGGTCTTGGAAAAATCTAGCTGTAAACTCACAAAGCCTGGCTTTGTGTCCAGAAATGGTGTTTCCACGCAGTATATCTGATTTCCATAGCTGTACACTCTTCTAAATACCAGCCAAGGCAAGCCCATGTAACCATGTTAAATTCCTTTCTTTTCTCTTTCTTAAATCAGCCAATTTGCGTAAACCTCTAAAGAGACAAACTGACACCACTTTGACCAAAGAGTCAATGTTGATTGTTATTAATTACTTAAAACTTTTTTTTTTTTTAAAAAATAAGGCCAGGTCTGTGCTGCAGATTTCTATCAGCACAGCTGTTCTGGTCAGACTGACACCTCTCAGTGAGCAAACACTACACATGTAGATGCAATTATACCTCAAAATGGTGCTTGTTTTGCTTGCGGGGATGATTTTACTATACCACTACAAAGAGCAGATTTGCCAGTGTAAGTTTACACCGCCCCAGGAATGCTTTGTCTGTTTACTGTGCTGGTATTCCTTTATCAGTAAGGCATTTGCAGTGTAGACATGGTCTTATTTGGAGGGCTGGTTTTAATCCTGACACATGCTAAAGTGATTACACTGCTGATTGAGAACTCAATAGAAGGACTCCAACTGATTTGCTCTGGATCAGGGCCTGAAAGGAGGGGAATTATCTTGTGGTTTGAACACAAGGGTAGGAGCTCCTTGTGCACATCCTGGGTTTGAGATTGACTTCATTTGTCTCTGCCTCTAAATTGGGGGTGTTAAGGAATTTGTCTTGCAGAAGTTTTGTGAGAGTTAGTTGTTTCATATTCCTATTCCAGGATACAAGTAAAACATATATCCCCAAATGGATATCCACAACCTTTTAAAAAAAAAAAAAAAGTAAAAACTCTAGCTACTTCTGCAGCTGTTCCAATGGCACAAAGTGCTGTTGCGGTGAAGGCCCTGGTTCTGGGCCAACCTGTGTGACTGCTTTGAAGAGGCTCACCTGCTTTAATGAGGCATATATCACAGTTTGGGATATGTTGCGCCACCACATTTC
Organism: Burhinus oedicnemus; assembly: GCA_008921705.1. Lineage (NCBI taxonomy): Eukaryota > Metazoa > Chordata > Aves > Charadriiformes > Burhinidae > Burhinus > Burhinus oedicnemus. Next base: position 1,931,099 of record VFFE01007601.1, read on the forward strand.
CCATGGGTGTTTCCTTGTAGCCCCAGCGCTCTTTCCTTTTTGTATTCACAGTATCCATGGGCTCTGTTTTAAGGCTCTTAGAACTCTTGGATGTCAAAGTCAAACAAGGAGGAGCTACAACATGGGGACCTGTGTGCGGCGTGTAGGGCTTGGAGGTCCTGAAATGGGTGCTGCTCTTACTACAGGACTTAACAACTGGTGGCTGAGCATTATAAGAACGGTGAATCAGAGAGAGCTGTATGCAGGAGGGTACTTCACCCAGTGACTGTAAGAAACCCAATGGGTTATCACTGCTGTTTCGTGCCAGACCACAAAGCAATATTAAAAAGGACAAATCTATCGCAGAGTTCAGGTGGGTAGTTGCCATGCCTTGTGGTAGTGTAGCACGTGCACAGTTGGTGGAGACACATCCCGCCTTCAGATTATCAACTTCACTTCTGTATCAGCCTTTTGCAGAGGCAATGTCAAGCAAGTTGAAGTTGAAGGGCATTTTTCATTCTCTTCGTCTCGTCATGTACTGGGCTATAGACTAAGCAGGTTCCAGTTGGGACATACAACCCCCACCTGGTGCCGAACATGTGAGATCACACCAAGGAGCAAATCCCTACAGGAAGCAGAATTAATGGGAAATAGCTATTACTCATCATATTCCTTTTCACAAGTAGTGCATCCTTTAAAAAAACACATTTGGGAAATGGAAAACTAGCATATAGAACAGAAATCTTTATCTCTAAGCGAAGCCAAGTTTCATTTTTTATGGTTTAATATAGAATTTTTGGACTGCTCTTCACTCTGTAATCACTATCTGTAGTTTGCTTAGTCTGTGGCTCTTTTTACATATATTCTCTCAACTGTCATCTATTGGCACAGGAGACAATGTCAAGAGAACTGATTTCTATGACAAATTAGTGCATGGAAAAAAGAGGTTTTTCTCCTGGTTGTGTTATGTGCCAGAATGATTGATTCCAGAAAGACCCCTTAAAATTCCAAGGAGTGCTTCAGAAATCAGAGCATTCTGATACTGGCCGGCTTGATTTAAGGCTACTAAAATTATTTAATTATCCTTTTACCTGATCTGAAGTACTTCTCGGCGCTATTGTAAACTGTAAGGGTGTGGGGGGGAAAGCTATGCAAAAATTATTCTTTTTGCTCACTGGTAGAGGAAAAACAACGTTGTGTTTGGTGCAACTTTGTCAGGGTCTGGTAAAACTGATCACAGTTAAAGTAAGTAAAAATGAGCCTGTGGTGGGTGCAGGTCTCCCTGGCTGTAACACACAGTCCGATGAATGAAAATCAAGACTACAGTAGAACTTTCTTTTTAAACCAAGTCTTTGTCAATAATGACAGCACTAACCCTTAGCATGGGCTTCTGTGTTCCACAGAAGAATGTCTGTGCTTTCATCAGCCTTATTAACACCACTTTGGTTTGCTTGATAACCAATGGCAAAACTGAGGCATGGGGTAAGTAAGGGCTGTGTTGATGGTCTTGGATTCACAATGAAAGGCCAACATCTGGACTTCAGAGGACACTTCTGAACATAGTCCTGCAGTTCATCTTCGAGATATTGTCTTGCAAAACCCCCATTTCATTTGCAAGTATTTCCATGTCGCTGTTATTCTGAGTACTCACCCTGAACCACAGTTTTCAGATTATATTAGCTTGTGAAGAAACACAGGGAAAATAAATAAGTGAGAAAGTGCATTTTTTAATGCACTGCTATTTGCGAAACTTAGTCTTTAGTTCCATCAGCATAACTTTCACTGGTGGTAGTGCTGTAAGGAAGCGTTGGCCACAGGTTTCTACCTATGCTGCGACTTTCTTTTGTACCAGTTCAACTGGTTGTGGGGCTATATTGTCAAGGAACCAGACTTAAAATAAGACAGTGGTTATTTTAACTTGAATTAGTTTGCAAAATCTGGCATACAGGACAACTACAGAAACCCTGCCACCAGTACAGCTCTTAGAGTAGTGATAGGAAGGAACGGCTGCTTAAGGAACTACTTTTAAATAACTTTGCTCCTGCTTGGTGATGGCCAGCTTTGAAAGGCAGCTTGGCAGGTTATTTGAACCAGGATTGAGAAGGGAACATGGGGATCCTAGTGTCGTTTACATTTTCAGAGAGGAACAACCAGGATGGGTCTGAGATCAACTGTTTTTGTAAATATATTCTATAATTTGAGTTTTCTTCTGTAATATTTGCAAAACAAGCGTTTTGTGAGCAAGGACAGTACGCAAGGAGATTGCTGAAGTTGTATACTCTTTTATTTTTACTTTACACAACTCTAGATTAGAACTTTTGGATTCTTCTGAGAGAAAAAAACAGGTGAAGAAAACTAGTTAAATATAGTGAGAAATATGGAGGGCAGTGGTAGGGGAAAGAAAGGGGATGTCAGAGGGAGGGGACCCCCCAGGGAATGTTAAGTGCATATGTAAGAGTATAACATATGATCCTTCTTTATTATTGTCCATTTAAAATTACAATGTGTTCCACTTAAACTAGACATGCTAATAAAAGAAGAAGAGTCATTTATAGTGGACAAATTCCAAAGACCAAAGCTGCCTCCTCATTTAAATTCTGCTCTTTTGTTAGGGCACCCTACTGACATAATTCTCTATTGTTTCTGCCATTATCGCTTGCTTAATGCAGGACATAGTGTCGGGAAATTCCTGTCTGGCACTTACAAGGTGTTTCTAAAAAGGGGAACAAAAGAGTCAAGAGCACATAGGGAGCAGGAGGAAGCTGCGAGGGGAAGTGGCAGTGGAGGGAGGAATTCGAGATAGTAGCAGGGTCTGGGGGGAGACAGCAGAGGAGAACACAGCCAGCCCAAGGATGGGGAGAAGGAGCTGGGTGAAGGCAGAAGGTCTCAGCATTCCTTCTACAATCCCAACTAGTACAGGCAAATCTCTTAAGAGATTTGGAAAGCAGCTCAAGGATGGTGAAAATATATGGAGTGGAGGAGAGTCGGGCTACAAGAGCCTCTCAGCTGGGAGGGCACAGGATGAAGCTGGAGGATCTTCTGGGGAAGAGAGATTGTGCCGTTCAGAAACTAGGGGAGCCGGGGTTTGAGAGCTGGCTCCAGGAGGGCCACGCTAGGTTTCGTGCTGAGGATTCGTGGTGATCAGGGAATGGGGAGAGCGTTGGTGTCAAGGCTGTCCACTTCTTCCAGTGTGCTGGGTATGAGGGGCAAGACATCCTAGCTCGCACTGGCCTTAACATAAGGAGATTACTCTGTACTGTCATTTGTTAATAACGATGTCGTTTTCTGTCATATAATTAGAAAATGCATCTTGCTTTGCCTCCAAGCACTGTAGCCTTATTGCATTTGCACATTTTTCATAATATTTCAAGCGAACTGACCAGATAACATTAATGAATATATTAGATAGGCAGGCACTTTTAAGGAAAAATAATAAACATACTTGTATATTAAAAAGTTAATTCAGTCTGGAGCCAAACAGGTAATTTTCCCTTCAGCATTTTTTCACTCAACTAAGACAGGTTGGACTAGGAGTGCAGTCACCCTGTCTACGGCGCTTGGCTTGGCTTGCATACCAGGGGCGAATTTTCTTCAGAGACAGACAGCAAGATGATCAGATTGGCCTCGGTCCAGAGCATGCTCACAAAGGCCCCTTTGATGGAGGGCTTCTTGGTAAGCCCTGTACCAAAAGCTGCCTGCCACCCTCTTTTCAAAGATACCCATTTACAGTAATTCGGGGAGGGGGATGGAGGGAGAGGGGAAATAAATAAAGAAAAGTGAAATAGGGGGTTGCCACAAGAATAATTACGTTACTGGGCTTGGAAGGGTAGGGAAGAGGAGGGGGGAGTTATTAAGTAAACTGCTGGATGTTGAAGTAGCTGTTTGGCAACAGTGCAAGAACATAAGGCATTTGCAATTAAGCTCATTAAAGCTTCATCATTTTGCTTATCAATCTTTTCTGAAAAGGGTGGGGTGAAGCACCATATATTAAAACATGGGTGCTTTTACAGATAAGGAGTGATCGCTACCTGTTTGACTTTCTGAGCTGCACTGCAGCACCCAGCCTGTGACGGCATACGTGGGTAGCTGATTTAACTCCCTCTCGTACCCGGGCAAGTGATTAGTAGGAGTTTGTTATTGTGTCCCTGCACTCCACTGCTAAAACATCCAGTCCAGGCAACTGCTACCTCCTGGCCTTTATCTCATTTGTTATCCAGATGTGGTCTCCTACTTATCCATCAATTTTGATCCCATTTGTTCTCATAACAGTGACATTTGGAACAGTATTTACTGAAGCCTCCACACCTTGTAATAAGGAGAAGGTGAAATAGATTATCAGAGCCATTGCTTCCTCAGTGGATGGGGGATGTCCTCAGACTGGAGCTCATACTATCCCGTGCTAATCAGAAGCTTTGGGTTTCCACAGAAATGGCAACGACCTGAAGATACATTAGTGACCAGAACTGATCTGAGCCGCCCACAGGTCCTGATCTGTTGGAGACCTCAGCCTGCCTGGCCTGACTATGAACAGGGCAGCTCTGGCTGAGGGACAGTGAAGTGTCCGAGTCAGCTGGCAAGCCATCAAAGCAATAGTCTTGGTGTGAAAACCTTGCAGTAAGAACAGCAACAACATTGCTTTCTGCTGTTCAGCTGCTTCCCCAGATACAAAGAGGGAGACCTGGGAAGAAATTCGGTCTGTCTTCTTCTAGTAACGTAAAAGTCAGTGTGTGTCACTACAGTGTATTGCAGGTATTACTAGTACGTGAATAAGAACAACATTTCAGATGTAGATAGCTCTCGTCATCCAGGAGCTTCAGAGCGCTGTAGATATGAACTAAGCTTTGCAGCATCCGTTTGTGGGAGGTGAGCCTTACCTTTGTTTTCCAGATGGAAAAGTTCTGACACAGAGGAAATCCCAAGAGGCATGCTGGTTATGTGGGACAGGACTGAACTGAGAAGTCCTGATTCTCACAAGTCCAGTTTCTCTAATGTGGCCTTGACCATGCAGCTCTGTGATTTTTCTCTATTGTTTATGTTGATAGCAACTATATTGAGCTTCAGCATTTTCTTGGAAAAGTGATCAGTCTTTTCTTGCTTCATTTGTATCCAGTAGCAACTTTCTTTTCCATATGTGATACCTAGTGGCGGAGAGGTGAGACCTTAGTTAGGAGTGGCTCTTTTGTAATAAGTTTTTTGAAATGCTTTTTCCATTATCTTCACAATATATTGCCTATATAGTGTTAAAACTCATTTTAACTTTGAAAGAAAGGAAAGGAAGCAAAAAAAGAGAAGCTGGGGGAAATACTGATATGAAGAGAGGTGTGGAAGGAGTAGCACCACTAATACAAACATGTAGGTCATGTTGCCATGTGGGAATGGAAGCCAGCTTGAACTTTAATTCTTGGTTTGATCAAGGCACTGTAAAACCAGACCCCAAAGGATTTCCAATGGAGAAACTGGATTTATATTTTACATATGAGCTGCAGTTGAAGCCAAATGTTCATTCCACTCAAATTGTGTAGGTGGATTACTTTACTTCCAGCCTTGAAGTATCATGTTTTTAGCTGCTAATAAACTTAATAAAATCCATTTCTTATTTCCCCTGGTGTACTGTGTTCATGAGCCTTGATGTGCCAACAGAGCAATGCTGTCCTGAAAATTCATTTGTCAAGAAACAGGCAAGTGATGTGTATGAATAAGTCAAGAAGAAAAAGATTATGTGTACCATTCTTCCAGTGGCGTTGCTTTTACCAGAATTGCCGACCTCCTCATTTCTCCTGACTTACAACTGGACCAAGGAGTTGAGAAAGCTTAAGAAATTGTCACATCATCAGCCTAGCAGAAAACTAAGATACATATAGGTTGGGTTTGGTTTGTTTGGGTTTTTTTAAAAAAAAATGCTTATTCCCCAATTAAAAATATGTTTCTGTACCAACAAGCTCCCCGCTTTGGCTTAGCTCCCAGAATCGGACCTGCCTTTTCACACAATGTGTGATCGGTCTGCGGGGTTCATTGCCACTGGAATTCACTGAAGCCAAGAATTTGCAAAAATGAATGAAGGATTAGACATTTATCTAGATAACAAAAATATCTAGCATTATTGTAGCTAATACAAACAAAGAGAACACTGGGAAGGAGATAAAACCTCATTCTTGAAAGGTTTAAGATAATGTCTAACATGTAGAATTGGGGTGAGACTTCCTGGGGGACAGGAGGAAATAGATTGTCATATGGTACCCTTGAACTTTACTTTGACATGCTCAGTCTTGGATACTGAGTCAGAGGAGTCATAACTTTCATTATATATGGCAATAACTGTCTTTCTAATCAGTGCACATTTTCTGATGTCCCACACTTAGCTAGATGAGATAATCCAATGAGAGCCCTTTAGCCCACAGTGTCAGTTTTGAATTCAGCCACTGGCCAACAAGAGGCGCCAACTGAACTAGGACACCAGTGAGGGTGAGCGATGCAGTGAGTTAAACCTTGTCTTCAAGACTTGGAGATACAGAGTTGACTTGAAGCTCCGCTACAGGCTCCCTGTTCAATGAAGGCAAAGTCACTTCGTTTAGCTTCCTCATATCCCCCGTGTGCAATGACATGTCACACCTTTCAAAATGTGGGGCTGTGGCACATTGCTGGGGCACAATGAATTAATCACTTTGCCTAATGGATTTATTGGGGGGAGTAGTGGGAGGAAATAATCTTTAAAAAGATTTAGGGTAAACAAATGAGTCAAAAAGAGTGAGAAACAAACTGCTTTATGGGAACAGGGAGTGCAAACCAGACAAAGAAGGATAACAGAGGGGGATAAGAGGCCTTAGGTACAGAGGAAGAAGTAAGATCTTAGGTAGAAACCAGAGGGGAAAGGCAGGCTTGAGCATATAAACAAAGGGTTTAAGAGAAAAAGCAATATGACTTTTGAAGCTTTTAGTGCACATCTGACCCAAATCATCTGTCCTTTCAGAGCCAGCCCATCACCTCCCTTGTTTAGACTTTATTTTTCCTCGGAGATCTGTAATCCTTACTCTAAAGAGCTCCTGACTTGGTGGACATTTGTTGTGTTAGTAAAGGCTGCTATTGAAGTCAGCAGACTTGTTAAAACTTGTGCTCTCACCGCAGCAAATGGAGTTTGCAGTGAACGGGGAGTGCGAGCCCAGTCATTCCTCCTGGTGTGTGTGCAGCGTGGAAGGGGTTGAGGGAGAGGGGGAAGGGCCAGGCAGCTCGGCAGCAGTTTTCCCACCTCTCTGTGGGCCATACCAGAGGGGTTATCATGGAGTCTCTTTGTAGGGGGAGTAGGGGTTATCAAGAGCATGGAGTTTTTCTTTCCAGCAAATGAAAATTGCCATTGAAAATTCTTTTCAGAATTTAATACAACGCCAGGCAATATTTCTTCTGCGCAAAACACAAGCAAATCCATGCACATGCATTTAAGAAAGGACTCCAGACTCACCTGAGAGGGTCACGGGAAGCTGTACAATTGCAAGTAGTGCTTAAACCATCGTTGGTGGCGGTGGGCTCTGTTGTCTTTGGTCAATCAACCCTTGGGGGCCAACCCCTTTGCTTCTTCAGTGGGGACTGTTTCTATCCGCTTTGGTAGAAAACTTAGAGGAAGGGGGAAAATGGAAGTTGACCATGTTACATCTAGAGTTCATCAGTTCTCTTCTGCAAATCTTTTCACAGCTAAAATGAAGAAGATCCTTCTAATGATTAAATCTACATAAAAGTAAACGGTGGACATAAAGTGATTGACCCTACCAATGTAGTTGCAGAAGATAAGCATTTACCAACTTTTTGCTAGTATGGAGGTTTTGTTTCCCACTGAAAACAAAGTCTGCTGGATTTTAAGAGATGTTTCTCTTTTGAGTTTCCCCTTTTTCTGCTCTCCACTATATCCCTCATAGATATTATTTATTCTTCACAACAATATTTCATTTGAGAAGAGGAAAACCATGATCAGTTTTTTGCACATCATTTTCATTAGTTTTGTGCAGATGTTGTTTGGACCAGAAAAAGTCAAGCTGCCATCATTCTGTGCTCTGATTAGTGTGTGCACGAAGGAGAAAAAGAGAAAATGGAACCTGCTCTTCAACATGCAGGAGTGCTAAAATCCAGCATCACTGGAGAATCTAGCGCAGAGCTTTTAAATTGAGCTTTTGCATCTATTTCTTTCTCCCTGGAGAATCTGTTGGCTTGAAGTTGTGTAACTCCCTAATGAAGTCGTTGTGGGGGACTTTACTATCCTGGAAAATGAAAGACTAGAAAATTGCAGTGCAAAGCTCATGTTTGCTGAAGTGATCAACCTTAAATGGTGTGCCGGGTTATCTCAGAGTATAATCAGCATAGCTGATTTGAATAGAGCTGCCTTCAAAATAGAGATCTGCTGGTAAGATTTGTTTTCATTTAGGTCTTACTTTCAGCAATAGGATTACCCTGAGGTCTATATATCTACAGGCTTTTGTACAAACAAGTAGCTTAAACAAAACTACCATTATTATACTGATTTAGGGAGAGAGAAAAGCCTTGTTTGGTTTATTGAGTTAAGATCATATGTGTGACAAATAAAGCCTTCCTTTAAATGTAAGTTTTGTCCCATTCAATATAATAAGTTTCTTGAGGGGAAAAAAAAAAATTACAAAGGCCGACAGTATTCTTAATGCCAATTCAATTTGTCACCTCTAGGTTTTAATCCCATAGGCTAGTGAAATACGTGCTATTTCATCCAGTTGAGCAGCAAGACAGCTGATATCACCATATTTATCACCATCGGGGTGATACAATCAATTTTCTTCTTGCTGTAAGAACTAACCTTACACTTCCTTTTTCTACCTTTTACTCAATGGCCTTATTAAACTCTTTTCAATGCTGATTTATTGCATCCACAGATAATGTTGTGCTCTGCGTTGCTTCTCCCACAAGGAACTTCAATAGCTGTTGTCATTCCTTTGTCTTTTTTTTTTTTTCACTGAACACATCAAGTTTTATTTACTATTTTAGAGTGTCTTGTAAATAAAACAGGATGTGAAAGTTCTGAGCTCAGTTAGCAACTTGAGGTCTAATAAGGGATGGCTAATCATTTATGGTATGGATGCCATGGGTCTTATTTCATATAACGGCAAGCAGGGCATGCATGTTTCCCTGCGTTCCCGTCACAGGAGGTGCTGCAACCAGTCACAGTGCATTCAGTGCTCCCCGTGCAGCTGTGAGCTTTAAACTGGTTTGTGACCAAAGAAGGAATGAAAAGCAAAGTGGGAAAGTGCAGTTGAACAGAACTCATCCGAAGACTTTTTTTTTAACATGTATGCAGCTCAGATACTGAAGTTGAAACAGGAAAAAGATTGGGGAACCGTTTCAAATTCGCACAAAACCAGTTAGGTTAAACTACTTGTTAAATGAATGTGAATGAACTCGTGTCTCCTGTTTTAGTCCAGTCATGCTTGGTCAGGTCTTAGGGCCCACAGAACTGCTTCTTTGCAAAATTCGTGGAAGTGGGTGAAGTTAGTGGTTGGGTACATGGATTTCCAAGTGCATAGGTTGGTGCCTCAGGACAGGAGGAGCTCTAGCAATGTAGCCCTCTGGATCAAAGCAATCATACCAGCAGTGGTCATATTGTCTATTATCGTAAGAGCCTTTTAAAATATCTAAAATGTTTATGGATGTTCCCTAAAATATTATGCTTGCAAGATAGCAATGTATTTAAACTGTCAACAACTGACCTTGGATCACTGGTTAGAAATATTGCATTTGTTCGTTGCGGTCTGTTTGCTGTCGGTGGTTGCAGCTGAAGAGCTGCAGTGGACTTGCTGGTGTCACCTAGCTGAAAGTAAATTTCACCTTCACCACAGAATTTGATTGCAGGTTGCAAATATTATTTAAATGGAAATTATTTCCTTATAAGAAGTCTCACAGAAGCCTTTCTTTTTTCCAGGCAGACTTTTTAATATTTATTTTGTATTGTTCTCGCTTTTATCCTTAATTTGGGGCTAAATTAGATCTGTCAGTGTCCCTTTAAATTTATTCCACACTGACTAATTTATTTTAGCTAACTTGTTTCAGGACAAGCGTAGAATACTTCCAGTGCAAAAGAGAAAACTCAGATCAATCTCAGTCTGCCGAGAAAATGAATCAATTTGCAAGTTACATCTAGCTTAATTCCATCATTTAAAGTAGGCATTGAGTTTCCTTTCCCATGTTACATGGAGACTGGAAGGTAAAGCAGTCTCCGTTGGTAGAGGACGAATTCACTTGCCCTGTGCTCTGTGTAGAGGTCATTAAGACGCTGCACTTAGAAAGCAGCTGCGTTTTGTGTGTGTGCCAGTATCTCATTTTCCACATATGTAACAGATCAAAACATTTAGATTGGGTTGATCCAGTCTATCATGACGAAAGAATTTTGAAGCAACACAAGTAAATAACAGCCATGCTTGGAGGGAGGATGCCTTTGCCCTGATCCTGAGAAACTATTGGTGGGCGCCACCCCAATTAAGGCAGACCGGGCCATACCAGCTTTGCACGGATTCTTTTCCAAAGCCAATTAGCTGCAGAACATTTGATAGAAAGGAACATATCACCGAAAACTCAGCCCCATACAATGTTATCATTTATGTTCAGTGCCCGTCTAGTGCTCAAGAGTTTTTCTTTTTGTTATACCTCTGTAGACCTGCTGGAAAGAAAAATATTTCCTGCTTCTCATTTGGCCTATGTATTCTAGAGCCACATTGTTCAGTGTTATCACCTTAAGAAGCAGTTAAGATTAAAGTGAGATAGCACACATTTGAGTTTAGAAAACCAGCCAGAGAAGCTGTACAACTTTTATGGTCTTCATCCAAAGTGCATTTAAGTGTGGGACTGTTTTTCAGAAAATTGAATTAAATTGTAATTTTTCAACCGTGCTCTATTTCCATTTATACTCTTGATCCTCTAAATCTGTGCCATCATATGGCTGTCTGCTACTGGCCAGAGTTCCTGGGCTAGCCCTCAAGAATATGAAAATCGGAGAACTAAAAGAGGAAGGGGATGCTTTGGCAAGCTTATGTTTGTTAGTTATGGGTAGTTGGCTATCGCTGAGGTACCCCTTGGGATTATCACCCGCCAAAATCCAAAACTCCGTTTCAGAGGGGATTATTTCAAGGAGCAGAAGCAATTACAGAGTAGTGTAGCAGGCAGTGGTTAGCAGAGTGATGCAATTTATTGGAAGTTCTACCTTGCGGTGGCTGTATGCCTAGGAATTACTGTACTTATTCATGTACAAGTTAAGAAACCTAAGTACTTAGAGGAAAATACTGTTATTTGATTACCAATAAGGACAATTGTTACAGTGCTTAAAAATAAGACCATCAAATTAGTTCATGAAGGAAGAATTTTGAGGGGAGAGCGGTTTGCATGCAGTGCAATGAATAGGGAAGGAAAAGAGACAAGAGGAAAAAAATCCATCAGGTTTTTAGCCCACACTTGATTGGTGCCTGGTTAAAAAAATAGTAATTATTTTTTTCCTGGGATTGCTGAAAGTTACCAGTCTTATTCAAAAATGTAAATAGGTAGCATAATCGCATGGTAGACCAAAATTGGAAAACTGTTTCATGCTCTGTGGGAGTCACTGTAGAAAGTTCTTGGTGGATGACAGGAAGCCAGGGAGACGTTGTGGCCTGAATGAAAGGGGTGAGGACAGGCAGAGCTCAGCTGTGCCAGCCGTGTGCGGAGCTGGCTGGAGCGAGGCTAAGGGGGCCTGAATCAAGAAGCTGAGCAGTGGAGAAAAGGCAAATAGGCTGGACAGTGCTGTTGAGCTGATAATTAACATTTCTGAAGATGTCAGAAAATGGGATGTTGGGAATCCTTTGGTGTCTCTGTAGTCGTAGTCTTCTGTATTGGTCAGATACAGAATATGGGCAAGAACTTCATGAAGTTCTTCGTTGCTGTGCTTATAAACAGCTATTTCTCCTTCTGCAGTCCCTCTTCCTATGAGCTTCTTAACATTGGCTAATGAGATTCACTTTTATCTTTAACAACTCCCAAAAGACCAGGAGCTTAGTTTTAAATCTCATCAGCAAAGCAGAGCGGCTTCCAGCAGTCCAGTGCTTCCTGACAGCGCGGTGAAGCTTGCTGCAAAACTGGCTCAGAAAGAAGAAGGATGCCAGCGCTAGATCCAACACTGTTGCTTTTGCAGGTCCTGGATGTTCAGTCTCTGTCTTCCACATACTGAGCTACATGGGCATTGTGTCACTCTGTGTGTTGTGAGCTGCCACCCATCCTGAGCCCTACTGCCAGGTCAAGAACTGGTGTGAATGCTAAGATTTGGACTCTGTTCCATGAAGCCATTTTTGCGCATACAACACAAAGGTGTCGGAGTTCAGATCTCATATTTGAAATAGTTTATTGTTGAACTTGCTTGATAATATCTATTATTGCCTTGGCTTGTTATAAAAACTGCATCAGCATTTCGCAGTGACTGACTGACTCTTCAGAAAGTTAGTGAATAAAATAGTCACATGACACAAGAAATCTCAAGGATGACCCAGGACCCAGAAATTGTGCGGGTTTTTTTACCCGAACACAGATTAACTCCGTTCTGCTAACAATGTGGCAGACAATGACATATGGTCACCTCAGATGATACATTGCCAGGGGAGAGCCGTAAGGCCCCAAGCACTTCCCTGCTGTGTTCAAATTAATTTCAGTGAATTCTCAAGCCTAAATTTTCAGATATGAACAGTGCTTTTGATGATACCATTTTGGGTGCTGAAATTGACCCTATAAAAGAGAAGTCATGTGTTGAAAGGACAGATATTCATCTGATAATGAAAATTAAGCCTTTTTTACAGGACTCAGCCCTCGGAAACTCTGGAGCTCTACTTCACTTACTATTCTTGAAAATATGTCCTAATTCCCAAGCAGCTCTTTTATTTGATGCATATATACTTTACAGATGACTATATAGAAAGGGATATTTTAAAACAAAGTCATCTGGTATATTTAAAATGGAAAGGAAGGGAGAAAGAAGGAGCAGTGCTCAGAAGCAATGAAATAACCTCAAAATTTGAGGTCAGGTTATAAATGCAAAGTGTAACTTTTTTCCTCAAAAAAATCATGAGTCCTTTTGGGGCAGGAGAAAATAAACGGAAATTGAAAATTTCAATAGAAATTGCTTCATCAACCCTTAAAACCACCAAAGTTCCTGAAAGCCCTACTTCTGAATAAAAAAGTTGATACTAAATTTATTTGTCCATAGAGGAGAGGAACTGAGAGCTGTGAAACGAACTTCATCTCTTCCTCTCTGCTGGTGACGAGCAGTACCGAAATGACCATTGAAAGTCTAAATGCCTGAAAAAAACCATGACAATCAGCCGTGCAAGGTGGCAGTGTCCGTCGTCAGGGTGAAAGCATGCTCATAAAGCATGGTGGTGAAAGACACCTTAGAGCATGGTCACACTTGGTTCTCCACCTGAAAGTGTCTGCTTGCTGCCCCCTCCTCAGATGGGGCAGGTTTGGTTGCTGTCATTGGACCCTCACAAACCTGTCAACAGGAGCAGGATGGGTTAAACACCTGGACTAGGTTGTCTAGTAAGATGTTAGGGTGCACCCACCCAAGAGCAGGCAGTAATCTCAGTTGTGGGTGGGCAGAGCAGAGATGAAAAGCTCCACACTGGTCTGACTTTGCTCACCTCAGCTTAGTCTTCTTTGTTCTCCAAGCTTTCCTTCCCTTCCCTAAAATGCGAAGGCTGCCATGACTCGGTCTCAAGCATTCGTCTCTGCCCAAAGGCTGTGCCCACAGTCATAAAATCATAGAATCATAGCATCATCTACGTTGGAAGAGACCTTTAAGATCATCAAGTCCAACCATCAACCTAACACTGCCAAAACCACCACTAAAGCATGTGCCTAAGCACCACGTCTACCTGTCTTTTAAATACCTCAAGGGATGACGATTCCACCACTTCCCTGGGCAGCCTGTTCCAATGCTTGATAACCCTCTTGGTGAATAAATTTTTCCTAATATCCAATTTAAACTTCCCCTGGTGCAACTTGAGGCCATTTCCTCTCATTTTATTGCTTGTTACTTGGGAGAAGAGACAGGCCCCCACCTCCCTACAACCTCCTTTCAGGTAGTTATAGAGAGCGATAAGGTTTCCCTGAGCCTCCTTTTCTCCAGGCTAAACAACCCCAGTTCCCTCAGCTGCTCCTCATAAGACTTGCTCTCTAGACCCTTCACCAGCTTTGTTGCCCTTCTCTGGACACGCTCCAGCACCTCAATGTCCCTCTTGTAGTGAGGGGCCCAAAACTGAACACAGTATTCGAGGTGCAGCCTCACCAGTGCTGAGTACAGGGGGATAATCACTTCCTTAGTCCTGCTGGCCACACTATTTCTGATACAAGCCAGGATGCTGTTGGCCTTCTTGGCCACCTGGGCACACTGCTGGCTCATCTTCAGCAGGCTGTCGACCAACACTCCCAGTTTCTTTTCTGCCGGGCAGCTTTCCAGTCACTCTCCCCTAAGCCTGTAGTGCTGCATGGGGTTGTTGTGACCCAAGTGCAGGACCCACCACTTGGCCTTGCTGAGCCTCATAGCATTGGCCTCGGCCCATCAATCCAGCCTGTCCAGATGACTCTGTAGGGCCTTCCTACCCTCAAGCAGATCAACATTCCTGCCCAACTTGGTGTCATCTGCAAACTTACTGAGGGTGCACTTGATCCCCTTGTCCAGGTCGTTGATAAAGATACTAAAGAGAACTGGCCCCAGTACCGAGCCCTGGGGAGCACCACTTGCGACCGGCCGCCAATTGGATTTAAATCCATTTGCCAAAACTCTTTGGGCCCGACCTTCCAGCCAGTTTTTCACCCAGCAAAGAGAACACTCATCCAAGCCATGAGCAGCCAGTTTCTCCCTCCAGGAGATAAACCACACACCTTCACTGCCCAGTGACCAGCTGGCTGCCTGACCCTGCTTGTTGCTTCCCCTCAAAGCTGCGACCCTCATTAGGAAAGCTGAACACTCTCAGAAAGTACCACTGGGGCAACAAATCAGTTGTAAGAGCTTATTGATCTGTTACATTTGTTTTCAACGTGCAAAAAGGAGATTCTTTTGTTCTGGAGCTGGCACCAAGCTCTTGCTACAGTAGGTTCAGCACATCTCCGGACACTGCAATCGGGCGCCTCACAGCTGAGTCTGCAGAATATTTGCTTATTACGGGAGGAACTGAAAGAACCTGGAATTCACTAGTGACCAACCTCTTACTTCTTGAACAACTGTTTCCCCCCCTTCCTTTTGTTTCTGTTTTAATCACTGCATTACAAATGCAATTTAAATCCCCCTTGCAGAAGCAGGATACGGTAACACAAGCACACAACAATCAACATTTATCAAGTTAAAATGCCTGCACCGTTTACACTAAGTGGTCGGTGTTTGCTGGGCTAGGTTCCTTTTTAAACCAGACTTGGAATAATTAAATGGCCACAGCAGTAATGCAGATTTTTGCACATCCAATAATCAAAGAGAGGAAAAAGTAGTCTGAAGCTGTTTTGCTTTTAATCATATTTGATTTTTATTTTAAATGAAAGCACAAAGGTAATTTTTCTGTTGCTCTACCTGTGACTCCTTAAATCATGGTAAACGTGCATTATGATCTTCTTAAAAGAATAAGAACATTCCTTGTTAATTAATTTATACAGCTGTCAGTACAGCTTTCTATGTTATTCATACTCTAAGTGTTTGACTGCCATAGATTTTCTAGCAGTTCCTGGCAAAGCTCCAGTGAAAGCCTGGGATTTATTAGGCTGACTTGGTGCAAAGTCTATTGATTGTGGCCTCGAGGGTAATAACTAAATAGAGCTGGAGCAACAAGTCAATAACACCATTGTTGCTACAGACTCCATTCACTTGAGGAGTTAGATTGTTTTACAGTGGCAAAGAGTAATCATGAGCAGATCAGCATGTTCAACAGGCTCTGTACCATGTTAGTGCTGGGGACTGTTTTAAAGCTTTCAGCAGGACCGCGGGAGAAGCGAGGTGGGGTGCAGGGATGAAGAACCCTGTAAACTCCTTCATTAGGACTAAAAGGTTTCAGCATTAGCTTTATCATCTTGCAACAAGGAGTCCCGTGCCTGTGTTGCTCCAAACTGGTATGAAAATCCTCTGCCCGTCAATCCATAATGGCATGGTAGAAACTTGATTTAAATTTTGGGTGAGGATATACATGTAGTGCGTGTGTCTGTGTGTGCATGTGTGTGTGAATGCATGTCCATATGCCTTAGCATTAAATAATATTTTAGCTAGCACAAACTTCACCTCTGTGCAGTAATATTTCCTGGCAATGGCTGGAAAGAGGCTCCTATTTTCTTAAATTCAAAATGAGGAAATGCTTTTGTTTATTGCTTCTCTAATCCTCCCATGTGTTTATTTACTTTTAGAATTCTTTTCTTTTGCGGAAATATATACAAACCTACTAGAGGAGAGATGTTTATTTCCTGAGAGTTTTATCGTTTATTTGACAGCCTTTGACAACTCGCCTTGTATTAAGAGCAGATCATTTCGAAAAGTCAAAATTGCGAAGATGGGAGTTTCAAAACCAGAACCGGTTGATTTTGCACACATTCTGGTATCCGTCTCCAGGAGTTGCCATTACAGCCTCTACAGAAATACCAAATAATTAGAATGAGTTTCTTTCTAACTCCAGTTAGTAGCAGCCTACTCCCTTGAAACATGAAAGGTGGTGCAGCGAGTAATAGTAAGAACCATGTAATATTTAAAAAAAGCAGATGTAATTATGCTTTGTAAAACGAACTGAGTGGTCAAGCTGCAGGCTTTTGTGTATTCAGCAGTTCCACAGACTCTTCCTCCCTTCACCTGTTTGTCCTGACATGTCAAGTTTTCCTTTTTAGAAGTGGTGTTTCTAACCCCACATTTTCAAAGATAATAGGAAAGACCAAAGCTCTCTTCCGGAGTCTGCAGTCATTTTAAAACACCAACATTTTAGATGCCAAAATTTCAGTAGAGGGGTTGATTCTTGAATGTGGTGGTGACTCCGACGTCTAATGACAGTTTATTAACAATTTATCTGTGCTTTTTTTCCACTGCTTCTCTTGTTGTATTATAGCTCATACTATTTAAAGCGCAAAAAGGGGTGGAACTAGAAAGGAAATCCTGCAGCCAAATATTGAGGAGGGCACTGGGCTTCCCTTGGCTGCGGCAGTCAGTTGAATGTTGCAGTCAGCATGTGCCAGGGCAGATCTCAGAGCTGGAGAGATGCAAACATGTGGTGAATGTGTCTGGTCTTTTTCTTTTTTTTTTTTTTTTCTTTTCTTCTTTTCCGTAAGTAAGCAGAGAGCTTGGCGAGTTTGTAGTGCTTGCTCAGAAGCTCGTTTAAAACTTTGAGAGGAGTGAACTGAATTTAAACGACTCTCAGGAATCTCTTTCCCCCCAGGCCTCAGACGTAGCCTCCCATGGAAAGAAATGTATCGGATGGTTCCTAATCTGTATTCTGTCAGGATATTTTAATGAGAGGTCAGTAAATACCATATATTTGGAAGCAAACAAGCTAAAGCTGGGCCTTTTCTTTATGACTTCCACACAGTCAGAAGAGTAGCTTTCTGGCAGATACTTTCACTTTGAATGAAGAAATTATATCTACTCTGCTTGGGTTCAATTCTGTGATCTGAGCGATTTTTGACATATCAAACCAGGCTAAAACTTAATTAGCTGTGCCATAGGAAGTAAATATGTAAAAGAGGTTTTGCGGAAGTCTTAACGCTTTTTCATTAAAAAGACCAACATTGATTTTCCTGGCTGATTGCAGTGTGATGTGCTGCCTCTACAGTGATTAGATACGTGTCGGAAGCACTGCTTGCGCCCCGCTTCCAGTCTTTCAGAAAGAAGAGAGACTGGTAAAAGGAAAAAATCCTTCCCAAAGTGTGAAGGTTGACATTTCTTTTGACTAATACTCTTGCAGTATGAACTGTAGATTTACAGGAATTCCTCTCCCCCTCCTCCTTTCTCCCCTCCTTTTTTAAAGTGTCTTCATCAATCAAAATCAACATAAATGAATAATGGAGGCAGATAAAATGTGAAGAGACAATAGTGGTGTTGTTTAGACTTGATGGCCATAAATCCATTGTATCCTAAGAGACTGCACGAAGTAAATACCTGCTCTCCCCGACCACCATCGCCATTTAGCCCATGATTTGGAATATCGTTTAAGCAAGTGCTGATGTCCCATTGAAGCTTCAGCCCATTAATGCTTGCTTTATTTTAGAGCACCAGGGCTGCAATGAAGCAGGGGGACTTGGAGGGTGAAGGTTTGGAGTGACAGAGGAGTTTCCCCTCTGCTCATTCATTTGTTAATTTGGGATGACAGAAATAGAAATGGTGTTCTTACGAGCAGGTCAAAGGCTTTTTTAGAACCCAATAGAAAACAAGGAAGCTGGTGCAAAAGGAGTTACAGAGTGCATCATTTGAAATCATTAAAATTTGGGGCTGGCCCAGGTTTTCTCTGTAAGAAAAAAAGGGAAAGCACGTCTCCATTGGCATTGCAGAGGCATGCACAAGGCTGGAGAAGCCCAACAGAAAACAAAGCCAAAAGGATTATGTACCTTGATTTCAGAGGGCACGATTTATGGTGTGGATTTTGAGTCCTGACATTTTGAATCAGATGTGACAGAGCTGAAGTCTCACGAGCTGCTCTTGTAGGAATTTGACACAAAAGGGCAAGACCCTCTCGGGTCAGTTGCTCTTTCCACCATGTTGAAATGCCAGATCTCAAATGGAAACTTTTCTTCCTTCCTTCCCATTAGAAAGGCCCTTCCAGTTTTGGGTGCCTTTTGGAAGCGAGCCTGTGGGAGCAAGTGCAAGTATGATTCTTAGGTCCAGGCTCACAAATTCAGCAGGTTTAAAGTTGCTTGGTTTATTTTTGGTTCTTCTGTAATTGTAGTTTGTTTGGCCGAGCATGCCAGACACGGATCACTTGCTCAGGGCTCGTTAGCACCGACAGCATTCCAGCTATATTAGAATCTGTGAATATATCTACTTCAACCATATTTTCACGCCATTTATGATTTTCACTCTCCCTGAATAGAAAAAAAAAAAAAAAAAAAAAAAAAAAAAAAAAAGACACAAATAACCAACGACCTGGCAGGAAGCATTGATGACCTTTCTGATCGTACTGGGGAATGCTCTTTAAAATCAAAATCTGAATGAGCAGAACTCCGGCAGCGCAGCACCTCGCCGTAGAGGGGCTTGAAGGCGCCACTTCTGTTGTGAAAACAGTTTATGTAGTCGTTAGTGCTTTGACTTTTCTGTCTTTGTACTTCTGAAAGATGATCTCTTGCAAATGATGAACCCTTAGCCTTAACGAAGTACTGATCCTCTTTAACATTTACTTAATTGAAGCTTAGAATGAAAAAAATATAGTGTAGTATTTTAAGAGTGACTGTGTAGCACCTTTCCAAGTTTGCGTGCCTGTCAACGGGATGTCATCCTGTAAGTGTGAATGAATGACTCTATTTCCAGTTCGAGTTTCCATTCCTAGGCAAAAATAGCACCAAATACACTATACTTCCAGAATAGATATCATATTTTTTTTTTAAACTTTATAAATCACATTGCAATATTGCAATAAAAAGTAATCGGTGGTTATTTCTTCATTAAAAATGTTCTGTATGTATAAGCAGATGACGCTGCTTAAAATAAGTGAATAAAATCACAAGAAATAATTTCTCATTCTGTTTTGAACAGATTATATATTTTGTAAGGATACCAGTTATATTTAGCATTCCTCAAGGCTTCCATTGTTGGGCTTTTTTTTCCACAACCAGCATGAAGCACTGAAGCTTTAAGTATCCTGTCATGATGCTGATGTTTTGTCGAAGAAAAGATGTGTTCCTCAGCTGTTGCAGTTACTTCAGCATTTGTGCCTTTTCAGATGACACTTGGCCCAACTTTTTAAAATTGCGTAAGTCCCAAGGCAGAGTGATGAGGGCTGAGATTTTTAAGGGCCTTGAAGTATCTAAATCATGGCACGGGCTGTCCAACTACCTCCAAAGATCTGATTCTTGGGTCTGATTCTTTTAGTCTAGGAGTCTCAAAGTCCTAATTATCTAACCTATTCCTTACGATAGGATTTGGGCTTTTTTTTTATTTCTTTTGCTAACACAAATAATTTATAAAGAGTTAGCAGAATATTATAATGGTGTGCATTAGGGGTGGATATAAGGTAGAAAGCAATAACCAGGATTATAAATAACTGCTTGATCTGTAGAATTCTAAAATAGCCTCTTAAATTTGATTAACTGTCTCAATATATGGTTAATCATCTAAATCCTTTATAAACTATTTGTAAATGCACCCTTGACATAAAGCATGACTAGTTTGTCTGTATTTTGTGAAACATGACAGTTCTACTGAGGAAATGGAACAGTATTTCTGCAATATAGTCAGTGTAATTGAGAAGGCAAACGTGGTGTTCCAGATTTTAATTGAGGAAAGTGAAATACTTCCAGTTTCTGAATTGCCTTGTGCAAATTTGTTGTGCAAAGGTAGTATCGAGTAGCTATGCTCTTCCTAAGAACAAAGCAGGCAAAGGAAGGTAAAAAGAAGGAGAGATATAAAAGAGTTAAAACATGAAAATGGAATGATTTCAGAATGGTTTGGACCTCAGTTCTGTGGTATGAAACCATCAGCATCAACAGCAGGGTCTCCTGCTCCCAAAAATACTCACTCCTGCCTCTATCCAGCTCCTCTCTTGTTTTCACAGGCACTTCTGTTATCCAGTCAATGTCTTGAAATGGAATTGATCCACTGCAAAATAGCTCTCCTGTCCCACCACCTTCTTTTTTCTTTTTCTTTTTTTATCCTGGATCAATTGCTTGATCTGATTCATCACATGGACCCACAAGCTGTTGAATCAGCACAGCTGAGGTTGGCATGCTGCAACGCGGTGGCAGAAATGAACACCAAGAGGAGGTGGGAGCAGGGGGAGGAAGGGACAGACCTGAGCGTGACTCCTAAAATTAGTATTGCTGCTGGATGCTTTGCATCTTGGAAACATGGTCTTGGCTTGAGTACAGGGCTTGGAGTCAGAACATTTAAACTATAAACTCCCCTCTGGCCTTTGACACCCTTAAACTTTAGTTTTCCTATCTGCTAAGTGAGAATAACGCTAGTTACCTTAGTGATGTGAAGATTTACTAATGATTGTTCAACCAATTAGTGCATGAAAAATAGGAAAGACTACTTTTACACTCCTGCATTTTGCTGAAATTGTTCTCTCACTGCTTATGAAATGCATTTCATTTGTAGTAAAATGCTTGTTTTCAACTGTGTTTCTTCTATTGGAAAGATGTTGCTAGAGCAAAGACAGGTCCCTGTTTTTGTAACCCAAGTGTCTCTATTTTTAGTTTTAAGATGTTGGCTGCATCTCTCTTTTTTTTTTTTTTTTTTTTTTTTAATATGTGTATATATTTATAGCTCTTGCTATTGGAAGAGAATTTCCTGCAAACAGATCCATTTCTGTGGAGCTCTGCTCCGACACGGAGTCCCATGTGTTCCACCGAGAGATTGCTCCAGCATAAACGTCTGCTCTGGTTGTAGGATCAGCCTGGCGAACTGTAAACTTTATATTGCCTTCAGCACATAGTAAATTTGCATGTGCAGGAGGTATTAGCGACTGGGCATCCGATACTTGGCAGTGTTGCATCTGAAGACGTGAGTGACAGGAGAGGTGCAGCCCCAGTGTCCTACTGAGTCGTTTCCTCTTTGGATAATTACATTCTCAGTTTTCTCTGCAGTTTTAACTGGGGAGCGGGGGGGGAAGTATCTGTCTTCGCACCCTCATTTAAAGGGATGAGTCTTGTAACCATGCACCATCCAACAGCTGCCACATCTCACCCAGAACTAGGTGAAAGGACTTTTTACATAATGTTCATATCTGGTTTGCATTCTGAGCTGTGCAAATCCACAGTAATGCTACGTGGGTATCCGAAAGCAGGATCTGACCTGTAGTTGGGTTCTGGTTCACATGCAGCGAGTAACGCTTGCTCAGATAGTTTCAGGGACTTCAACAGGGCTACTGGTGTGCGTAAGGACTGCAGAATCAGGCCCCTAAGGATCCTTAGGAACGGAAGGTATCCTGTAACTGTAAGGTATTATTATGATGACTACTCTGGAGAACACAGAGGTATTGAAGTCGGCAAAATAAATTACAGAGTTAAACGTATAAGTAAACCAAGAAGCGACTGATGTTTTTTTGCATAGTAATAATCTTCATAATCACTTCATTTGCACAGTTATTTCATTTTAAACTTTAGGCATAGTTTTGAAGCACAGCTCAGTGGAGATTTTTGCTGTAATCTATAAACTTTAATGAAAGCTAATTGGAGGACAAATTTTAATCTAATTAAAATGTGACTGCATAAAGCAGAAAGGATGAATGAAGCAAAATGCTCTATGGGGCACAGTTTTCAAACAATGATTATCCTGAACACTAAGTCAAAGAAAGCTTTTGTAAAATGATGATCATGAACATTGCCAGCAACAGAACAACCTTGAGAAACTGCAAATGAAAGTTTTAATGTATTTAGTTTAAAAAGTGGACATTCAACTCGCAGCCGCGTAAGGACTTTTTAAAAAGAAAATAAAAAGCAACACACACGATCTCATCTAAAAACATAACAAGTAAATTAGCCAAAGGTGTACATTCCATCTAAGTTCTCATGATCAGCAGATGCAAATGTTTGCAGTGCGCCGATGAGTTATGAGCCCTAATGAGATTTCAATGCTGAGCAAACAATAAAAATTTATGCACTGCATAGTTTTAGTGGCCTTTGGCTTCATGGTTAGTGTTACACCCTTTCAACAGCTTTGGTAATATAATATCCAGCTGGCTTTGGAGGTAAGGAAAATTTTAGGAGTGAACTGAAATTGTGAGAAATAACGTGATTGATTGCTTTGTCAGAATAATGCATTTCCACGGTATAATTGTCCGTAGTAATCTTAGCCCGGGTACAGATACATAGGTTCTAGTTATGTTCGGACACAAATTTTGAAGGGATTCAGGTGAAGGATGGCTTTTCCAGCATTTGAGCCAGACCGTTTCCTGTGCTAGGTACGTGGCCAGGGGTCTCACAAACAGCCCCTCTAAGAAGAACATTCCTGTCATAGTCCGGTAAACGGGAGAATTGAAAAGCTGCACTTTCCCCAACAACTGTCATGTGTTGCAAGAAAAGAAGCGGAGCACAGGCACAAAAAGGAACGCACAATAGATACCGAAATAAATGTATGTAATGGGGAGCGGGGAGGGGGGTGAATCAGGGAATTCAACTGGTGCAGTGTGAGAGTGAGCTCAAATGTATTAAATTTAAAAGACCCATTTGTGGGTTAGGCTTTTATGAATCCAGAACCTTCACCATAATGATCGCCTGCATTACCCTACATAATATTAAAATCTTAGCATGTGATTAATAGCAGATTCCCTGCATACGTGTCACAACACACATCTGCAGCAAATCTGCCAGTATATTTCTGTGCTAGCTTTACTTTGGGGCCATAAAGTAATTCCTGTTTTGTGAATGAGAATAAACCTATTATGCACTAGGTTAGCTACACCCAGTTTCTTCTCTTCAGGGAAAAAGAGCTGCTTATTTGATATGGCATCTCAAATTTCAGTGTTCAGAAGTGAGTTTAAGCCTCGGCTAGATTTGCTTGAGCAAGCTGTTGGGATTTGCCTTCACCGTTTCTTAGTTCTAAGTTTTCCAAAACCTTCTGTGTAAAGAGTATTGAGAAACTTCTGGACAGCAGTAAACTAGTGGACTTAATTACAAAGTGTTTATTGCTAAATTTGTTAATGAGTCAACATGCAAAAAAGATATATTTATCCCTGTTTCCTCTTAAAATAGTAGTAAAAAATAACTTCAAAAAATCTTTTTCTTAAGCTGTTTGGTGATGCAGTTTTGCTGTTCACAAAAGCCCTTTTTCCCATCCGCAAATAGCTACCTTTCACTTTGCCCCAAGGGAACAGACCATGGCTCAAATGAAGCTTAAAAAAAAAAAAAAAGATAAATTTTTCCCAGTTGTAACTCAAAGAGTATACATATTCACACATGCACACAAAATAACAAGGAAGATGCAGAAACGTTCCTGCAGTCTGCCCTCTGAAAAGTCCTGTCGACCTGTTTCACTCACCAAAATCAAAACAGAACCCCACAAAAACAACTTAAATGACAACAAGAAAACATTAGGGAAGCAACATCTGTTTTGCATTCTTGGCATCAAGTCTGCCCTTGCAACACAGGGTCTGAGACAGATGTACAGGGTTATGACACCACTGAGTACCGCTTGATTTAAACTGGTGTAACCGAGAGCAGAATCAGGGTCCTGAGTTCTTACAACGCTGTGCAAAATTGTGGTTCTTCATCTCCTTTGCAGATGTGGGACTCAAACCCCACTGAAGTTTTAGGCATCTTTCCATTGATTGACGCGGACTGTGGAGCAAGTCATATTCCCCTACCAACAATTTAGAATTTATTATTGACTGTGTGTTTTATCATGGTGTGTGTATTTTGTTGTCTGTAAAATCACATTGCTCTGTCACTTTCCAATAGGCTTCGTTGCACGTAGCCGCATTCAGAGAACCTTTCAAATGATATTTCATAATTAACCTTTTCAGTTTTTAACTAAAATAAAATAGTAGCAAGGAGAAAGAAATTTAAAGGTACTTGGAAGAAAGGCAAAAATAGCTCTAACGGAATTGAAAAGAATCGGTGATTAGGGAAATTTGGGAAGCTAGAGTTGCCAAGAGAGCAACTCGCGCACTGGAGGCAGCGTGATTACGTGAGATGGCACAAAGGGAGCAATTCTCTCCCATCCATAGTTGTAACAGAGGCAAAATTAGCTCAACTCATACCTGGCATAACTTCACTGTCCCCAGCGGAGCCATGTCAGATGCAATGACACGGATGCAGTGTTTTCACCAACCACTAGATGTCTGTGTGTGCTCTATAAAGTTCTTGAGGGGATGATGCCCCTGGTAAACACGAGAGACAAAACTGGAACACAAGCTGTGGGGAAGCCTATTAGTTCGTGTTTGTAAGTGTAACATCATTACTTTAATTAAACCTGTCCTTAAAGCGACCTGTGCTGTCTAAAACTAAATTCCAGCCTTTCTAATTTGAGACAAATAAGGAAAAAGGTGCCTTTCCTGGTCTACATCTGTTTAAGACAAACTGTTTCCTTGATGTCCGTGTGAAGGACTGAAATATATCTTACTGTTGTGGAAGTTTTGGAGGAAGTTGCTGAGATATAAAATAGGTTCACCTTATTTCTATTCTGAAACAATGAAATACCAAAATATAAAACATCTGCTCCTTAAGTGAATTGGTAAGAGCCCGCTATTTAATTCTGCCCTGTGTAGCCCAAACCAGAGTCCTGCTGGAGCCGTGTTTTCACATCAGCATATCTGGGTGCACCGAGGAAGGCTGCGCATCAGATGTCAAGTTTAGGATATCTTTTTTTAAAAAACAAAACCAAACAAACGCTGGAAGAGCGGATCTGGGTACAGAAATCTATTTCACAATTCTGTTTATCAGGCAGTCCCCTGGCTGACCAGGGTAGCTGCACCTGTGACCAGCTTTTCTGCAGAGATCTCCCAAGAAAAATGCAAAAGTAATCAGCACACGTTTGCCTTTCATTTATCTCTGTCATCCGGGAATAAGATACAGATAGTATCAGGAGCAATGAGAGGTACATTCTGATATTATTTTCAAGTTTTTTTGTCTAGACAGAGAGGAGCAACCATCTGTATCTCTGTGGAACACATACAGCCCCCCTCCATGCTCACATCCTAGGCTGAAGGCCAGAGGGGGGTAGTAGGCTGTCTATATTAAAAAAAAAAAAAAAGTTTAAAACCACCACCTACTCATCAGGTGACTGGAGACCGCGGTTGTAAAATGTGCTGCAGGCAGAAGTTCTGAAAAATCCCAGAAAGTGTTGAAAACATCTCTAAACAAGGTATTTTTCTCCTGCACCTTTCTTGCTAAAGGTCCCAATTGCTGCCAAGAAAACTAGTGAGAATGTTAGCTGCCAAATAAAAAATTTATGACAGTGTTTGGCAAAGGATTGTATCACTGCTTGTTTTCCACAAGGCTCTTGAAGGGCTGTTGGACACATACGGCTCACCGATCACTGTGCTTTATCTGTTCTTTAATATATTAACAAAGCAAGATCCAATAAAGTATGATTTAAACAATACATATTTTTCCTTTTAATAGCCTCCTATAAGCACTTGCTATGGTGAGAATATAATTTCTACAGCATTCCATATATAAAAATTGTTTTAAAAGCCCTTTACCTGACAAAGTTGCTTGTTATTTGAGTCACTTCCATAGTAAAAATATGTGAATTTTTCAATTAAAAATGTATTGCTTTTTCAATTGTGCTTGTTATATGTTGGAGTCTGGGCCAATAAACCGCCTGTTAAAACATAAAGAGGTCCATTCAGTCAAAGTTGTGCCTGCCATTTATGTTTCAAAAACCAAGAAAATAATACATTGGAATTGCATTGCTCACCAATATCAATTAGGTTTTCAGCTGTATCGTTAAATTAATGTTGGGGCAGAAAATTGTTCTGGTGGATTTAGTGGAAAAAATATAGTTTTGAATACAGAGTTAGCACACTGACAATAATAATTAAGCTGGCCGATGCTGAAGCAACACCCTTAAAAATATTTTCCCTGTCTGAACAAATGAAATTGTCTCTGTCTGTTCAAACCAGTTACCAGATTAGGCTTCCAGCTGATAATTAGTGCTCTTTAGCACAGATCTTGTCATTCGCAAATCTCAAAGCCCGAACGGTTTACTTTTTCTCATTATCCTGTGCTGCTGGAGGTAGGAGGTTTGGAGCGTGGAACTGCACCTCCCTGCACCGTTTTGTAAGGGGGCACAGAGCCTCCTCTTCTCTCTGGTGGCCAGGAGCCGGTGGGACACAGTCCTGGCGTGCTGTCCCCTTCAAAGGGGACAACCAGAGCAACACGACCCTGTGCTGGCCCAAAGCTGCCCCGGGGCCGCACGGCTCTGCACCACGCTTGCGTCTTCGCAGCACAGCAAGTGTTCGAGAGCAGCCAACAGCACTAGGAACGCTCTGCGCCTTCTGTGTGCTTGTGTATTTCATGGTATTTGATATAAAGTACTCAAGACAGACCAGCATTAAGAGGATTATTTCAGACAGCATTAGGAGTTAATTTACAGAAGATTAGCTCTAAATCAGGCAGATATCATAAGCAAATTAGCATCAGTTGTAAGAGATTCAGAATCAAAATGTGCGGTGGTTTTTAGTTTCTCCCTGTATGTACTTAGTGGGCAAGTAGTATCTTCATTAATTTCCCATACTAAGGTGTTACATCTCGAATAGTGAAGAACAGGTATACTTCTTCTCTACGTGCACGCTATTTGTTATGATGCTGTTGATTGGCAGTGAAACTGCTTAACTCTAAATACCCTTCCTCTGCTGAATATTTTGTATTTCATGCCATTTCTTCATTGAGTAATGTTTTCTTTGGCCCTAGAAATGATGTCTCCATGGTGTGTTATAATATTTTTAAATAGGTAATATGCAGCTTTACTTCAGAGTGACATACTTAATCCTTTTTTTTTTTTTTCTGTTAAAATAAGTCACGTTTTAATGCCAACTCATAAAAATGGAGTGTATAAGATGCTACATACTAGGGCGAAGATTACAGCTACTTAAAAATAGCTCCCCTAATATTTAAGCTAGTAAATTATAAATTTGTTTTATTTCCACAGGAGTGATGGTTAATTTGTATTAAAAAGCCGATTCCGTTCTTCGGTCAGGTTTCCAGGCGTATTTTCCTGGCTGCAGACAGACAGGCATAAGCACCTGTCCAATCCCTTCGCAGTGTCGCAGTTTCAAAAACGCTTACCCAGTTAGCAGAGAAGATGATGAAATGGATTGGGCCACAATATTAAAGCCTGTGCCCTGAGTTGTCCTTGCAATTCTGAAAGTTTTGAAGTCTACAAATGGGATTCCCATCTTTGGAGAAATTTGTGTTCTGCTCTCCAAGAGATATTAAACTGCTTAGTCTTAAGCGTGCTCCGAACATTTGGGTTTTTAACCAGGGAGGGAAGTCTGGGCAGTGTTTTGCGATTTTTTCCTTTCTTGATGGACCAAATTCCTCTTGACAAGGTTGGCCTGAGGTCATGAATGTCTCACTGTGTTGACTGAAAGAAGAATCTTCCCTCCTTCCACGAGATCACGAAAACTTAGACCCACTCTAAGCCAGGTTGGGCTTGCAGGTCCCTCCGGTTGCAAGATCTGCAAGTGCTCTTGCACTTTGACTTTGTGCCCAGTAGTTTTACAGAATGCATGGAGGCTCGGTGTGGTTATTAAACCGAGGTGTCTGAGGTCATAACAAAGTAGAGGCATTTCTGCTCCCCTAATAGAAAAACTGTAACATGCTGAAAAGAAAATACTCTAATAGTGGCAAGTATCTCCTGTCAACTAATTTGATAGTTCTCTATCAGGTAAACCATTTGTGAATACATCGATTCTTTTTATTTTTCAGTGTTCTGTCTTCACTATTCCCAGGTTTTCTCTGAACCAGTTGGGCAAAAATTGATTTTTATTTGTTCCACTGGCCTTGTGGAAAATTAGCTTATGAACTGGTTTTTATAGGAAGACTCAAAGCACAGAACAGGTTGAAAAATAAGCCTATAGCAGTCAAAATTGTTGTCTGAAATGTCTTCAGACTGGAAGGCTGAATTTATTGCTCAAAACAAGTACTAGCAATGTGGAGGTGTGCAGTCCTGCTCATTATCACTGGAAAAGGGGGAACCAAAAAGCACAGTAAAAAATTAAATTTTAATAATGCTAGTGATATTTTCTAAATCCTTCTTGACAGAAAGATTCTCATTATTTTTATCTGTCTCAGAGTAGGCTCTTTTAATGCCATCTCACAAATGGCCTTAGCCATGATTGTTTTCCTTTCTTTTAGAGCATTTGAAAAAAATGAATATATACCAAAAAAAATTCTATTCTATCATTCAAGAAGTGCCATGAAATGGTAACATTTTGGATAGCACATCTTCAGGAGCAATTGCTGCAGATGCCTTCAGGTTTTTACAAAAGAGGTCAACATTGTTAAGACAATTGTAGAAAACTTACCATACAAAAAGATGCCCAGTCAAATATGGTGTGATAAGGGGAAAATAATGCAAGCAAAGTATTTGTGTCCAGTCGCCAGCTTCATCACACCTAAAAGCTGTAGATTAGTCATTAATTAGAGTGAGGCAGGGCACAAGATGTTACTTTCTTTCATCTGTTTAAGATACATATTTTGGTGGGTTCTAATGATTATGAAAGTTGATAAAATGCAGACTTTAGACATTTTTGTTTTCTTTAAATTGCATAGAATGTAAATTTAACTATATTTATTATAAAAACCAACGTGCGATCATGTACATTCTTGTCATTTTATAGCTTGCATACATTTCTTCTACTGGAGAAGTAATTGCTTTAGCTTTGAGTGCTGACGAGGGAGTTGGGGTTGGGGCTTTTTTTCCCTATTAACTGTTTGGGGACCAGGGCTTCATGCAACCAATGTGCTGAAGAATGCCATTACTCTGACAGCTGGGCTATCCACCCTCCCTCAGAGCTCTTTCTAAAGCACTCGTAGCGTTTGCTAAGGCCTATGGTTCTTAGTCATGCTCAGGTGACTAAATGTGTGATTTGTTCTTCTTGATACTTCAGCACCCTGAGAAAGGCTGGTTGGAGATTAATACAACCTTGACTCCTTCCACTTGCAGTTGCCACTGCGCACATGATCTTCATTTAGACTTGCCAAAGAGATCTGGTGTTGCCTTTGCTTTGCATGAAATGAGTTCATCCCTCTCCAGTTTTGGTTGGTGAGTTTCCGTGGCCCCGGAAACCACCCGCTGTTCTTCCTAATGACAGTAGTAATCTCATTTGTTCCCTCTATGGAAGGAGTGGACATGGAGACAGGAGAAAACTGAAGTTGCATCACAACTGTGCAGAGAAGTGCTCCCTGTCAGGGTCTCTCATCAGCAGAAGGATACTTTTCATCCTTCAGAAATACCTTTCCGTGTGTTTTAAAAATGAGCAATGAATAAAATCTCAGCTAGTAGAAGATGTACAGTACCCTTCCCTTTTGCCTTTTTATCTTAGGTCCCACATCCATGAAGTCCTTTTTCGGGCTTTCCCTGTTCTCGCAGTTTGCATGCCGACGGCTGCACACACTTGTCTTCCAATCATTCCTGTAGATATTTCTCCTTGCTAGGCCACTCAGTCGAGCTGTGTCCACTCAGTCCCCCCAGACTCCTGTGACCACCTGTGCGCTATGTGCACCTACTGAGACTGCCAGCTCCTTGAGACAGGACTCACGCAAGCTATGGTAACCGTGGTCCTGATGGCCACCAAATAACGCTGTACTACAATGCTGTTCATATATTTTTGTTACATTTAGAATGTATCACAAGATTTCCATTATGAATTAGATACGTCAATAGTATTTTAACTATCAGATACCATTAAAAAAAAATTTTTTTTAATCTTAATGGTAAGATTGTCAGAAGATGACACGGCAAGGTTAAAAACAGTTCCTTGAGCCAAGGAAGCCCACAGCGTTTCAGGAGGCATTCATCTCAGAAAGGGGTGTCTCTCCTATCTCTCATTCCTCCAGAAAAACTGTCAAAGGAGAAGTATATTTGATTCTGGTCAGAATTTCATGTGCAAGTATGGGACCCATTAAAGGGAGATGATGAATCAAGGTATTTACTGGCTAATTATTGAGGAACATCTTCTGCTTTACTGGTGAGTTTCATCTCTGCAATATTTCGGATTAATGGAAGATTACAGACACAGATATGATAACACCTTTCCTGTATGACTTTGCCTTCAGAGCTAACAAGCTTTCTCCGAGCGAATTTGGTCTTGGCAGAACTGTCACTCTTGCTTGGGCCTCATCTTCAAGCTTTGAGGGATATCCATCCCTACTTAATTTGTAGGCACCTAACCTAGCCAGCTAACTTAACTGACTAGTTCTGCTGGGATGCATATATGGCCAGGAAGAGGAGAAGGCAGTTCGGAGCAGGACTATAGCTTATATACGTAGGGAGCTGAGAGAGATTAGTTAGATATAATTTAGATGTTTAAAGTTGGATAGTGTGACTACCTCCCTGCACCTGTTATTACATGACTCATTCTTTCATTCAGGGCCCAGGTGGAAACACATTGATGTGGTTTGAGTGTAATATTATAACTAGAGATTGGTATCCATGTTATTATGAGTAGATGGCCCCAGTCCTTAAGACAGATCTTTAAAGCCAGAGGATGTAGTGCTGCACAACTTGCAGCCCTGTTAACAGTATCTTAGGCACCTTGTATGGCCTGTCTCTTGCAAAAAACCCTGCTCATCAGCTAGAAAATGCCATCATTTTTTAATATCCATTCCTCCATTTTTGAGGCTTTAATTTCATTATCTGCTCAGTTTTCAGCAATTTTTAATGTATTTTCCCCAGGTTTTACACATGAGAAACTAGCGCTTCTGTCCCTAGGGGAAGAAGAGGCTCCATAGGGATGGAATTCAGCGAAGACAAAATAGGGTCCTGCTGGGAATGGCCGCTCTCCAGGCTGGAGGTGGAGCCCAGGCAATGTGGCCTTTTTGGCATGAAGTAAGCCACGGGGGAGTCCCATCCCCTCTCCACCACCCCCAAAGCCTTTTCACCTTTAAATACGGAATGTCAATTACAATGTAATGGGTTCTTGTGGCTTCGAGAACACAAAGAACTTGGACTTATTTTCAGAGTTTGAGGTGGGAGGGAGGAAAAAAACCTTGAGGATTTTCCAAATTCTTCACTTTTTCCAAGGTCAGCTAGAAGAGGGTCAAGAAGTTGTACGCAACCTGTGCATATATTTTGTCACTGGTATTTCTGTTTTCTCATTTCAGTTGGTAATGATGAAAAATATCTCAAGTCAGATACTTCCAACCAGCTGCAATTTTGCTAGGCAGGGCTCTCTTACTCTTTTATTTCAGTAGGTTGCCATGTCTTTATGTTTTGCCACAGCCTGTCTAGTTCTTTTCAATTGCTTTTATTTAAGAAAAGCATTCTTAAACCTAAAGATGGGAAAGATGAATAGTTACTTGAACAACCCCCAGATACCCTGAACCTAGAGATTTATCATTATATATCTAAGGATTTGCTTTACCAATCATAACATTTTATTCCCCTGTGTGGGGTCTAGTGCTTCCGTTTGAAAGCTGCTGATATATCGTAACAAGGATGTCCTTATATATAGTAATAATGGTGTCTGTCCAGAAGTTATCTGAGTATAGCTATATTACTTTAAATTCACATTTAGTTTCTACTGGTATGTATTTGCCTATGTGACTAGACCTACACTTTGTGTTTGTTTGAATCTGCTGATTTGCACATGAATATTGGGCACTTAAAAATCACTTACTACTGATTTGCATGCACCTATTTCTAGCAAAAACTGCAGAGCACAAATAAAAGGGCACCCAAAAACATAATAGCAAGTATTCAAAGTGACCATTTAAAATGTACTCATGTATACAGAGAACAAGCCTTTCTGCCCAGTAAACTGATAGGAATCACTTGTAGTTAGTTAAATCTTAAATACACGTTTTACAGTGAAACACTGTTGGACAGTGCTCCGTCATCAATCAGTCTGTGTTCTTGAGGACACTATTTTTCGAGATGCTGTCTTTAAGAATAAAGCCCTGTGTTGTAATGAATGTGTGCTAACTGATCCCCCAAGCCATTTGTATTTTTTTTATTTGTATCGGTGTCAGAGTTGAGCTTCTGTAAGAAATTATTGCAGTATTTT
The DNA here is from genome assembly GCA_008921705.1 of Burhinus oedicnemus. NCBI lineage: Eukaryota > Metazoa > Chordata > Aves > Charadriiformes > Burhinidae > Burhinus > Burhinus oedicnemus. Next base: position 1,963,936 of record VFFE01007601.1, read on the forward strand.
ATTTGTAGTCTTCATTATTTCAAGTTAAGGACACAGAACTCTTTATGCACCCAGGTTCATTTCTATCCCGTATTTTGTTAACATGTTACCGTGATTGCTAATTTTCATGACAATTGTTATTGTACCATCAGTGCTTAATGGCAAGACATCATTATTCAATGCTGGTCAATCAGGCACTAAGACATGTGCAAGACATCAGGCTGAACCCATATAGATGTCGTGCACTCCCCTGCTAATGAATGCAGTTTTGTAAAAAGGTTTAAACACGGTTGGCATCCTTAATGTAAGGTTTGCAAAAGCTTATTCGGGAACTGCTTTGTGTTTATACGGAGCAGATCTAAACACGTCACAAACAGAGTTAGACCCATTGTGTGTATGCATGTGTGTGTGTGAAGCTACGGAGAGGAGCGAATCATTTTGGGTGTTGAAATGTGGAAAGGCAGCACAATTTCTGCCATGGCGGGAGTTGGGGGAACTGATTTGCCAGGGACGTCAGTGTTTGGTAATGGATGTGGGACTTATTCTCCAAAGCGGTGGTCGCCATGTGCATCAAAGAGGTGATCCCCAGGAGTGGACGGTGTCATGCGTCGGCTCACAAAGTTGGCACTGGCTTCAGCGCACCGGTGGTCGGAGGTTAGGCACTGTCATCAGAAACCAGGAAAGAGGGTCAGGCATTTAGAAGGGAGGAGCAAAAGGAAACTCAACGGGAGTGGGATGCACTTTGTGTGTTGTTACTCCAGCATGTTCTTCCCATGCGCCAGTTAACGCATCTGCTTTAGTTACCGTTTCTATGTGGGTTTGCACCCAAATGTTTTGGGCTGCTGTCCATGATCAACTAGATCGAACTTGGTTTAAAGGCTCAGATTTGTCATCTCTTCTAACTCAAAGTAGAATGAGCCCTTGTGCTCTTAGAGTTTTGAGTATGAAAGGAACAGTAGACATTGGCTGTTAACAAGCTCCAGCGTGCCGGGCTCCAGCAGAACTTGGTGTGAATTCAGTGCCTAAGCAGCATCGACTAAATGGTTAATTCATCTCATATCAACAGCACTATGATTCATAATGTAAACTTGAGGAATCCTTGATGTTTCAGTCACACATTCCTCTTAATTTGGCCATGCATTCTTTTAAAGCTACAGTGTGCTAACTTAATAAAATGCAGCATGCAAATGCACAAGTTTTTGCCTTCAGGCATTTTAGCCATGGATGTTTCAATGGGTGTCTTCTTTCAAGTATATATTCTTTCTTAAATTATTTACCCTGTAAACATGCTTTGCATTTTCAAAGAAGATTCTGGGCCTCCTCATTCACCAGATTTCGTTGAACTTAAGGTGTAATAGAGATAAAAGACTATCATCTGCTTCTTGCGAGCATGTTAGCCTTTGGGATTTTTTTGCAGCGAATGTTAGGCCCCATTTTCTTCTCCTTTGGTATTATCGCTCCCTCCCCCACTTAAATTCCTCGATGCTTTGCCTAGAGCAATACCCACTGGCAGTGTCTGGCTGTGACAGTACTATAGGCTTCCCTACAGATGGGTCCTGCCAATGCCAACCATTGTTCTACCACTGTGAGCTGGCTTGACTGTCTTGGATCACTCAGAAACCCCCTTTCCTCTTGATTTTTTCTTTACTCTGAAGGGTCGCCCTTGCCTGTTGACTCTGAGATCTGACATGTGCTGACACCCAGAACTTGTGGTCTCTGTCTGAGCCGCAGCTCCCAGACTCAGATTTCAACACGCGGGGCTTGCTCAGCCCTCCTCAAGACTGTCCTGCTGCTACCAAACGGATCTGTCGTTCTCCTCCTAGCCCCATCCTTCTGGCAGTTTGCAGTTAGTTTAATTTTACTTGCTCACTTGAAAGTAAAACAGTAAAACTCGATGTTATTCTTTTTTTAAAGATCTAAAATTAATCTTTAACTGTGGGCTTGAATATTAAAAGTATATAATGCTTCAGTGTAGGAGTCTGTTGATAACATCCATCCTATTTCATGATTAATTTGTTCCTTTTAATATGATATTCTTTTGCTGCACTGTGCAGACTAATTCAGATTCCTGGAAATTGAACTTTGATATGTATTTCCTAGATTCACACCGTAAGCGAACCTTCAATTAGCAGATACAGGTGGCAGCATGCCTCGCTCAGTGTTCTCTTGACAAGGATTTTAGAGACGTGGACACTGATTAAATAATCTTGCAATCGGGTGTGTACTGCCAGAGTATTAAAAATAAAGCATTTGGAAGATTTGATGCTTTTTTAATTTTTCTTTAATTTTAAGTCTCAGACGATGAAATGCTTTTTCAGTGGGCCAGAGATAGGAGGAGTTGATTTAAAGACTCAGTATGTTATGTATGCCTTTGCCTAACTATGTGTTAGATTAAGCGAGTTTCACTCACAGTTAATCCTTTGTAAATTAGCATTATGGATGCCTTGGGGCCCACATCCCACAAATAAAATGGTTGTCAAGCCAGCTGCACTGTGTATTACTTAAGGCTGAATGTTTTAAGAGTTTTCATGCTTTTAATCTATTTCACTGCTGAGTTTCAGTTTTGCTGAGTGTCTTTTCAGGAGTGATGAGGGTGAGTGAGTAAATATATATTCTGGTTTTCATGCATTTGCCTGGGCAAATCGTTTGTTATCAGGTGTTTGGCAGAGAATGTCACACCCCGCCACAAAAGAGAATCTTGTAAGTTCAGGTGTTAAACTGAAGTGCAAACCAACAAGAACCAAAAGCCCTTAATTAGCTATTTTGTTAGCCTGCTACACTTTTTTTTAGGGGGGAAAAAAAAAAGAAGAGTGAGAAACATCCCTCCCTCCTCCTCATCCTTTTGGCAGAGTAAATATTGCCTGTTAAGTTTGAATTAGCTGTCATCGCCAAAGAATTAATGCTGTGGTTGAGCCTTTCTAGTGAGGAAGGGAAAAATAAACGAGACAGATCTTAGTTCAGCTTTAAGTGATAAATGAGGACAAAGCAGCCCATTCATCTCCTGCTAGGAAAGTGGACACAAACACTAAAGCAGTTTTGCGGAAGACGTGTCAGCAAATGTGATCATTTTGTAACCTGTCAGGAGGATAGAGAGCTAGTCCTTTTAGAGTGTCACAGGGGAGGGTGTCTGTCTGATGTGACAGTTTTCATCCATCCATTTACTGCTTTTTCTTTAGGTGGGGGGTAAGCAAGGAGAGAGAGAGCTGGAGTTGGTTAAAACTGCATTTTTCTTTACACTTTCCAATATAATTTATATGTATATCCACCCGCGTCCAAATGAAAAACATTTACCAAGGAAAACTCCCCTCTGCTCTCTAGAGTTTCTTCTCTCTTTCACTGCGTGAAATATGCTCATTTTAACACATTACGTTCCCTGTCTTCAAGTTGGAGCCTTGTACTTGGTTTGATGTTTCACAAAACACAGTTTTACCTCTTCTTACCATTGTTTGGTTGGTGAGGGCTCTGTTTTGTGTTGTTTTCTTTTGTTTTCTTTTGTTTTGTTTTGCAGAAGCATGGGAAAAAATAAAATAAAAATAAATGCAATGTAGGGTTCTTTTGTTGGTTATGTTTGGGGTTTTTTTGCTGTACCTCTCCAATTCTGACGACATGCTTCATGTACAAATATGTTTTGCAAAAGTTCTTGTTTCATGAAGAGCCTACGAAAATATTCTTTCTCCTCTGTGAGAATCAAATAACAAATGCTGAATTCTTACAATCCAGAATCCTCCTATAAAATGCCTCAAATTTTACTATTTGTTGATTTATTCATTTTAATTGACCTATTAATTTCAGGCAAAACCTGAAGCAATGTGGTAACTGATTTTAGATTCAGGAATTTCTCCCAACAAATGATTGAACGATATTAGGACTTTCTACTTCTGGCATCTTTTTATTATTACTAATTTCCATTTTTTTCATACTACATAGAAAATGTAACATTTGCCTATTACCATAAGTAAAGGTATGCTACAGAGACAGGAGATGCTTTTACAACATAAGCTTCACAGTTTGACACTTGCTTCTTTATATCATCCTTTTCTTCAAAACTATCTTTTATACTTTTCCCTTGGTATTTTAGTACAAGTAAGTATCTCATTGACATGTGTTTCCTTGAAATCTTGTACCTTAATAGTAAAATCCCTTGAAAATTAATAAATTGTTTCTGTTCGGATTAAAAAAAGCTATAAAGATTTCAGAATGGCTTAAAAAATATAATGATATTTACTGTTACAGACCACCCTGCGTGGATCATGTTAACTGAGGACTAATTATTTCGTTTGTTCTTAGAAGGTTAACAAATTGTAACATGATGTATTTCGGTTATTCTATATGTATATAAGTGTTTGCATAATTTAGAAAAGTCTAATTCTTTCCTGAATGCAAAAGTTTGATTTAATAACTACATAAAGAAATGTTTGGAAGCACTGGGAATTGAAAGAAGTAAAAAACAATCAAGATAAGCAGAATGGTATAGGAATTCCTAAATTTGTGGGCATATGTCTTTTCTCCAAGATATTTATCTGTGTGCTTCTTCTTATGATTTTTATATATATTCTGCTATTTTGTTTTATTTACTGGGGATTTTTTTGTCTCTTCTGCTTTTTTCCAGGATCATCCAAAACCGGATTTTGATCGTTGTTCTGGCAGTCATCATCATCTTCACCACCATCATGGCTATTTATTTTTCTTTCAGGGGACGCTGATATCTTTGTTCTTCACTAAACAGCAACAAACTGCTTGTTCTGAGTAATTAAGACAAAGTGGTCACATGAATCATTCTCTTGCACTGACAGAGTCTCCCTCTCTTTTCCACTATTCAACTCAGGTGCAAGTGGTGTAAAATATTTTGTATTATTGATGGCATGTGGGGTTGATTATTTTTTCTTAAATTTTTTGTCTTTATCTGAGTGGTTTTGGAATCTTAATATTTGTTGGGGTGAGGGCTTGTTCCAGTGTGAAAAGACTTAACGTGTGTCGAATTCTACCCCAGACAATTAGCCTGCAAGTTGCCAGAGTTTAGCGAGGGAAGAGGGGTCTTTGCACTTCTCTTGTGCTATGCGGGGTGTATGAATATCAAGCGGTATCTGACCTTCTGTGATATAGAATATAAGTAAAGCAGAGACCAAATGATGTTGAAAGTGAACCTGTCTCCTGTGACTAATTCCCGATCACGAATTATCGTAATAGACGTAACCTGGTTAAGAACAGTAGTTAGTTTTTAAAAAGAGAGCAACCTTAGGATGATGTTTAACGTCTGATGTGAATCCAACACTCTATTTAACAATTTTTTTAAAAATTAAGCTTTGTTTTCTGCTTATTCAAAACAATTCCACTTTCATCAAGATCATGATAATGCATCACTTACCCAAAATGTAGTTGTGACCACAGCCCATCTGTTGGATCTGTTTTAAATCTTCCAATGTTGATATGTGTACTGATAAGCATACGCGCTAGGCCCGTGTTGAAGATGTATAAAGTTACTTTATCTATTCAATGCTGACTGAAAAGAGCCTCTAAGTAATAGTTCAGTGACAAATATGTAATTACAGCGCATTAAACAAAAATCTAGATTTTTAATATTGGCCTGACTATGTTGAGACCGCATGTTGGAAATATTTTTAGTGTATTAAATTCTGATGTGATATTCCCCTTTTTAAACAGAAACTGTAAAAATGTTAATTTATACATGCTTTTAGCTGATATAATATATCATAGTTTCATCTACCTGTGTGTAAATGAGCTGTGTTTCTCTTTTTCTATTGGCTCTGCCTCTCCTATAGACAGGTCTAGGTCATTTGGCTTACAATTAAGCTTACAACTCCAGCAAAGGTCTATTTCTGGTGATATGGTAAAGTAATTTTCATGGTAACTTTTCAATTCATTATATGCAATCCCTTACAAATATTACAAATTGAGAGGGATTTTGAGCCCTTGAACTTAAGCTGTAAAATCTTTTCAGAAAGATGTTCAAAGAAACAAAAAGCTGGTGGCTTTCAAACTGCCTTCAGATTAGGTAGGAACTGAGCACCGAATTCTCGTGTGTGCCTT
>VFFE01007601.1:1974962-2032809 GCA_008921705.1 Burhinus oedicnemus
CCTGGGAGGGAGAAATTATAAATGCCTTTCTCCCCAGGAAAAGCTCACATCCCATTTAGATACTAGAGAATCCAACCCTGAGGAAACAAGGCCTCATTAGTGTCATTGCCCGAGGAACTACTTAATTAAAGGACAACAGAGTTGAGAGCATTGTTATGTAGGCCTTTGTTCCTTACACCTGGTCATTTCCATTGATGTAAAATGTCATCTTTCTGATCTGGTAGCATTTTGCACCCACTTTAGACAAGTATTCCTGACCAGCCGAGGAGGTGCAGAGCAGGGAAGAATCAGACCTTTATTACTGAGGTAATTATAGCCTCACCTAACCATCAGGCGGAGGGTGTACACCTCTATTAGCCGGTGCTCCCACAAAGAGAACAAAGGCTGGCTGGAAAGTGGGAGCCACCCAGGGAGCATCCCTGTGTCCAGCTACACCACTCTCCGGCGGCAGACATGCTGGGGAGGTCATGACCACAAGCTCCCGCATCGCTCCGTCTCCTGCTTGTTTTCCTGGTTTTAAATCCAACTTGACTTAGCGATACTGGTGAAGGCCATGAGATGGGGAGACTAAAATGAGGAACAGTACCATAACCGAGGAAATCAGCTCTCAGTTAAAATGCTAAAGGAGGTAGGGGGTAGTTTTCAAAGCTTGTCTCAGCAACTAGCCTAATTCTGTTTTCAAAAGCCACTGTTGAGTGCTTTTGAAAGTTTTATCCTAGATGCTTGGCTCAAAGACCTTAACCAAAGATATTTTTTTTCCTCTCTCTCTCCTATACGAAAGCTAAATATAAACCAACGTTATTGAACAAAACCCTAACAAAACCCCTGTTGCAGGTCTAGAAAAATCTTTACTCAGAAAATCAAATTATTGGAGACCAGCATCTGAAGTGTCCTTCAGTTTTGGATGCCTCTTGTTTTGCGTACACAATTTGGCACACAAAAAAACGCTATTTCTAACAGCAAATATTTGCTTTCCTTTCTTTTTGTCTTCTCGTATTTGCCTGTTGTTCTCCTGCCCTCAGAAAATCAGGACCTGAGTGTCTCCGGATGGGTAGCTAAAGTTGCTTTTCAAAACATGGATTAGTCTATTTTATCCATGCAAGTATGTGCATATGTGTGTCTGCTGTTTGTCTGAAGAGCACCATAATGACTTTTTCACTGATTGACTGTGGGACCACAGGCAAGTCATAAAGCCGGCCTGTGCCTCAGTTTACCCACTGCAACTTCATTAATGCTAACCTACCTCACGAGGTGTTGTAATGTTTAATATATTATGTGCTCTGTAATCCTTGGATTAAATGTATTATGTAAGTGAAAAGCACCCATTTGATGTGTATGTAAATGCTGCAGTGTAATAGGTAGGAGGGTCATTTAGGTGTAAGTGTAATACAAGCGCTGGCAAAAGGCAAAAGGGATTCCATTGTATTGACTTATTTTTAAAGAGCTTTTTATTTACTGAAATGCTCTGGACACCCAGAAAGAGAGACATTCCTCACTAAGCATCTCTGCTGTTTCATCTGTCTTGAAGTGCTTTGATAAATGGATTGAAACTTGTCAGCTTTTCCTGTAGTTTCTGAGACTCCCTCTGGAAACTCTGTTGAAATGTTATTATTGCAACTTCTTAGAGCGCTACTTAATGAATTGTAACAGATATCCCTGCGAGTCCCGTAGACGCTGTGAGGACCCTGCTTCCTCTCCTTCCCACAGCAGAAGCAAACCAGTGCCCAAACATATAGCAGCAGAACTTGCATCCTCCTCCACCAAGACCAGCTGGTCTCTTGCTGGGGAAATACTTCTCACCTTCATGGGCTTCAGCCCTAGCCTTGTGTCCCGGCTGGGTGCTCAGTGGGGCTTCAGGGACATTGAACATAGCCAGATGTTGTCCCTTTGGTTAGAGTTGAATTTTATCTTTTAAGAAGAGACTTTAGGAAGGATGACAAATTAGGTTTAAGTCTGCAATAGTTTATTTCCTCTGTCTAGGATGAGATATTTTGGTTTGCATGCAGAGCCTGAGCTATCCTGAAGCTCAACTGGTGACTTGGGTACCTATGGGTGGTCTGAACTCATGCTGCCCACAGGTCCCACCTGCCCTTGGAGCAGCCTTTTCTCAGGCAATAGTTACATGATGTTGTTACCACAAGGGCAGATGAGATGGATGGAGGGGTAAGCTTAGCATCTCTTCTGAAGCGCAGGAATGACCCAGCAGGGCCATTAGAGCTGCCTGAAGAAATCTGCTGAGAGGATGGTCAGAGGGGCCTGACAGGGACACATATGTAGCGTGGAGCCGCAGTGGAGCTACAGGGTGGAAAGAAGTCAACCACCTTGGACCCCAGTGATGTCCTACCCTGTTGCATGCCACCGTGGAGCAGTGGGATGCCATGGTGACTTCTTATTTCCTACCTCCAACCTGTTCAGAAGAATCTCACTCCTCCTCTGCTCTCTCTGAAGCCGGGGGTGTGTGACCAGTGATATGCTTGGTTGGGCAGCTTGCTTGTGCTGGGTAGGCTCAAAGATCCTTGTCCTGATGCAACGGTCACTTGAGAGTTTAAAAGTATTTTGGTGGGGTTTTGTTTTGTTGGTTTTTGTTTTTTTTTTTTTAATTTTCTCACTGGGTTTCAGTTGTCCTTGTTTTTCGAAGAATATGAAACTGAGCTATTGCTACTCAGGTTGTCATGAAGTGTGAAATGGCTCAACACACAACCCCGGCAGCATTCATAGCTGTGCCCCTCACTCTGTGTGGGACGGCTGACAGGTCCCTGTGGTAGACAGCACTGGCCATCTCCAGCTCAAAAAATAAGAGCGTGCCTTCTCCTTGCCTCCAAATATGAACTTGGGCCATCCTGAGTGAGGCACACAGGAGGACAGGAGGGAAATTTTGGAGGAGCTCCTGGTCAGTGTGGTGTTGGAGCAGGAGTCCAAAGCTGCTGGGTATGGGTCACCTCTCCACGGGGAGGCCTCAGGGGTAGCTCCATTACCCTCAGCACGCTGAGGCCATGTTTGATTTTTTGCAGCCTTTTATTTCACTTTTTATTAACATTTTGCATATTAAAATTTGTGTAGGCAGCCAGAAGAGAGCAGCATCTACACAATACTCGACACAATGGAGAGGATTAGGAATCGGTGGCTCAGTTCTTTGGGACCTGCACTGGGGGGGATGGCGGTGACAAGTGTCCTTTCTTTACACTTTGTTTTAAAAGTACTTCTAATTTCTTTCTGTGTACCCTCACTAAAATACGATCTATGTCCAATACTAATTTGTGGTCTCAGCTGATAGTTTCAAAAAATTAAATAAAACCAGGGTTACCTTGGTCTTTTTGCTGAGATGTTCCCATTTGCTTTTAAAGTTTCTTCTCGCTTCTCAACCAGCCCAAACATATTAGTGTGCATACCTAGGTACAGTGACGCCAAAAGAGGAAATTATTTTCAAAATAACGACTAGTGATTTGGGATTTTTCTGGTATTTCATCTGCCCTCACATGAAATTCCTCCAATATTTTCGTTCACAGTAGGAACACTCTGAAAATCAAACCTACTAAAGTTGCCTCTGTTTATTCCTCCCAAAGTGAAATTATCCATGTCCTCTTGTCCCTCGTGAGATCCTGGACGAAACTGTCTGCACACACACATTGACACATCTTTGGTGCATTCCACACGAGCCAGTGAAATTACACCAGAAATATGAATTTAGCCCACACAGCGTGTGCACGCTGTGCTGTCTGTACAGTGTACACACACACACACACACACACACCACACACACACACATGCCCCAGCGAACGCTCCCATTTAAATTTCAGAATAAGCCATTCAAGACATTGCTGTGTGATTCACTTCATGACTGTGCGCTGTATACATTCCTCGAAAATGAACGGGTATTCTGTGAATGTTACCGCTTTGCAAAAATATTTGACGTGGGTTTAGTTGGTTTTAATATTGAGGTTTTTGAAATCTCAGTAATTGTCATGATTACTGTGTGTAATAGAAATTAGAAAGAAGCCTGGGTTTTGGCTTTGAAGCTACCTACTTCTAAGAGTACATTTTTTTAAGTTTTCTTTTTAAGGTGCTTCTTCATGCCCCAGCTAAACTTTCCCCAGATTACGTGTTAGCTATGATAGCTGTTCTATAGTTAGATTTTAATCAGCCTCAGTACACGTAATGTTAAACACTGAAAGAGCTACTAATTAATCGCCTTTCTGTATGTAACAGAGAGATAAATATCCATCCCGGAGGAATTGTAATTTCATGGTTTCTAATGATGGTTAGATTACATTATCTGGATCACTTAGGCTGTGGGTGTCATAAAAAATGCTCAAAGTCATTTATATTCAGTTTAATTTTTTTTTTTTAACTTTGTAAGCCTGAGAAAATAATGCGGTGTTAGCAAGTCTGTTTCATATTTTAGTTAAATATACCTTTGTTGCACTGACTGAATGGATTCAGATGACAGTGACAAACTCAGTTCTTTTCTATTTAACACGCACCCTCTGCAATCAAATTAACAATGTACAAATCTTCCTCGGGCTTCTGCAGGAGAGTCTGTTGAGTTCCTCGAAGTGGTTGAGCTTTGGGGAAAGGGTTTTTTTTGGGATGTCCTTTTGCAATGGGTGTTTTCTACTAATTCTTGTGTGTTCTGTAAAGTTCCAGTTGTCCATCTTGAACCAAGAATTAACTGGACTTTTGGGTTGCACCAGGCCGTGGCTCAAATAAAATAATACCATCCGACAGCAGTGTGAACCTCTCATTTTCCCCTCCCCACTTCCGACTGATTGGAGTCCGCATGCGACTTGTGCGCCTGCACATCTGTGTCCACAACACATTTAAATTTGGTAGTTACAAGAATACAAAAAAAAAAAAAATCCTGCTTCATGTGTATATTGTAATAGCTAATAGTTGCATATTTTGAAGTTATACTCATTCATATTTAAAAGGCTGAGGCTTCTTTGAACTGCTGTGTTGGAGGGGGAAGTTAATTGTTTCTGAATGAGGATGATACTCCCTTTCCATATCAATTATGTGTGCTGCTCCGAATTATCAATAATGCTCATTTCCAATCTCCATCGTTTGCAGTTTCGCAGCAGGCGAGTGCGCTTGCAGAAAGTTGCCGGGGCTCCAGGGCTGCAGCCCCTTTCTGCACCCACCGGGAGCCAGAGGTGGGAGGGAACCCCGGAGGAGCAAGGTGAGATAAAGAAATGTGATATATTTCCAAGAGAGAGTTTGTCGTCAGTTAGCTAAAATTGCTTCTGAAGTTTCACTGGCAACTGTTTTATGTGTCTGACTTAGTGACGAAGGAACTATACTGTCTTAATAGAGAACTCCAGAACTTCAGAAGGGTTTCTCCTTGTTTGAATGCACAGCACAATGAATTTGTACCCACAGAGCATTCACCACTTACATTTCAAAACCTACAGCACACTAAACGTGAAACTTTTGTTCAAATTTCAAGGATTTTGATAGCCCAAGTGAATAGACACTGCCTATTGATTTTTCCCTTACAATGACTCTTGGATAACCTATTTTCTCATTTATTTTTAACGACAGCTCATGAGATTTTACAGCAATTCTGCCCAACCTCCTAATATCAAAATCCCTCCTTGACCCTGAAAATTGTAATTCTGCTATAGATCACAGCTGCTGAATATTACCTTTTACTAAGCTGGTTAAATAAAATATGTCCAAATCACTAGATCCCACAGGCCATGACTGCAATTCTAATTACACAGGGTCTGTATTTCTGCTCTACTGTACAGAAAAGCACAGCTCTCTCTGAGTCCACACCAAAGTGTGGGAATCCAGAATATTGGTTCTAGTTTTGAATTTTTTAAAAAAAAAAAAAAGTTACACTGCTCTTCAATGATTTTCCTGTAAAACTTTTACAAGGGAACCAAACCCTTTTGATGTGTTCCATACAATAAAATGCTGTGTAAGTCTGGAGGACAGAAGCAAAAAAAAAAAAAAAAAAAGGGAAACCAATGTAAGGAAACTAATTCTGGCCATTAAACATATCCTTTCCCCTCCCACTGCTTATTCAAAGAGTGATCACATGCTCCCTGCTGCAAGTTACACCATTATAGAATTTAGATATGGAAGAAACCTATTAGATTAGCCGTTCCACCTACTGATGTGGGATTGTTCCCTGGAGAACCTTATTCATTAGTGGATCACAGCCCAACCTTGTGGGCACACTGTGCCAAGACCATCTTGGTTTTGTTCTGTTTTTCCCCCCCCATCCTTTCTCTCCGGTGCTGAGAGCGGCTGAGGGGGTGGTTTGGTGAGGAGCACGATGGAGAAGATGAGTTCTTTAGTTTCACAGTCAGTCTGGTGGTTTGGATGCTTAAGTGTGTACATACTTATGTGGATGATTAATTTGTGTACTTTTTTTTAATTAGTATCCAAGTAGGGAGAACTGGATTGGGATTGGGGGGTGGTCTTACTCAGCGAAATTCACTGTAAGATCTTCTGGAGCCCAGTGGTCTTCTACAGCAAATCACCTTCGTAGTTTGCCCTGATTCTGCAGTGTCCTCAGATCTAGTCTCCATTTTACTTTCTGCTTTCACTCTTTTGTGAGCAGATGGAGCCAAACTTTTAATTGCTTGTCTGCCAGGGAAGGCAGCCTGGCATTTTGCTGCTTTTCTAGGACAGAAAGTTTTTATTTTGATTACTCTGTGGTCCAATCCCGTAAAACTCTGAGCTTTCCAGGGTAGCTGTGGGTGCTTGACATGCCTCATGGTTGTGCCTGGCACTGGGGCACTTTCAGCTGGGTTTCCTACTTCAAACTTTTCCTCTCAGAGCTTCACTTGTACTTTCTGTCCCGGTGACTTTTCTTAGCAATTCCCCTTATCCAGAATCCCTGGGAGGACCTCAGCGCCAGCCCGTTCTCTGGGGTCAGCCACTCACAGTTTAATAGTTTGATTCAAACCCGCCATTGAAGCACTTTGAGTCTGTCACTTTAGGCAAGCTTAGTTGTTTCTGCCATGTGGGACCTGCCAGTTCCCCCCTGTTCCGGCCCCTGTGGGTACAAGCCCTGCACCACGCTGCAGCTGTGCCTTTCCTCCACGGGCCACCCACACATGGACTACCCTCTCCAGGCCTTTGCAAGGTCCCCAGGGATGAAACCAAGGTCCAGAGAGCTCTGTCTGCAAGCAGGCATCTGCTGACCCCAACATGGACCAACACGAGTCCTGCAGAGCCCCGAGCAGGTACAGGGAGCCGTCACCCCAGAGGAGACCCTGTATCCTTTGGAGATGCACCCCCCCTTCGTCTGAGGACCTGGTCCTCAGAGCTTCCCTTTAGTTGATCGAGTCTGGGAAAAGTGTGAGAAAGGGAGGGGAGCAAAGGCGACCGCTTCCATCCTGCAGTTTCAAAGTTCTGGTTTCCGCCCTCAGAATATAATAAATGGCTGCTGAGTTACTTGACATGGAGCTAAAGTCTGTAGGGTGAATTTTCAGAGCAACGCACAGGAAATTATATGCACAATTACTGTTGTTAACAGAGCCTGGGCATGTAACTCCCTGCACAGCAGGCTGGAAATCTTCCCCATGCATGTTTAATGGGGTTTGGGTTGCTACATTCCTAGGGCTGTGTCCCTTTTCTAATGCCTAGTGTCCTGGATGAAACAAAGGAAGTACTGAATGTAAAAAAGATTTTATTTTGCTATTAAAATAATATTCTCTTGATCTGCATTCTCCCTCTAATGCCAAAGAACTTCTTGCCTCACTCAGTGATCCCTTAACCTTTCTGTTCTGGAAGGGAAAAAAAAAAAAGAAGAAGAAAAAAATCACAGCTTTATTTATTTATTTTTTCTTCTTCTAAATGTGTTCCACATAACCTGCTCATCGATGTTCATACAAATGAGTATATACGTGTTCATACAGGCAGCACAGTTATTCTAGTGATGGATGTTGTTGAAATAAGTGTAGGTCGTAACACAGAAAATATTCGTCTAAATCTTAATGCATAAATGCTTCTGAGTAAATAATATGTTTGCACATCTTCATAGGAAAATGAATTGTGTGTGCCATTTCACTAATCAGGCATGTATTTAAAATGTCTCCCTGCTCAGGAGGTTATTAATGTGGTATTTAAACTTCAGTACATTGTACACTAGGAAGAGTCTGTAAATTTAGGATTGTCTTTTGCTTCCATGCTGTTTATTTAGTTTTATGTACCATAATTGTTTTTCTTTCTCCTGAAGAAGGTTATAATCTCCTGCACCTAGATCAATTCAAATGGACTTTAATTATCTTCAATAAAAATTAAATTACTCCTCTAAACTAACAGTTTTGTAGCTAAAAGGAGCTTATATTCACGGCTGTGCCTTCTTATTCATGGAAATTTTCTTCTACCTGCATTATGTTTGACTTTCTGCAAGGCAGAAAGCAAGGTGCTGTAAACTGAGACTAGAAACACCAAAGTAAAAACACACACACATCAAATATATATATATAAAAAATACATCAAATACATATACAAGTTTCTAAAAGGTTTCAATCATTCTAAAATTGCACATGATTGCTCTTCGGCTCCCCAAAACGCTTTCATCTAAGAGCAGAAAAAAGTGTAGCTTTCTCAAGTTTTAAAAGCATTGTTGGGGCATGCCTAATAGATTTGTCTAACTCTGTATGTCTTGATATAGATGGTATTCTCCTTAGCATAGATCTTGAAACTGTAAATAATTTTTTGAAGTAAATAGTCACTCGATAATTGCTTAATGAAGTATCACACACCAGCAGTTTTGAATACAAAAAAAAAAAAAAAAGTTCAAACCTACCGTGTGGTGTCTCTTTTTACTGGAAATGGGCTTTTACTTTCAAACTTCTGTTATATTTGGAGAGAAGTAATCCCACGGAAAATGATACCAGTACTAATAGGGAACATACTATCTTTCATGTGGGTATTTTTTTCATGTTTAAGGTTTCTTTGTTATTATCTCAGTAGCAAGACTCTCCACACAGTCTTAGGCAGAAAATCAAAATATGCCTTAAAGCAATAATCTTTTAATAAGTATCAAATGTCTTTCAATGAGATAAAAGAATTCTGTAGCATGCTTATACACACACACACACACATGCACTTACTTCACCATTAATCTTATTTTATACCTTTTCAACAATATTTCGGGGAGTATCTGGGTTTTTTTTAACCAAGACTAAACCCTCCTCACAAATTTTAGATAACTGAATTTCTAAATGCTAATAAAAGTTGTGTTAAAATTGGTGTCTCCGCTTGTTGGGGCTCCTTGTTCAGAGGACTTTGGGACATGGGAGCATCTCCTGTGGCCTCAGACGTTTCCATCAGCCAAAACAGGCATGTTGCTCCAAACTTCAAGAAACCAACTTAGAGAATTAAGTCTTTTTGCATTGATTTTTCAGGAATGGAGGATGGGGTGTATTCACACAGCCAAATTTTGGGTGGGTAAAGCTGAGATCCTTCAGAGGAGGTGCAAGGAGCCTGCATAACTCTGCTAATGGACACAGGGACACTGGGCTTCACCATCCAGGCCCAGACTAGTCCCACACAGCTTTAGGTTCTTACCCACGGAAACTAAGTTAGCAGGTTAGTGATCTGAGGTGTCTTCCATAGGCAGCAAAGATACATGGGCAAGATTCCTAAAATTAGATTGGGGAAATGCCCTGCCAGTCTCTTGCCAAGGAGGACAGGGACGAATGCAGTGGGCATGGTTACTCTGCAGGTGAAAGCAGAGGAAGTCTGGACTGCTACTGATGGGGGGAACAGGTTCAACCTTCTCCTTAGCTAATCAGAGAATCATAGAATGGTTTAGGTTGTAAGGGACCTTCAAGATCATCTAGTTCCAACCCCCCTGCCATGGACAGGGACACCTCCCACTAGACCAGGTTGCTCAAAGCCCCATCCAACCTGGCCTTGAACATTTCCAGGGATGGGGCCTCCACAACTTCTCTGGGCAACTTGTTCCAGTGCCTCACCACCCTCAGAGTGAAAAATTTCTTCCTGAGATCTAATCTAAGTCTACCCTCTTCCAGTTTGAAGCCATTATGCCTCATCCTATGACTACATGCCCTTGTAAAAAGTCCCTCTCCAGCTTTCTTGTAGGCCCCCTTCAGATACTGGAAGGCTGCTTATAGCAGCTTATAGCTTATAGCTCCGGTCTCCCCAGAGCCTTCTTTTCTCCAGACTGGACAACCCCAACTCTCTCAGCCTCTCTTCATAGGAGAGGTGCCCCAGCCCTCTGATCATCTTCATGGCCCTCCTCTGGACCCACTCCAACAGGTCCACATCCTTCTTGTGCTGAGGACTCCAAAGCTGGAGTCAGAGGAAAGAATATTGCACGCTCTTAACGCTCATCCAGCCTTAGACTTCAACCTGTTTGTTGAGAGAACAGTATCTGTGTCTAACATTGAAATGCGAGGCATACTTCTCAGCCCTGCTGCTTATCTGTGACGGTGACATGCAAGGTGCAGGCTCACTTGGTGCTGTTGGAGTTGACATGCTTTGTGCTCAGAGTCTCTCCTCCTCGTGGTGAGAAGCCGGAGTATTTCCACCCAACAGAAAATAAGCATGAAGGAGAGGAGGTGCTGCACTGCAGAGTGCAGAGCTGCTGTATTCTCCAGTGACTTAAATGGGACCTTGAAGGAGTGAAGAGGAAAAAAGTTGGGTTTTTTGTAAAATGGTGCCTCTTGCACCTTGGCTTCAGTGACAACAAGCTGCAAATTTCCTACATGCCACAGGTTAGGCTGTCAAAGTTCTTCTCTTTCCTAATGCGCCTTATGACAAATACTCCTAATTGCTTCTTGCTTTCATACTTTTCTGTGCCTCCTGGCTAAGACATCCGCCTGTGGCCTTGATGGTTTGTCCTTTCAAAGCTTGGTCTCAGTTGTGTCTATCTGTTTTCTGTTTCTTACTAGCTCGAGCATCCTCTTCCCGTCTCCCCATCCCTCCGAGCCTGTGGAGCGACACGCGAGCGCCTGCCAGCTGCTTCGGAGGCCGAGCTCTTCACGCCTCTCCCGGCAGCTGAGCGGCACGTTGCCCCGTGTTTGCTACACCTGGGGCATAAAGATGCACAACCTCCCTCTCTTTGAACAACCCAAAGCGTGCGTGTCACGTTGAATCTGAAAATAGAAATGCTATCACCACCTACTTAGAGGAAAATACAGTGAAAGGAAAAAGAAAACAGAACCAAATGTGGTTTGTCTCTTTTATGGAGATGGGTCCAAATTTCATGCCTCCTGAGCCAAACCTCCCTTAGCATATATGGTGGTGCTAATTTGAGTTGTGAACTCATGATTACTTTTTTAAGAAATCTACGTATTAGTGTTGCAAGAAGGAGACTTTGAAAGCCTTTTAAGTATCTTTCTCATTAATTTACTTAATCCTCTGATCTTGCCTTCTTTTAAGTTGTTTATTTTTAAAAGAAAGACAAAAAGGAACTGGAAAGCTTTGTTACTAAAAGAAAGGTTTTTAAAACCGTATGTGATACAAAGTAATTAGAGAATATAAATATAGGTGTAAATAGTACACAAACACATGGAGTCGGTGTGCTGGGAGAGCTTCCCCCACTGGCTTTAAAGGGAAACGGTGGACAGGGCAGCAGAGTGCAGGTAGCAGACCTCTACCTCGTGCACTGGCCATATTAAACCTCTCCTTTCTACACGTTTATTGTCTTTCTTCTAGGTTTTTAAATGCTGAGAGATACACACAAAAAAAGTTTTTTGTAGTGGAGAAGGTGGAACCAAATTCCATAACTGATGAAAGCTTCAACATTTTCACATTACTTTTTCACATTATTTTTTGTTTTGAGGTGTTTCATGAAGATTTCCAAAACCCACCTAAGATTTCAGATTCCTGCATTTTCAAGTGCTCAGACTGGGATGTCTAAACTTTCTTTTTCAGAAAGTAAAAGTTGCTTGTCCATCTCTGGAAATCAGGTTCCCTCCACAGTGCTCGGCACCCAAAAAAACCCACCAGAGGCACCCAAAAAAACCCCACCAGAGGCACCCAAAACCATTCTTTACTTGTAAAGGTTTTTATTCAGATAACTGGGACAGGGCAGGCCTGAATTTTGGATGAAAGAAAACTTAGATGAGCAGGGAAGCTATTCCCCGAGGACTATATCCTCAGTGATACTATGAGCCAGCAACCCCCGTAGCTTTCAGCATCTCTCATGATCAGACTGAATGTCTTTTGCCCGAGGCTGAAAAATCTCTTCCTCTCTAAAACCAAAGAGATGTTGGCTGTGAGTTATGATTAGTAATAGAGTCCATTTGTGGTGAGGTGGGGGGAAGGCGAGATGATGGACCCAGAATCATAAGATTTTATGTGCTCAGCTTATTTCCAAACAGCCACGGAGGACTGCCCTGGTCTGGGTAGTTCACTGCTTGAGCATGAAAACTAAGAGAGAGCACAGGGAACAGCAAAGGGAGAACAAACAAGCAAATTGTATGTAAGCAGTCTGCATTCTTTGTCAGTGGCATAACTGAAATATAGCAGGTTGAAGGATAAACTCAGGGAGCTACACCGTCTAAAAGGCCACCTGGAAGAAAGATCAAGATTGCTAGGGTGAAGTGCTGCCAGGAAAACAAATCCAAATGAGTGTATTGGCAAAACAGAGCGGGAAGATAGCCAAGTGCCTGCTCATAGCATCAGCACCCAACTCCTCTCACCCGCGGAGTAAGAGGATGGCAGCGCGGCACTGCTGACAAGGGTGTCAGATGCTCATCCACAGTCAACTTTCACCGGCGTGTCTGGATGAACTGCTGAGCGAAAATGTTCCAAACTTGGAGGCCCAGAGAGGGGGTAAGTTGTGTTTGGCCGGGCTCTAATTGCATCCTTGCATTACTATGCAATTAATTGCTACCATGGTCTGCTCGAGAGGAGGGAGCGTGCCAGCTCTGTTCCTGGGCAGCCCCGGAGACTGGAGGAGCTCATGGCTCTCGCTCCGGGGGGGTGACCTGCTCGGATGGTTCCATGGCTCTGCTGCCAGCCCTGCTGGCAATAGCGGTCTTCCCAGGATGATGTGCTTTCCTCCTGTGGTGTGGTTCTCTTTGCAGGCTTTAAAAGTTTGAGAAATCGCATAGAAAATGTAGGGCAAGGAGAACACATCGATTTTCACTGATTTCATGTATCTTAGGAAAGAGATGACTAAAGAAAAATGTGAGCACAGTTTTCCATAGCATTTTGTATGGCTGCTTTCAATGCATACCTCAAAAGGAGGCAGCGTCTTGCGAAAATATGTAATTCTGTCAACCTACAGAGGGGAAAAGAATAATTTTGCTCCTGCTTTACAGATCACTATAGTTCTGATGTCAAGAATAGCATAGTAAAGTAGCACAAGTTCCTGAATGAAAGGAAAAGCAGTGTTTAATCCCCAGATTGGGATGTGCTCCTCATTTCTAACGTGTCCCTCACTAAATCCTTGCCTGTAGGGGAGAGATGGGAAGGGGGAGAACAGATTTATAACTCCAGTGTCTGGGATTGCTAGCGTTGGCCTCAGCTTCATCAGCTGGAATCATGAGGGTCTGGGGAACAAAGAATGGGTGCAGAAAAAGGAGGCAGAAGGAAGGTTCTCCACAGGCCTCAGCATCAAGTAACAAGTCAGTCCTTTGTAAACTTGCCTTGTTTAGCCCTAAATGGGGGACAGCCCAGAGCAGCACAGGGTGCGGGTGCAGCGAGGGCGGCAAAGAGCACTGCTGGCCAGCCGGCAGGGAGGGAACTCGACGGCAGCAGCAACAGCAGCAGGGATTTTTGCTGGGCTGTCCTGAGGTCCCAGGTGTGAGCTGGCTCCTGGATTCCTGCAGGAGATTCCTTTTGTTTCTGGCCATCCTCCCAGTCTCCCGGGGAGCAGCTGCAACACACAACAGTTTTTCCAAAGCACGGGAGTGGCAGACAGCCCTTGGCCAGCCCAGGGGAGCATGCAGCCTCTGCCGGAGCACATCTGAGTAAAAACTAAGAGAGTAAGCCTGGTTTGGATGTCTGCATTTCATCTGGAAAGCTTACCAAGGGCAAGAGGAGCTCAAGGTCCCTGCACCTTGGAGCTCCTCCATCCTGGGCACCTGGCAGCTCGTGCCACTTTGTGCTGCAGGCAAGTGGTCTATGAATCATAGAATCATAGAATCATTTAGGTTGGACAAGACCTTTAAGATCATCGAGTCCAACCATGAAGAACGTGCGTGGCCTGACTCCAGTTGTTCATTGCTTCCTCTGCCTAGCAGAGCCCACTTTGGGTTTACGGGCAATGAGGAGGTACAGGGGGAGGACAAGCAGATGGTTGAAGGAATGTCCAGTTCCGGGAAGTGTCTTGCATCTCGGTGGGTTTTTAACATATTTTGTTACAAATATAGACATTTGCATAAACATAATACCATGCTGAAAAGAACTGCGTATATGTCACCTCGGTGTATGTGACTGGACAAAAAAACAAAGTTCCCTGGTTGTATCGGGTGGTAACAGCTGGCACACAATCTCCTCATGTGAACCTAAAAACACTCATAGACCAGGGCTCCGAAAGAAAAGAACTTTTTTCCCAGTCTGGCCTTTTTGTCAAGAAGTAGAAGAAAAGATTTTATTTATTCTAGTGGTTAAATTACTACACAGAAAAAGTCACCACGTTGAAGCATCTTCCTCATTGTTACAGCCTGAGGCAGGGAGAAGATCCAGTTCAGCCCTTTGAGAAGATGCTGGTGGTAGTGGGTTTTTAGCAGGAATTTATGTTGCCTGGAACAAGTAAACTGAGTCCTGCTAGTTGAGCAGCTCAACAACTTATCACCTACAACCTGCCTGAGAACTGAAGTGTCTTGCTACATCTTGGCAAAGTTAACACAGGTTCGAAATGATGAGGAAAAGTGTGTCTGGCCTATTTTAACTTTTTTCTTTTGGGACCCTTTTGTTAGCTATTTTTCCTGTTGCTTTTTCTCCCAGTCCCATAAACGAGCCAGGCACAAGTTTCGATGTGAGCCGTTCATCCATCTAAGTCTCTTCCACATATGATGAATAGCCAAGCCTGGCCTGCTGTTCTGCCGCCCCTTTTGGAGCACAACCTTTGCAAGGGATTTAAGGTGGGGTGGAGTCTGGTTTGTCAGGGAAATGATTATGTTAGGTTTTGCTTTTTGGAAAAGAAAGGAGGAGAATGAGAAGGGACTGGGTGCTATCACCCTCCTCCCACCCCACCCACTGCTGGTGGGCTTTGCGCCTCCTTACAAAGTGTATGTATGTGACTCAGCCTCAGCAAACTCCAGAAGCTGGAGTCCTTCGATCGATGTGATCCTTCCCCTTTTGTACCTTCTCCAGAAGACACACACGCATCCCAGCCGATGAGTGTGTGTCCAGAAGGGCTGAGCTGGGCACCTCTCCAGAGGCAAGGCCAAGTTACGCTTTAGGGATGGAAGGCAATAAAGACTAAATAGTGTTTACCTTATGTTTCTCATTCACAGCCTGCCTTAAATCATTTGTTACAGGGGGGGGAGGGGGGGGGAGAAGGGGGACGATATTGGGATTGTGTGCAGCCCGAATGCCAGGAAGTGCTTTCGCCTTCCCTGGAGATGAGCTCTGCGGAGCCCTGCAGGGTGGGATCGCTTATTTGGGAATGTGAATGCAAGGAGCAGAAGCACAAGCAAACAGCACGGCAATAGCATTAGATCAGAGGATTTGGACTTCGCTGTGGTCCCACACCCGAGTCAGGCACAAAAATACACGAGCATACATTTGCAGATGTGCACATGCATGCGTTCACGAAGGCTATTTTGATTGAAAAAAAGAGAGGAATCATTATTTCTATCAAATGATCCACTTTTCAGGAAAGCAGCAGCGTGCTGCAAGCACCAGGACCACAGAACCAGACTTTTTGTGGGATCCTGCCTGAGTTCTCTCATTTGGACTCTCTTTCATCGCGGTGGTGAAATGGAAGTAGATGCCCCACTCCCAAGCAGGGCATCGAAGTACTCCTCTTGTATAGAGTTGTTCAAAAATAACTCACAAGCTAAGATCCAAACTATATTGCTTTTGGCACAACTAGATTTGCCAGCACTGCCTTGACTCTGGTTCTCAAACAGCTTTTGCCTGTGGGTGCACGTGTGTTCATGAGAGTGTTGTGCAGAATAAACAGGCACCACCTTCTCTACCGCACTTTTGAACCAATTTATTTAAAGGCTAATGCATAAACCCCAGCAACAGATAACAAATTTAGCATAAAAGCAAAGTGAAATCACCTTCAAGAACTTGCCAGTTTGACCATTTAGGAGTCTGAATGGATATTGATTTGAGGCGAATATTCTAAAGTTTGCATTACCCTTTGAAAAGTGCTAATGTAGTTCTTGTCACTTTAAATTAACTTTAGATAAGAGGGACTGACAGAAACATGAAGATGTGTGAACTATATTTGACTGATATTCTGTCAAATATTGCATGGGGTTATGATCCACAACTTTTCCCATCTGCTGCTCAAACCTGAATCCTTGAATGCACAATGGATTAATTACCATATTTTGTTCTGATTTCACTTAGTAGTATAAAGGACTGTGAATGTTAAATGTACCCTTACCTGCCTTCTTTTTCTAAGGGTAAGGTGTATGAGGAGGGGAGGGGGGGTTCTTTAGCAATTTTTCACACCCATATATAATGATTTGCTAAGTGCACCTCTTCTCAAATAATTGGATTCCCAGAAGTTAACCAAAGTAACACAGCACTGAGAATTTCATTCACTCCTTTCCTTGGAGATGTTTTCCCCCCTCAGTAATAAAAGGAATGAGCGCTGATGTAGCATGTTCCATCCACTGCACTTTACAAGCAGCAGTATAATTACGCGAGGCTTTGCCACTCGGTATCATTGCAGAAGGATACAGCCTGGAGCAGTGGAGGTCAACAATTTCTACTGATGTTATGTTTCCTAGAAGGCTTTACATCGATTCCCCGGTACCACCTGCCTGTCCCAACAACTCAGACCGACAGTCGGTAAACTAGCCTGCCCCTTTCTGCAGCTGGACACCCAGAACGGTGGGTGTCTTAAATTAAAGGCTCCTTTGAAATAGAGGCAGTATTAACTTGCCAAAAATCCCCTGGTGCTTCAGTGACAAAACTCAAAAGTCTTTAGTAAAAACTTTTTTCTTCTCACCTCCTTTTCTCCCAGTACTATTTGGATGAGCTGAGTTATCTTGACTTCCAGCTGAAGGAAATAATGTACACTTTAGTTGATATACTGGAGAAGTAAACCCTGGTAACAGCCAGTTCCTTCACTTTGCAGTGTCCTTAGCCCATGTATCTCTTGAGAGTTTTTTCTTCAAGAGGACACTGCACACAGCAGTGACCTCCTGGGCTACGTTCTGGCACCACACCACTTAATGGATAGGAAACATTTCCGTGTGTGTCTTATTGTGTCTTATATTTCTGTGTCAGTGAGAGTGTGGTTACCCAGAAATAAGCAAGCTCGATGATGGTGTGAAAGGAAGATTGAACGTATGAGGTTAGACAGACTTGTAAGATGGAGTAACAAACCCATCACTTATTACAGTGAAGTCCCTTCTGGAAGAACTTCATAATAATACACTTGGGAGTAACTGTGCACGCTCTCCTGTCTTTTATATGTTTTGTCAGTTTTGGGAGATTTAAGAATAACATTGCCTTTCTCCAGTACTAGACTATTACATAGATTCCTTCAGACATATCCATAGCCATTCCTCTGTAAATTTTTTTTTCTACAGTAAACTCATGTTTTCATTTTGTTCTTCTTTCTTCAGTCCTTTTCCTTATGAAATCTCCAAGCCTTGATTTTGCAATTATTTGCCTCTAGTTTCTTTTTTTGATTACCGAATGTGGGGGAAAGTCCTACACAGAAAACACCTCTATTTTGTTTGGGAGAAATATCTGCTACAAAGGTGAAGGCTTGTCCTTCCTATCTAGTTGTCTTTAATTCTGAGGGGTGAAGATGGTGGAGAAGATATTAAGTGAGCCCAAGGAGGGAAAAAAATGGGACTGGAGATACTCTTGGAATATATTAACAAGTTCTCACTCTTTGGCTGGAAGTTAGTCCTCAGACTGAGTGCATTCCTATCCTCTTGCAATAGCAAGTAGGTAAATGGCTACCAATA
Source organism: Burhinus oedicnemus (assembly GCA_008921705.1). Taxonomy (NCBI): domain Eukaryota; kingdom Metazoa; phylum Chordata; class Aves; order Charadriiformes; family Burhinidae; genus Burhinus; species Burhinus oedicnemus. The sequence continues at coordinate 1,993,013 of VFFE01007601.1, forward strand.
TTAGCAAGCACATAGCTGGTAGCTACAGGACAGCTAAAAGGATCAATAACCTTTCAAACTGTGCTAAGAAGCACTCAGCTGATGGTGCCATCCAACACCAGCAAATGTTCAGGTGGGATTTTGGAAAACACTCATCATTAAACTCACTCTGCTTCTGCTAAGTCAATCCCACTGAAAGCTGATGCCTTAAACTCTCTACTGGGGGGTCAAAGGAGAAGCCTTCTGGTTTAGTGCCGCTCTTCATCTTCTCTTCCTCTAACTAACATCTGGCCCAGTTTAATAATTTTTGTTCTGAGTGGTGTAAGGGCATTAGCAAAACCTTAATGGGGACAAGGGTTGCAGCACTGGACCTCTATTTAGGGTATCTATTCCAAAAGGAAAAGGTATGATGTTTCTTTAGACCATCTTGCAAGTGACATGAAGATTAATGAGGGATAGACAAATGCCCTTGCTCCAAAGTCAGCAAAAAATAGAAGGTTCTGTTTAAACTTTTCAAAATGAATTACAGTCAGGTGCTGACTATCAAGAAAAGAAATGAAATCTGAGTTGGAGAGTCTGGAATAATTCTTTGGGTCTTTCCCCAAACCTGTCACTCTTTTCTGTGGATGCAAATATTAAGGGGTAACAGAATCCGCAAATCCACACGTCCTGAGCTTGTGAGGCATGTTGGGGACTCAAAAAGATCACTTAGGTGTTGCAAAGGTAGTTGGATATTTAGAAAACACTAGTACTTCAACCTGATTAATGGATGTAGAAGGGGAAAAATATTTGAATTTTTATACCTTTTTTAGAGAGTCCAGATTTACCTCTTGGAGCTGGGAGAAGAAAGGGTAGAAGAAAGATCTCCTCTGCTGCAAACATCTTTATGCATATGATGAAGGCTAATTACTGGAAGTTACAAACACAGATTTTTATTTTAGCAAGGCAATTCAGCTCCATTTGAATCGTTTAGGCAAGATAATTTAATATTACAGTCACGTGTTGTCTTTCAAAACCACAGATTGTGTATGTGTGGGTGCTACAAATATGTTTACCATGTGGAAAGAGGTTGGAACAGTTTCAGAAATGTCTAGTGGGGCAAATCAGAGGCAGGTGAGAATGAAAACCAAGTAATGATCCATCATTGCTGCTTATTTTTGAAGCAAAACATTGGAGCACTGTAGACCAGCTCCCTGCTATGTTCCAGAATACGTTCTACAGGCTTGGCTTTTTTTTAACCTTAGTTTTAGCTAATTTTATAGTGTTTGTAAATGTGCAAAACCCTGGTGTTACTCAGGATATACACTGCCAGAAAGTTTCAAGTGATTAGGTCTTTTCTTTAAGGTGGAGTTAACATGTATTCTTCTATCTGCCAAAAGATATGGTCAAGTGCTGTACTGTTTTCAAAATGCATTTTTAGCTGTCCTTATGTTATAAACTATTTTGTTAGTGTCATATTTTCAAATGAACAATTGTTTTCTTTAACAAAAAAAGACAGCATTGTTGAATTCCATTTTCAAAGTAGAAGTTATCATGGGAAACAAAAGATTATTCGCAATTTAGTAAACTCTTAGGCAGTAACCAATGACCCAGTCTTCCCAAGACCATGCATGCACGTTTATACACAGAGAGCGAAACCAATAAATGCTCCTATAAATGACTTTGGAGAGAATTCTGAATTTTTCTTTCTTTCCCTTCCCCTCTTGCCTCACAAAAGCAGTGTGCATCCTGACAAAAGACAAACCACAGAATGTGCAGAATGTCAACAAGATCCTGGGGTCTGATTCCCACTAGTTTTACTGGGCTCAGAGTCGGGTGCTTGCTGCCCAGAGAACTAGACAATAAGTTCATTCCTTCTCCTGAAGAAGCACAAAATGAGGCATTTCCTCTGTGTGTTCCCCTGGCCCATCACAGGACACGCAAAGCTTTTACAGTGCAATACTTGCTGCTCACAGCGCAATGCTCGCTGCTCACCCACAGTGATACTCACGTTGAATCACTCTGCGCTGGCTACTTGCACTGCGTGCTCATTTAAACTTCACAGTCACGTGAACATTCATGAAACCGATTGAGTACAGGTGGTTTTTGCATTGGAAACATGTGAAAACATGTGTTTTCTATGTTGTTTTTTATATGAAGGCTTGTGTCCAACAACCTAATTATTTTTATTTAAGTATTACATCACTTTGGCTAGCACAAGCAAAATGCCAGCACCTGCTCTTTACTAGGCTCTGTAATGTTCTTTCTGTCCTCACCTATCTTCCAAAGTGAAGGGGGAACCATTTTCACCCTGAAGGAATTTACTGCATGGTCTCCATCTGTGCCACAACAGAGGAGACGTGAGCCAGTATAATCCTCAGTTCTTTGTCTATTGAGGTTGACTGCACTAACTCAAGCTGCTGTGCTCAGAGCATCCATCTTAAGTCCTCTAAAGACATCCAAGAAGGAGTTCATAGAATAACAGGTTGGAAGGGACCTCAAGGATCAAAGCTGCCCTTATTGTTGTTGCCCTTGTGCAAGTACAAACCTTTTTATACCTTTCAACAGGGCTTTCTCCAGATAAGCTAACAGTCCCTCCTCTTTTATAAAATCTGTGAAGGTAGGAATGATGGTTTTTGTCAACATCTTGTAGAGAGAGAAAAATCTTAGAGGTAAACCAAAATGCTTTCCATTAGATGTTCTCCTGGTTTTCTGCAGCCATGTTATTATTTGGAAGATCTCTCGTATGAGGTCAGAAATAAGGAGGAGTTTGTGAACTTAATCCTGCAACACCTGCTAGAGAACCCCAGACCTGACGCACAAGGTAGGGCAGAATTGTTGAGTAACAGGCAACTTGCATGAAGGACTACAGAGGGAAACTGAACTATAACTTGTAGAAAGACCCACCCAACCACTCAGTTTCCATTCTTCCTTTTCTGATTAGCACTGTGTCTACCATCATTCTGCTCTTCTACCTGCATTCACGCTACACTGTGCACCAGGCTCCCTCCTGTACCAACCCTCATTGCCTTGTCCCATCCCCTGCCCTTGTTCCCAGCAACTCTTGCATTCATGCTAGTAACTTGACTGCCCCGCGCTTCCTTGCACTCACGTCTTCCTTTAGTTTTTTAGTCACGCTCCAGATCACCAAAAACTGAACTGGCCATCTACCAACAGGATGATTTCTCATCAGCTATCAGACTTAGCTCTCTTTGTTGGAGCTCTTCAGTCCCTTCTAGATAGCTGTTGGTTCTTTTCATGCACCACTCTCTTTCAGCGTGACTATTAGCTCTTCTCTCCTGCTATAATGTTTTTGCCAGTCTGCTGCTCTGAATCACCCCAAGATCCTCTGCCCTAAGCTTGTGCTTCAGACTTTCTCTGGTGGAAATCCTGTGACCAGCCTGACTTCTTCTATAACAAATCCATTCTGTCCTTGCTCAGTGCTGATTTTCACAAACTGAACTGTATTGCTCCTACATTAGGACACTCTGACAACTGTCATCTACCTCCCTCTGAAAACTGGTTTCATTTATATCCATTTTTTCTCACATAGGAGTTCACCGTTTCTGGTTTGGCTTCCACTGACTGACATCATGGCTTATTCCACCTTCAATATCTTTGATCTGTCAGGTGCATCCAATGCAGATCACCAGATCCCTCAGCTTCATGTAAGCTTACATTTGTTTTCTCCTCCCTGTGTGTCTTGTTCTTGAGTGATTTCTTCTGTATTTGATTTCAGCTACCACCTTTGATTCCCTGATCCTTCTTTCTACTGTGCTTTGTTCCCTTCTATCCAAGTTAAAATCTTGTCATGTCTCTGTGATACCTCTTTCTGGTGTCCAATGTTCAGCACAACTGGACTTGTGCTGGACTGCTGTCTCTTAATATCCTGTATCCAAGTTATCTTTATTGACTCTTTCTGCAGAACTTCTCTAAGGTATTCTTCTCCCAACTAATTTGCTTGTTGAAGCTCTCCTCATCTGATTGCAACACCCCTTTCTCTGGTCTAACCCTCTCTGTCTCCTCTCATTCTGAATGGTGCTCATTTTTCATCACATGGATCACATCAACTTTCTTTTTGCCTTCCTCCATCACCTCTCCTTACCTATTGTAGCAAGCAGCAGCAGCTTGCCTCTGCCTTCAGCACCCTTCAAGGTCTCTTCCCTCTCCACACATTTCCTGTTGTTCATTTCCTCAAAACCAGCTCTTGTTCCTGTTGGTCCATGTCCACAGCTGTACTTTCATGCCAGATACCCACAGTTCTTGAGAAGAGCTCTGCATGCATCCTGCAAAGCTGTTGGGTTGTTGTCTTTTAAAAATCTCCCTTAGAGCTCTCCTTTGACAGGATGACCACTGAAAACTCAACTGCACTGAGGCCACTGTCCATCCCATTGACAGTCTAACTCTTTCCCTGCATTTCCACATTTCTCTGTAGCTATCTCTTGACTCTGAACTGTAAACTCTTTGTTGTTATTCTCTGTTTGTGCAGAGCCTTTCACTGTGGGCTCCTAGTCCATGACTCCTAGAGGATATGTCAACGCACTCGAGTAATACAGAACATGAATACTGCAACCAAGCCAAAGCTCTTGGAAATCTTTGTGAGTCAGGGTGTTCAGAATCTGAACCTAGCTCCAGCCACAAATTTTGCAATTGGCCTGCAACTCTGCAAAAGCTTTGTGTAAAACTCATATTGGAACATCCTTGAAATTAAGGGGTGGTGTTGGAATCCACATCCAAATTTCACAGCTGTAGGTCACCTCTCAAACACGGATATTTGGAAGATGGTGAGGACTGTGCTGTAAGCAGCTACATTGGCGATGAGATATTGCTGCTGTTTTTTGCCGTCTGTGTTTTTGAAATGCTTGCTACAAGGACAGCTGTGAGGCAGATGCCGTTCTGAGTTCAGATGTGGAATGTTACAGGGTCACTCTGCTTACCTTATCATAAAAGAGCACGCGTTTTTGTGCTCTTCATGTACTAGAAAACAAATCCATGACAAATACTGTATTGTGTGCAAGGACTGGGGGTGGGGGAGAAGAAGGGAAGGGTATCTTGTCCCTAGGGGCTGCTGGTGCTAGGCACCACAAAAGAAAGCCCCGTTTGTCAGCCACACTTAGAGATAGAAGCCCCAGAGTGAGGCACCTGCAGCAGCCTAAGGATGGCTCCCTGGGTGAGTAGTGTTGTACCAGGGGCTGGGGTTTCTTGCCTGCCACGCAGAGGCAGAAGGAGTGTAGGAGATAAACTATTGCAGCAGGAGAATCCAGGGGGTGCACAGCCTGATGACATGGGGTGAGGAGTTCTCAGATGCTTTTAAAGGATTTCTGCAAGAGGCAGAATACAGTGTGGTCCTAGCGTTTGGTGTGTATTGCTACGCACACCAAAACTGATATATCCTGAACTGCTGATGGGGGGTACTTGTGTTACAGGATGTTGGTGATGGTGTTGCCAGCTGGGCAAAGTGAGGGTTTGATTCTGGAAACTGGACCTTGAGTGTAAAGAGTGTAGAAGGTGCTCAGAGATGGGACAAAGACTGTTGGAGAGGAACCAAGACTTGGAGTGCATGATGAGGGGACAGGATGATAAAAAGCAAGTGGGTTTGAAGCCTAATGAGACGTGGCAGAACCAGAAAGTGGTGAGGATTCCTGAACAAGGAAATCTGGGCTGGAAGGTGGGAGCTCATGGAGAGCCAGGGTCAGCTAGCAGGGGAGCTGGGCTGCCAGGGCCACTGTGGCTGTGCGACAGGGGTGTGAGTGATGGGATGGATAGCACGGTGAGGAAAGGGTGGTAGCAGGGCCAAAGTCAGGTCAGGGAGAGGCAGAGAGAGGCAGAAAAGGAAGAGGGGTGAAAAAGCCAGAAAGAAGAGATGCAGAGAATTTTTCTCCACCTGGCTCTTTTCTACACCATGAATAAGCTTTCAAGCCTGAAGAAAACCTTTTTACTTCCCTGTGTCTTTCTTCCCAGTGTCCCTGCATCTTGGAAAATTGAGCTGAGCTATGTGAGGGAGGATAAGAGACAGAGGATGGAAGAAGTCTTACAGCATTGGAATCCCACCAACTTGTCTGGGCAGCTGTTACTGCTGATTATGTATGCTATATTCATGCATGCTACATTTCCCATGTTAGCTGCATGGTCTGGAGCCTGCAGTTGCAGACAAAGGTTTGGGGCTGTGTTCTTTCAACTTAGTGACCTGTGCAGTTTGTTACAGGAACAGCTACAGATTCCAAGGCACACGATAGATGAGAAACAGCAAAAATGGAGACTCATACCTGCGTGCTGTCTGCCTAATATATCTGTCTAGCCTTTGTACTTATATGCCTGCCTTCATGGTAGGGTCTCTGCACCTGTATAAGTTGAATGCTGAACATACTTGGCACAGGCATGAATATGGAAACGTTGCCCACCGCCACATTTGTGCACACAGTTGCCAAGACAAATACAGGGTCGTATCCTGCTGCTGTTCAATGCACAGAACCCCTATTAAGAGGCAATGAGAGTTCTGCATAAAAAATCAATGGAAAGATTTGACCCCTTTCAAATGGAGCAGTCTGTGGTATAAATTGCACTACCTTTGTTGTGCACAGAAGATAAAACCCACATTTTTTTTCCTGACTATCCCTTTTTGCTACCGTGCCCTTTGGAATGTGCTTTTTCACCCCACTGTATCTAACTAGCATCATGAGATGGTTTGCAATAAAGGCGCAGTAAAACCATCCAAGGTGGGGGTGCCTGGCTGGCTTTTTAAAAACTCTTATAAATATTACTGCTGATTATTCACATGTGAGCTCTCCACATGGTATATTTTAAACTATATTAGAAAAATTCAGAAATAAAATAAAGGTGTTATTAAACATGTGGGGATACCATCATTACACCTACAGGTAGAAATCACTGTCTGAAATCACCTCAGAGGGATGTGGACTGAAAGAAACTGCTAGTTTGGCTGGTGGTTTAGAGGATGTTCTATTGCTGAGCTACTAAATAAATCCCCTTTTGCCCTGCACTGCCTCCAGCAAGCCCTTAGCCTTCCCCACTCTGTCTTCCCCACACTGTTTCTCTATTTTTCCTCATAATCTCAGCCCTGATTCTCTTTTTCCCATTCTTCTGAATGTTGAAGTCATGACCTTTGTGGTTTATAGGCCACAAGAGACTGAGCTAAATGTGTTAGCACAGAGTCAAAACAAGTAATAGCTGGCCAATTAAATTAATAATCCATATTGTTACAATGTTTAACCACGGCTGTTTCCTCAGTGGTCTGTTTAAATCACAGCCAAGTCCTGACCTATTAAAATGAATAACTGGAATTATGAGAAACTCCATTTAATAAACACAGCAAGGAACGCAACACAATCAGTATGAAATATTTATTACCACTTTAAGCAGCAGCTAGTTGAGATTTAAGATTGGATTAATGAAGGGGTTTTAATTTCTGGCTAAGGGTAGAAAGCTTAAACCTGGAACATTTCCTCAATTTCCTGGTATGGCTTTGCAATGGGCAAGATTCGAGATGGAAGCGTACGATTCGATTCATGCTTTCCCCTTGCAGAGCTCTCTCCAGACACGTTCGATGCAGGAGGAGATCAAAGCAAGCAGGCTCCAGACAAGTGGCTCAAGTGGCTTGAAAAAACTCAGGGGAATAAGGGCTGGAGCACTAGACATGAGCCTTTGGATTTTAAAATGAGCACTCCTGCCAACCGCCATCCTATGGAGAGCAATGTTAATGGAAGGCTGGTACATTCCCAGTGACAACAGCTCGTGTGCACGCATTTTTTTGCAGTATGTCTCAGGGCTAGGGGAGGAGGAAAGAAAAAATCTCTTCTCTGAAATTTGTCAGACAAAATCTCAAGCTGGGAGCAAACCCTTATTGTTTCAAATGGCCCAAGTATTGTTTTTCTTAAGTGCAGAACTACCAAGGTTTTGCTATTTTTATTCACACTGCATGCTCATCTTCAGGGTTTCTCCACTCAACACAAAAGCAACTGTTCTTCTTTGATAAAAATTAAAATGTTGCCAGGGTTGAAAAATAGCCTACCATGCCCAAGCGCAAATGGGGATATTATTTTCCTTTTGTTTTCTACTCCTTCTGATGTAGTAATGCTGAGCAGGTTAATAACATGCAAATCCTGGCACAATGGAGCTGTTTGGAGGTACCATGTCAAGGGGCCATGTAATAATTGCTCCGGGCTACACAGACACCTGGAGCATCATCTCTGTGACGATGGATCCTTCCCATCATTTCCACCATAATGGTTCCACACCATAAATTGGCATGATCCATCAGAAAGGCTCTGATGCATTAAACCACTGCCCTAATTTGAGTAAATACAGGCTGCTGCCATTGCCTCCAAGGATCTCATTTTCAGCACGTTGCCGATACCAAGAATCATACACATTTTCTCCTCCCCTCCCTCTTTTGATTCTTAATGAATAGCCCCAGCTTGAGAGCTGGAGAGGCAGAAGGCTTTTGCACAGCTATGGCCAGCAGGGCCATGGAGGAAGCAAGCTCCTCCATGCTCTTCCCGTAATACATTGGAGCCCGAAGTTGGCGGGACCCATGACTTGCGGTACTAGAGTTTCAACACCCGTTTGGCCCCGTGGGTAAGAGAGGCCAGCAAAACCCCTCGCCTCTTATGCTGGCAGCCTCAGCTATGACCCTGATTACACCAACAGCTCTTTCCTTCGCAGAAGGTGGTAGACAGCATTTCATCGTGTTCTCAGCACGTGTTTGTCCCGTACATCGGACTGCTCAGCTCAGGGATTTCTCCTGGCTGTTGTTTCCCAGTCCGAGTCAGTTGGAGATTTCTGCGGTGCAGCACCAGACTTCAGAGACTGAGCAGAAGTCTAAACACTGTGCTTGCTCAGGCTCTGCAATGCACAGCAGCCAAGAGGAAGAGCAAGCAGATGATGTCCTGGAGTTCGTTAGAGAGCCAATGGCAAAGACAGGATGGAACCCCAAATTTCTGGGTGCTCAGATGTCTGTTGGAAAATATATTCACACGAGTGCATTAACTTGGGATCTTTCCAGTGCTTTAAATTAAAAATGAACTGGATCTTTTAGGTTTGTTTAGCTCCCTTCCAGTGTTGTAAATATCTTCACTTCTCTGTGTTGTTAATGAAAGTAGTTTTGTTTCCCCACCTGTTTTTTGGTATAAGGATGTCTCCTAAACTGTAGGAAATTAAAGCACATTTCTGTGGGCCTAAGGGAATGAACTCCCTCCTTCGTGAGAAAATTACACCTCAGGCATTTCCCTGCTGCCTTTTGTAAACATCCTCGTGCACGCGAGTGCTACTGGCTTACGCACAGGATACGCAGCGTACACGGCGTGCAGCACCAGTGCGTCTCCAGAAATACACAGCAAGTTATGTATGTCCTGAACTGTATGCAAAAACGAGCATGAATGGATGTGACGTGGCTCGGCTAGGTCTTTAATGTCCGGGGCTTGTGCCTGGTGCGACTGGGGACAGCCCTGCCACCAGAAGTGAACTTTGGCTCAGGAAGTTGCTCCACGGTGTATCTGGGCCAGCTGCCTGTCGGAGGGAGAAACCATGGCAAGCTTTTAGCCAGAGGCTGGCATGGGCGAGCCCTGCTGCCCTGATAGTCCACGTGCTCGGCTTGCGGGAATGCCATGAAAATCTGCCAGCCATTATGCCTTCCAGGATCAGGAAGTAAAATTATGGTTCCTTGTGTTATCTCGCTGCACTTTTATTGCTTTATCCCGTGTTTTCCTTTCTGAGCCTTCAGGCTCCATTTCACATTGTTGTCTCTTGCTGTTCTTTCTACAGTTTCCTTCAAGGCTCCCTCTAGAAAGAAGAAGGACACAACCATCTGAGATGTTAAAAGAGAACATTTCTTTGACATCATGTTGCCTCATCTCATTTTCCCAGGTTTCCCTCCTCTTGTAGCAAGCTCAGGTCCTCAGAAAGCCCTTTATGTTGCTTATGTTCCCAGTATGTAAATTTTAATCTGAGCTTATATACCTGCTCCCAGCTGCAGCTCAGCCTTCCCTGGGCAGGTCATCATCTCTCCCTGCACTCCCCCACCTGCATGTCTCAGCTGAGCGCTCCCTTCCCACTTTCAGACCAAAAGAGACGTGGCAAACTGAGCAGTTTAAATGTTACGACCTCGTTTGGTGGCCTTGCTCCAGCTTGGATGGGTGCTGGGGGGCTTCCACCAGCATTGTATGTACTGTGGATGTTTCTTCTGTGCCTCATGGTTGTACCCAAGTGGTCCCTGTGACCCCTCACTAGTATGATGAACATCCTAGGCAGATGAAGGGACTTTCCCAAGACCTTGCACTGGACACAGCAGCCTGGGACCGCCCTCCTCTTATCTTCCACAGTCCTGCAAACCATGATCTCTCCCAGCGGGCTTGAAAATCACAAAGCTCTAGGGAACGGGCAGATTATATATAGGGCAGATTTCCTGGAAGCCAGAAATTGATGTTTTTATTTAGGCTTTTAACAGAATTACCATGGGAAATGAGAATCTATTGGGCTACCTTGCAGCAAAATACATGTGTGAATTTGTCCCGAGCAAAACCCCTGTCCAAGCTAGGGTAATTTTCCTTGGTTTCCCTTTGCTGCTCACAGAGTATCTTCCACTACAGCCCATTGTTCAGTGCCATGTCACAAGCACCCCTGCAGAAGCTGCTGGTGCCCTGAACATGATATTTTAAAAATCCCATCTCAATAGGGTTGCGGGACACAATGCTTAAAATATCTTGTGGTGGCTGGAATGAGGTGTCTTAACACTGGTGAGCCCAGGGGAGCCGAGCCGGTGACAGCAGTGGGAAGGATGCCCTGCAGAATTGCTCCGGAGCAGGGAAGGAGCCTGGGAACTCCCTGCCTGGCCACATTGGCACTGTGCGAGATGACCCAGGGAAGAGCTGCTCTGAAGTGTAATGAAGACAATGATTGGGCTTCTGTGGTGATCACTGGACATCAGCAGCAAGGCCGAAACAGGTCTTGTGCTTGAGTGTCAAGTCATTTTTCTAAGGTGATAGAAAAGCACCCGGGCTTGGCTGTAGTGTTGGTCTCCAAGCCAGTATGGTGCTACACAGCATCCCGATGGACAGCCAGTCATGTGGCAACCTGAATTTATTCTGTGCCTCTTTGTCCCTATCATCCTTCAGCGATTTTCCCTCCCCTTCAGTATGAAATTTCTAGGAAAGCAAAGTTTGCCTGATTCAAGTTGGATATGAAGTGCTTCAGAGCCCTTGCTGGCAGCTCATTGTTCTGGTTTGGTTGTTGCAAATAAGCTTAATGGAAACATAAAAGGCAGGTCAGAGAAAAAAAAAAAAAAAAAAAAAATGTGAAAGTAACAAAAAAATATTAATCAGACCCATATAATTTAAAGACTAATATTGTTATTTAATTCCACTCTTGTCTTTTGGAGTGTGATTACCTAGATGTTGTTATTTTTAAAAGGAAGTAATATGACATCCCATTTAATTTCCTCCGAAACAAGACAATCTGGCTTCCCAAATATAGCCTGACAAAGAAAAATAGAAATTTCCTGATCAAAGATCCAAGAGTGCAGTGCTCCACCTTAAATCCCTCCCACCTATTAGGCCCCCCTTTAGACAAGACAGAGAAACAAATTTCTCACACATCAATGATGCCTCCATAATCAATTTCAAATAGCCCCTTGCATAGGGATGCAAATCTTAGCTTTCTCTTAATAAAGCATTTTAGAAGATGGATGTACTGATCTGATATTATTAAACGAAAAGTGGTCTCTTTTTAATCTAGAGATGCAGGGGCGTTAGTAACAGAGTGAATCAAAGGCCTGGTCTCTTTCTCTTCCTAATTATCAATAGTGTTTTATAATCTTATTAATATTGATACACAGTATACTGAAGATCTGTTAACGTATAATGTATGTGGAGGATAATTAACGAGATCCGAGTCAGATCAATCGCCTATTTGACAGCAAACGGTGTGTGGCTTATAAATTATACATATGCTAGGTATGGCTAGAAATGTTTAAAGTTTCAGTCCAATCCTTCCAGTACAGCACTGGGAAAACTGATGAACTTAAAGGCACAGTCCCTTGCCTGTTAGGTTTATACTGTACACTCAGAGGAATAACTCTTATTTAAAAATCAAAGAGTTCCATTAACTGCCAAGATCTCAAAGCAGCACAGAAAACACACCTTCTCCTTGTGAAGTGCAGCTAAACAAAAGGCAAAATCTTGTAAGAAAAGGGATGATTAATAAAAGTGAGGTAATTTTCCTTTTGATTTCTGAGAGGAGGTAGCATGCAGGATGTTCCAAATGACAGAAATGATCCCACATCTTCACACTGGCCTTTAACAAGGTTAGACTTGCTAGTGCAGTAAATACAATTAATAATCCCAATTAATATTGCATGTTTTGGTAGGTTTGAGAGCATGAAAGCTTTCCACAGATTACTCTTCGCTCCCCAAAGCAGACGCGGCGCGATGAGACGAAGGGATGGAAATGTGGAAATAAAACTTTCCTTTTTTGTTGTTGCAGAGCTCTTGATAAGCATGGGGCTGAGATGAAAGGAGATGTCAGGTTTAACAAAAATAACATATTATTATTATTAATAATTTACCTCAGGGGTACGACCCAGTGCAATAATGACTGCTCAAGGCTGTGAAACTTCACCAGCGTTGTGAAAATGGCTCAGGCTTGCTCAGCTTTTCCACAGTAGACCTTGGGGCAAGTTCAGCCATGCAGTGAGGACATGTGATTCCCAAGGTGGAGAGACTGCATCGGTCCCTTGTGTTTCACATAGGAAGGCTTGGATCAGATTGACTAGCTAGAAATTCAGCTTCCTCTGGAACCAAACTTCTACTGATGTCAGTGGGAGTTTTGCTTGAGGGAAAATATAGGCAGTGCCATGCCAGATCATGCCCGAGATAGGATATACCTCATCCAGTGCCCTCTCTGACGGGAATCAGCACCCAATGCTGTGGAGAAAGACACAAGCTGGGGCTGCACTCAGCCGTGGCGTGAATAAATTTCCTCCATAGCACGTCCCAGACTATGCCCAACACTGGACAACACAGGGAGGACAGAGTTGGAGCTGCGGTCGTCCTGGTTGCTCTCAACAACACGTACCTGGCAAACCTGCCCCACAAGAAATTTTTCAGTAGGTATCTGTGGGTCAGAACCCAGCAAGACCTTGTTTCACCTTACCTCTAAAAGCAAATGGTTTATCCACAAAGACAGACTTGGGGTTTTTTTGTTTTCCTTTTCTTTTTTTTCCCATGAACCGCTATAGAAGCTGTATGCCTGTATAAATGCTCCTCTTTTTCTGAAGCAAGCCAAGTGCTCTTAGTGGCACCGGTGACAACATGACAGGCACCAAACTTGTCCCTAAACACAGCCTTTTTTGAAGCTAGAGATTCAAATCCACCCAATTTACCCCTGGAAATCAAATGATCCTCAACAGCTTTAACCAAAAACCAGTTTGCATAATTTGACAGTTTGTTTGTAATTAAGCCTTTAACATATGACTATGTGTGAGCTTGTGCTTGTTGCAACAGAAGCCCTGATGGGCAGACGGGAGCCCCAAGCCAGCTACCAGTGGCAATACCTGGATACCACAGAATTGCCTGATGGAGATTCTCAGAATTAGCAAAGTTTTTCCTGAGTCATCCTTCGTACAGTCCTTGTAGGGCCACCTCAATTGAAGTGGCCAGCTCGTCTGTAGTGCAGCGAGTAAAAGATTTGCCTCTTTCTAAGGTAAGTGGGGGAAAATTGTTCTACGCTTTGCCAGGTGAAGCGTTAAATACAGGCTCTGTCACAGGGAAGGGCAGGAAAGGCTTGCTGGATTACAAAGGCCATTACTTAATGGCCATGCCATCCCTTAAGCCAAGGTTTAAAGTAAATTATTTAAATTATAATATTATGCCCTTTCCCCTGAGAGGTTCATAGGGCTACACTAGCATGAATGAGTGAATGCTCATAGCCTCTAGATGAGGCAGCTGCGGAATATGGGAGCTTGGGTCGGAGTGCTCAAAATGGCCGTAACTTCAGAAAAATGGTCCCCAAGCCGAAAGCAGCAACAGTTTTGATACAAGTGAATTCCTCGCAGTCTCTCAAGATGAGTCAGTAGTTAAATCAGGTAAAACTGCTCTGGTCTCCTGACTCTCCAGCACTGTGTTTGAACCATTAGACTCATGCTTCCTTTTGTCCATTAGTGGCTTCATTTCTGTCTCATAGCATTAATTCAGGTTATGCTGCTTGCAGTCCTCCATATAAATGAGTTTAAGACCACACAGGTTCACAGGAATCGGTGCGGTCAGGAAATGCTATTCTCTCTCACTCACACCTTCCCATAGAGGATCCAGTGGAAGATTTTTAATTCTGTCCTGTCCCCTGATCAAGTTACTGGGGTGGTCACCGCCTGGACAGAGTCTGGGCTTACCTGTCCCCTCAGCCTGCTTCCCTGTCACTCTCTCCAACTTGCCTTTGTTCCCATTTTACACTTACCTTTTTCGTTCTATTTTCTTGACACAGTTTAGCCTTGGTTAACTATATTGAAATAATATGTCAAAAATATTCTTAACTGTAGGTCAAAACTGCTTCTCCAGTTAAATGCTCTAATCATGCATCTTTGCTGAATCTTTCTCAATGGAAAGTCGAGATCAGAAGTCTCTCTTCGTCCCTCTTTTCCACCAGACAGGGATAAAGTATCCTATTTGGATATTCACTGGCTAATGTCAGTCCAGGAACCGTCTTTAAACACCATTCTGTAACACAAAAGCAATGAATTAACGTTAAAGATAGCAGAAAAATTGAGGTACAAATCAGCTACAGGAAGGAACAAATTAACCGTAGGAAGGAAGCAGCAAGTTCAGATAGCGGGGAGCTGTGCTGGTTTGCAATGCCTGGAATGAAGACATCCCCCTCCTCCCCAAAGCAGGCTCCAGCATGCCCATGGGTTAGGCTGGTCTCATACCGACAGGCTGTGAGATATTTATGGCCCAGCCAGCATCAGCCTAGAGGCCATGCAAACGGAGCTATCAGATCATATTTTGGAGAGCTAATTTCACAACACTGAGTTTTTTCATGCAAAATTGAGGATGCGTATACATTTTACAGTGCTTTTGGCTACACCGTCAGCTCTGGAACTGGGAGGCCTGGGTGCCGTAGCTCAGCAAGGACAGCTGAACGGGGACCACCCTTCCCAGCGACCTGTCCCCACCAGCCTCGGAAACCAGCCCCATGACTGAGAGACTTGGTAGGTCAGAACTGGAGGTGATGGGGGCAGACTCCACTCCTCACCCCCAAGGGTGAGATTTGGAGTGGCAGCCAGCAGCCAGCTTCCCTGCCCGGGCTGGGAGTTGCTTGGGAAGCTCTGAGCACCACTGAAAACTTGAAGTTGTCAGCTGTCCAGGAGGAGCTTTAGGGGCCAAAGAGGTCAGCTGAGCAGTGCTTTTCTTCCCTGTCCCGTTCCTCCCACTCTCCTCTTCTTTTGTCTGCTCTAAATTGCAGTTTAATGCTCATTACCAAGTCAGCAAGTGTTAATGAGCAAGCAAAAGGAGGACATTGAGTGTGTGGAGGTAGAGAGGGGAGGCAAGGGCTGCGAGGAGATGGCACCACCTCCGAGAGGTGGGTGCTGGTGGCCAAGCCTTGACGTGTTGTGTCCAACAGCTTCCTTGCAAATGCTGCCTTTTAACCTACGGTCATCTCTCTCTGTGTAACCTCCAAAAACACAAGGGCAAACAGAGATGGATGATAAAGTGCAGAGCCTGGGGCGGCTGGGTGCCAGGGGAGGGGCTGTAGCCGCCCCGAAGCCCCCACCCTGCCAGAGGAGGACTCTTCATCCATGAAGGATGGCTGCCTGTAAGGATGCTCTTTCCCAAGCTAAACCACACTGAAATGTCTCTGAGTCTCGTGGCCTGTCAAGGTTTTGTCAGAGGATGTCAAAGCACCGGTGTGACAGTCTGCGTCCTACCTCTAGGCGCCCCAATTTATATTCCAGTGCCTTTCTCAGCCGTTTCTGATAATATGCCAGATTTTACACCCAAGCGGCTGAGGCCCTGGCATATTTCCCTGTCTGCCAACTGTCGCAAGTGGAGGTGGGAATGGTGAAGCCTTCATCAGCCAACACTATGCCAGCAAGAGTGGGGTGCGCCGGACCCCCGAGGCTGCCGTACCCGTTTTCATGCCATCACTTTGTTTAGGTCAAACTGGTACAACTTCCCGGTGCATATAAATCCTTAGAGATTTTGATTTAAATCTTTTAAGGTTGAAACGTTTTCCCCTCCCTAAAGAAACACCGTTTTACAATGAGGTAAGTTTAATGGGGAGTCCATAAAGCAGGGTTAAGCACCTTAGCAATATCCAAGGGTAAAACACACAGGTAGTAAATGGTTTGCAAATTGCATCATTTCCTGGAGTCCTTGGACAGAGTGTCTTTGCATCTTCTTGAGTTCAAGTATGGTGCTTACAACTGTATAAAAAGTCGGAATATGTTTTTAAGGAGCTCTGCCCAGCCTGGTGTTTGAACAGAGAAAGAAGTGATTTTTCAGAGAAGAGGTGCATGTCCTAACGGTGGTCTGGGGGCTGACCCATCATCTCACAGTATCCCATGTCCCGTGCTCTGCATCAACTTTGGAGGGAATTACAAGCACTGGCCTCCTTCCTACAGAGACACTTTATAATCAGCCTGGCCTGCTCTAGTAAATACTAGCAGAGTGTATTAAAGATCCATGCCTTTCCCCCAGCTAGTGCGGTTAACTAAGAAGCTTTACGTATTGAGTAAAGCTGGAATTTTACAAAAAGCTCATTTCCCAAGTAGGCAGCAAAGGAAGAGAGCAGAAATTTTAAAGGCCTCAGCACCCTGGGTGCTCACTGAAAACTAAGTCCTTTTGAGAATCTGACTGTTAAGGTGTCACCATGGGAGTCAGCAGAAGCATTGAGCACTTGAGAAAAACAGACCTGAGTTTCATTGCCTGCAGGTATACTTACCTAGAGTTTCTTTCTTAGGATAAGACTTCAAGAGAAAGTGGCTCTAACATAGTGGCTTGCTGCTCTCTCTTTTCTTCCCCCTCCCTTCTCACTCTTCAGTCAGGCAGTTCAGCTCACTCAACCACTGGAAAACTATTCACGCTTTTTGCTGGTTGAGTTTTCTACCCTGTGGTGGGCTCTTCTAAAGCAGCACTGAGCCTGATGCAGGGGACATGGTGCACAGGAAAGAGAGGTGGTGTCAGGAAAACCCTGTAAGGTCGGCTCAGCCATCCACTGAAAGTCCGTGCTCCTCCACTGCCGTGTCTGATCCCACCGAAACATCGTGAACCAGCACTGCTGCCGAGACGGATGGCCATGGCAGCTCTGGTAGCAGCTGGACTGCTCTGGGAAGATGGCATAGATTATGGGTGCTTGAAATCTTTTGAAAAGCTGGCACTAGAGAGAAAGAAGGAAGGTGTCAAGTCAAGTTGGCCTAATTCCACTTTAAAATCATATTGTAGCCACTTATGTACAATACAGAGACTATTTTGTTTCCCTTCTTTAGGTAGCTATGGACTTGAGGGCAGATCAATTGTTTTCTGTCTTTACATTCACACAGAACCAAAAGAATGATTTTTCCATTCACTTTCTAGATGCCTTATTTTAGCAAAAGATGCAAATACCCCACAGCGGCTTCATGCTAACTAAACAAAAGCAATTCCTCTATTACTAGCAAGACCAGCAAATTAGAACTTGAGTCCTCTTTTTCTAACCATTTACCACTCTTTTAATCCTCCTCCCCATCTTTTCAAATCCTTGAGGGAAACGGATGAGCTTTAAGCGTGCCCCGGAGGTCTCTGTAGATGTATGTTTGTACGCACACATTCACTGGAACCTTTGCACCTCCCTAATCCACGCAGGTCATGATGAGCATACAAACCCCAGCCACCTCGCCCCTCAGCAAAGATTTACTAGTCTATGCAGAGTGAAGACACTATTGTTAAGACTACATTGACCTCTTGAAAGGTATTATAGAATATTCACTCATCTCCTGTGAAGTATTATCATAAATAAACGGAGGCACATAAATGAATGAAGTACATTTCATGTCATAATACATAAATTCATTTGCTTCACAAATTGCAGGACTCGCTGTAACCAGCTGACTCATTGAAAAATGCAGTACAGTTTTAGAAGATAAACTACTAAGTAAAAAATTACATATTAAACACATAGATACTGAGTTACTAAACATAATGCAAATATCAAAATGTTATCTGTAATAATTGCAAAGCCACAGATAAATCATTTTATCATGCACCTTTGCCTTCATGTGTTTTGCTGTTCACTGAGGGTTCAATCTTATCCCTATACAATTTACAAGCATTGGAGCTTTGTACTTTTGAAAAGAAATAGTGAAATTATGGCTGTCATGGAAATCAGTGAGAAAATGCACTTAAATTTAAGAGGGGGCAGAATGTGAGTGAGTCCTTGAAAGCCCTCAAGTGCCACAACTAAAAATGGAGATTTTTTCAAACCTGCCACAGGATTAATCCCCTAAATTTCAAGGTGAAAAGAATTTACACATATTTGTGTAATGAATTTGTGAATCCTACTGTACAACACTGCTTGAAATTTTTTCCATTTATACTACAACTTTTATCAACTTACTTGGACTTGCCAACTAAAGTCCTGAAAACACTTACATTTATGACTATTTTTCACTTCTGTGACTAATCCTTTTGAAGCCTTGGGATCTAGTTGTTGTTGTAAAGCAGAGCATGTGCACAGGAAGAAGGTCTAATCATTTATGAGACTACCAGCGAGAGCTTTGTACCACTGGAAGGGGAAGATACCGAGCTCTTTGTTAGGGTGGTCAGACATTGGAACAAGTGAGCAAGAGAGACTGTGGTGTCTTCATCCCTGGGAACAGCCAACCCCCTGGGCAACCTGCTGTGTCTGACCCTGCCCTGAGCCAGGGGAGTTGGAGTAGATGGTCTCCAGAGGTGCTCATTTGGTGAGGTGTGATCTGGTGTACTTGAGAACCGAATGAGATTAACATTTTCTGTGCTAAAAATTGCTGCATCGTTACATGTAGCAAAATAATATGATAAGAATGGCTCAACATACGTTGCAATGTTTCTCTCCTTTGAAAGTCGGCATTTGATATATGGCTGTTAGAAAACGATATTTTTTTTTTAAAGTCAACACACTCTCTCAAATACATTTCTCGGGCTTTTTAGATCTCTCTTTTCTTAATGTGCTCAAATGCTAAGCACCATTCCAAATTCATGTCAATATATCTATTGACATCTTTCTTGCTGTTTTCCTCTTCTTCTATTCTCTGTGGTATCACTCTTGCCAACTGCTCCTGAGATCTTTGGTTATGATCTAGCAAAGCCCTTAAGCACATGCTTAACTTTAAGAATGCAAACAGTCTTTGTGAATTCAGCAGGACATTTCCTTTAACTGCCTTGCTGGGCTGGGGCCAAAGTGCTCAGCGCTCTATATACAGATCGAAATATAATAATTCACACACAGTTAGTTAGAAAATCACTGCAGAGTGTAAAATAAATTGGAACAGATTTTTCCCAGTCCTTTCACAGAATTTGGCCATGAAACACTACAAAATTCTACCAGCTCTGAATATAGTTTATAAATTAACAGAATTCAATTCATCAACATATGTCATGGAAAATATCTGGTTTATACACAAAGTTACTTTCACATGCACATTTTTTTCCCTCTCCCTCTCTCTCATGCATGTGCACGCATGCACGCGCGCACACACACACACACACACTTACGAGACTTAGGCCTGCTTGACTCTGTTTCTTATGAACTATGTTCCTCAGCAAATATCATAACTTATAACTTCTTCTAAGTTTAGAAAATCTGTACAAATTGCGAGGTGAAAGTTCATGATACTTTAAAGTGCTCAAAAGACATTTTGGGGGAAGCTGTACAGAAGTTTACCAGCAGCCTGCAGATAAGTGCAAACAAGGCAGAGATGCAAACACGAGACCAGCCTAGCAGGGTCAGGCCAAAGGTCTGAGTTCTTGCTATACCAGGTGCTCAGATAAGGGTACGAGAACAGGGCAAATGTATTGTGGCATTTATATATCCCAAGTTAATTCACTCAGCTTCCAGCAATGGGCGGCTCAGGTCTTCCCAAGCCAGAAGTGATATACTGATATTTACTAGTACATTAATTTTTTGATGTTTTTAATTTCATTATTTTATCCAGTTCTTTTTTTTGATCTGTGTAAACTTCTGGTGCTCACAAAATCCTGTGACAAGGAGTTTCACAACTTAATCCAGCCTATGAAGGAGTACCACCAAATATTTGCTGTTTGTTGTGGACACGCTACTTGATAGCTGTTGTCTCTCATGCAAGAAATAGGGGCAGCAAATGAAACAGCCATTCATTATTCACCTTCCCTGTGCCATTCATGATTTTATGTTCTACTGTAACATCCCCCCTCTGCCAGCTCTTTTCTTAGCTGAAAAATCCTCCTCCATCTAGTCATTCTCCTGTAACACTCTTTGTAGAAAGGAAGAGCTGATGTGCTGGAGGAGGCAAGCTGTCTACTTCAACAAGGTGCTTCTAGGGGAATTTGAACTCCCAGGCTAATGAGACCTGGACAGAGATTTTGCCAAGTTGTGATGGCTTAAGCTTTTGCACTGTGTCAACGAACAGCTCCTTGTGCATCTACTAGAGTCTACATGCTGCTAGTTGTGAGCTGTAAAATAATGTCATACATGAATGGCAAAAGCAAACCATCCTTTCTTTATACTGCTAAAATGAGAGAACTCTTAAGTGAACAAAATTTTCTCAGAATTGTTTGTGCGAAGCATTCTGATGGTTCTAAGAACCAGACCTTGTGTTTCTTTTTGTGTCATTTGAGACATAGCGGTGGAAGACTGAATGGTGGAGGCGAGGCCAGTTTCTTCCTTGACATATTTACTTCAAACTCTCTTTGTGGGTTTTTGCATAGTTTGTGGGTGTGAGCTTATTGTATGCTACTAAGGTTTAGGCAAAAGAACTGGTCAACAAAGAGCATGACTACTAAAAACTGGATTACACCGTTCAGACGGGTAGCTGAAAACAATAGAATGAACAAACAAACAAACAAAAATTCAGCTTTTTTATGTCATGCTAAAATTCCTCTTAGCAGAATATTGTACATATTCAAGACTGCAAGACTACCTCCAGCTCTGAGAGCTGATAGTCACACATGCTTCCAGATGGTCTTCTCCTCTGATAAAGACAGTTATTGTTAACCCACTTTGCATTTCTCATAAGCTGTGCTTATTGCTGCATTTGTTCCCACAGCATTCATTCAAGTCTGCAAGGCCTAAATCTTGTGTTCCTGCTATAATTCTTTGAGACTATGAGATGTGTCACTAAAACACCTAGAAAAACAGAGGCTAAGGCACTGCCTTTATTTGCAAGTGTGTTACCTTATGAACTTCAGTTAATCCACTACTAAAATGGAATGAAATCTTGGCTCCATGAATGCCAGCAGCAAAACTCACACGGACGTCAAGGAGTTCAGGAATCTACTGGCTTCTTCTGCTCTGCCGAGTGTTGCAAATCTGTCTGTGCTGATGTCTGTAAAATGAGAAGCGAGATAGAAACACAAGGATTAAACCTCAAAACTTGGTGCTGCTCTATGGGAATCTGTAACTCTCACATTGTGTCTCCTAATGGGCATTCTTTCTCCTTTTCTTTCTTGGCTGCTTTTGAGTGTTTCTGGTGTGCCCAAGCAGGGTGAGCACTGGCTGTGCATCCAAATGTACCAGGTACAGTTCGTCTGCACTGGGACGTTAATGAATGTTGGCATCAGGAGACTGGCAAGCGAAGAACCCCGTGAGAAAAGCCTTTTCTTTAAAAAAGTTCTTCTGTGCCCCATGGCTGGGGACAGATTTTAGTGCATGTCCAATGGGTTGCAGAATTTCTCATCACTGTGTCTGAGAATTTGTGTCCTACCATCAAAATTGTTGGTCGAAAATTTGCACAATGGTCTGGAAGTGCTAGTTCTTCAAAACGTCAGAGGTGCACCTGGTATCTGCTCTCCCTTCTCCAGCGGCTGGGAATCCAGTTTAATGTACTTGACTGAATGTGAGTCTCTGGGATGGGCCTCTGCTGTTCCACATAAATAACAAAATCTCATCCCCTTATTCCTAGGGTTCATCTTCATTTCCTTAGTTAAAACATAGTGTTGCTCCTCTCTGTTCTAGCTGTAGCTCTGCTTCCTTTGTGCAATGTATAAATACAAATATATTCCTCTCTTGCACTAAGAAGGTGTACTACAAATGTTATATATCAAGAGGTAGGACAGATCAACTCAAAAGTAGCAGTGGGTAGCACAGATACAGTTCCTACAAGACTCCAGGCCAGGCCAGACTTGGTGTCATCAACTGTCATTAGCACTTGGAGCTCAGACAATGGCATATTTAAAGTACATGGGTGGCTTCAGTCCATTTCCTAGTGGGCAAGTGTCCACATGACAAAAGCATCGCCAGAATTGGCAATAAGTGGTACATGGCAGCTTACCCAGAGCAACCAATGGACAGGAACCCAAGACAGGGACACTCTCATGTTTCTAGGAGGATGTTTCCAAAGATGGGCTTGTGACAAACTGATGGGTAAGCCAACTGTCCTGATGCTTGGCCTGTATTGCTAAGGTGTTAGCATGGCACCATTCCCATTCCCTAAGCACATGTTTAATGTTTGGCAAGGTATGGTGTTTGATAGCAGCATTGTTTACTTATGCGTGTGCTCGGTTGAGCTGAGGTGTGCTGCACTGTTAATGCCACATCACTCATTGAATGGTCTTCTGAACTCTTCTTCTGCTAGCCTTCTACTGCTGAACAGAGAGAAAAATGGCCACATTCTAATCACTAAGCCCTATTTTCTTAGAGATAGCTCTTTCCACAAAGATACAGTCTATGAAATCCTTTAGTCACAAGAAATAAAGCCAATGATTGATTTGTATTCTGCAATGCACCCTCTGGCTAAAACCAAGTTATAAGTACCAAATGGTTGAGACGGGGCTTGTGAAAGGGCAGTTATGTGAGTGGCACTAGAAGAAAAATGTTAATAAAGGGCAGTCCATTGAACTGAGGTTAAATACTTTCATACTTCTCAGCCAACCCAGAAATGTCCCTGCATTCTCATTAAAAAATGTTCTTCATAATCTAATGTTTTACCTCATTAAGAAAGGGGGATCTTGAGGATCAAGAAATACCACTTCGTTGAGGAGAAATAAAGGTAACAGGGATATAGCTTAAAAAAAATCCTTTATTCCTTTCATTTCCTTTAAGCATTTGCATTGCCTTTTTGTTCATTTGTCTGGGCTTTATTTTATTTTTAGTTCGGGGTTTTTTAAATGACTGAACTTAAAGAAGGTTGCAGGTTTGTCCCTAACTGTGTGCAGGCTCATTTGTGCCCCTGAGGCAGAGCAGAGCCAGGAGGGCATCAGCCCTACGACCAGCCCTGCTCACCCTCCCTTTCCCACCCCAGCACCCTCCACAACAGGGTGGGAACAGGCAAAGTGTACTCCCAAATAAGTATTTGAGGCTTTGGGATTTTCCAGACTGGGCTGGAAGTCTCAGAGAAAAAAAACCCAAAATCCTGCCAGGTATATTCCAGTATAGTCCTGCTTCCAGGTTAAAAATGGCCAAAATCCCAATATACTGGGAAAGGATTTTACAAAACTTAGCAAAAACCTGTGGGTGTTTGAGTTGTGGTTTGGGATGTCACCAAGTCTGGATGACCAAGAGTTAGCTTGCAGGAGTTTATACCAGGCACACAGTACAAAGCTTGGCTTTAATCCAGATCATTGTGTGCCTCACCGGTGAGATTTCGGATCTGGCGCTTTGGTTTATCCTGCAGTTGTGCTGGTTTTCAACAACTGTGCCACTCAGTACAACCTGGGCTTTGGAACGCTTTGAGGATGCTAACACCTCATCTCTAATTTAAGCACATAGAAAGTCCCAGGGAAGGTCGCTTTGTATTATCATTTGCCAAGGGAAGTGACTGATAAAAACAGTGTGAATTGACAGGCTGAGCCTAGCACAAGGGTGCGTGTGTGTTAGGGAGGAGCCCCGCAACGGACAGGGGGACGTACTGCAATGGAGATTCCTGCTCTGTGGCCAGCAAAGTGCTGACCTGAGACAGCAAATGGACTGACCTCCAAGAAACTGTTGCAAGGATGGTGTCTCCCTCCTCAGGAAGGGGTGTCACATCTGTGAAGAGCTTTGTCCTGCATTAGGGAACAGCATATACCTTGATTTCAAATCATATACATGACAAGCCAACATTTGTTTTAAATTTAAAATTAGGATAAAATAGACTTTTCATAAGTGCATGAGCTCAATACCCAGGGCACATTTAATTTTGGATTTTTCTTTATAAAAAGTTTAACCTTTTTTGTTTAGCAAATGCTAGGTTTCAAACAAGTCTGTCTGTATTGACTGAGTACTGTTTTTTCTGCTACAGAAGTGTTTAATCCTGAGAAAACTCAGATCTGAAAACCTCTTCGTTGGCTGAAATGTTCAAAGATTTAACAAATTCAGCAAGTGGGAAAATTAATCTTTGAATAGAAGAAACAATCTGACAAAATAAGCCATAAAAGTAGGTGCCAGGTGTCGTAAGGAAGTTCTTCATGCAGCACTTGCTTAATGTATACTCAAAATGCATCCACTTTTGTTCGAAGATCCAACAAAACATATGAAATTGGGTTACACCAATTCTCTTGATCTATGAATCTTCCACTGTGTCAAAGATAATACACCAAACAAACTTACATGTAAATGGTGTGATAAAATGATCTACCGTATACATTATCATCCATTAATATCGTTGGGGCTAATGCATTTCATCTGTCACACACTTTGTTTTATATTATCCCCACCTTACTAAAAAAATACCATAAAGCCTGCTAGGTTGACAGTCATGCAGGCTACCTGCTGGAAAGTGAAAGTCCAAGGACACATTTCCCGTCACCATTGTACCCACGGCTGCCGGTGAAGAAGGAAGCAGTGTGGTCCGGCTGTGAGGAAAGGTGGGCTCCGCTCCGGGCATTGCTGCTGTCCTCTGGGCAAGCCACTTCATTTCTTTGTGCTGTCTTCCTCTTCCACTCATTGCCTGCCCTGTCTCTTGTTTGTAAATAAGCGGAGCTGCGTGTGCTTTCACAGTAACTAGTGTAACGGGCCCCACGCTTGGCAGAAGTCTCCAGGCTCTATAGTATAGCATAGTAAGTCAAAAATAGCAATTCATAATAAGATGAGAGACTCTGAGATCACTCTGACCTTGAATTCTCTGCTGTCTTTTAACAGGGAGAGGGTGAAATTGGACTGAAACAGCCCCCTCGTTTTGTGTAGAGCCACCAATGACCCAGGCTGCATTTGAACCACAGCCCTAGAGGCGAAAGGCTTTGCGTCTCATCATTGCCAATTCACAGCAAGAACATAACTTGAGCCCACACACTAATGCTAAGCAAGGGCTGAGTGTTACTAATCCTTATTCACATATCTACACCTATTAAAATCACATGTGTGAAGGTTTGCAGGACTTGTTCCTTTATTGTAGAGATTGGCCCTTTCATAACATGTTCTTAAATCAAATAAAAAGTGGAATTATCTGCCAAAAAAGGGGGAAAAAAAGACAAATGCATGAAGAATACATGGCTTTCTTCCTCAGACATATTGTGCTGAATGGCGTTGTTTGGCTTAAGCTGAAACATCATGTTTTTAGAAGGATGAGAAGAATGTTTAGACATAACGGTTTAAAAGACTCATTATCACAGGTGCTGCACTTCATTCTCCAATTCATTCTTATTACCAGAAAAGCCACCTCCGCAAAGGCTGCCTGGCGGTGTCCCTCCCGCTGGAATGCTTGCCCTTCTCACTGGCTGCATAATGTGTGGAGGGCAGGATTATCCAACTCGCTAACCATCCCTCCTGGCCCACGCGGCTCCGGGATGCTGGGGAAAAATCTACTTGGATAAGATCTTTCACATTCTGACTTTCAGTGACCCTGTGACAGAACAAGATAGAAAACTGCTGCTTTTTAAAATGCCAGATAGTTACTTTCAGCTGCTAACAGATTTCCTCATTCCCAATAAAATTTATAAGCATCCATTACAGTTCTTTTTTTTCTTCATGTAAATTATGGATATTAGTCCTGAAACCCTTAAAGAATTCTCATGAAAGACCATCACATCCCTCCTGATGCTCGCATGCCCATGGACCAGGCGTTTCAGAAGGGAGACCAGGTGGAGTGACTGAAAGATGAGAGACTGCTTTAAAAAGAAATATTCTCTGAATTTTTCAGCCAAAAATGGCAGCCAGAGGTGAGTGGTGAAAGTTGCTTGTCCAGTGCTTCTGTGAGCACAATCACAGTGTTCACAGGCTGTGTGTTATAACTGCAATTGGTCGTGATATCATTTTGAGCCCTTTACCGATACGTGTGCAATCATGCAGAATAGATCTCTTAATTATTGTCTTGCACATCATACTGGGTTTTCTCTGATGCTGATGGGAATTTATCACAGGTAAATCATGCCTGTCTGGAAGATGAGTAGCCTGACACGTCAAATGCCAAGATTTCTTCTCCTACGCTCCAGTCCTACTTCTTTCCCTCCAAAAAAATACGCCATTCCTTGAACCATTGCTTTTCCAGCAGAAGCTCCTACCATCACTTCAATATCTTCACACATCTTCCCCAGGATCTCAGTCATCTCTTTTTAAAAGCCATCTGTAAAAAGAGCTTTTTTGACTATTGCTATAAAAACAGAGCTTCTGAAACCCAGTGATCTGTGGGGCACGGATGGATGTTCTGTTTGGGAGATGTCCTGTCATGTCATGCCAACGCCAAGCCTTCACTTCCCAATGCTCCCACAAGCAGATTGGTTCTTTGTTAGAGGAAAAGAAGACAAAGGGTTTAACTTTAAAATATATCAAGATTTTACCAATGTTACTTTATCACATAAACAAATAGTGTATTTTTCATATGTTATGCAACTATGACTAAGAGATGGTCTGTGTGGGATGAAATCTGAAATAATGGCCCATGAAGTCAGGGATAGAAGGCAAAGTATCCACAGAGCCATATAAAGAAGTTGTCCCCATTGTACACAGCATGTGGAGCCTGTAATCCTTCTTTATTCATTCTATTTTCTTTATCTGTTGTTGAAATTATTTTATACAAAAGATACTGTAGAAAGTAATGTGGCCTTCCATTGCCTTGTGCATATCACACTCAGTAAGAATAAAAGCACTTTGGTTTTATAAGGAAATAAAGATGTAATGTTCACTATGAACACACGTGATCAAACTCAAGTGATCAAATCCAAGTCCTGTCATCAAGAAAAGAAATCTGATACTAAAACCAAATAGGGCCAGGAAAAGTCTCAAATGCCTTCACTCACCCTAACTGCCAACACCTGCCATTCAGCATCAGTACCCAACTGATGCCAGGTATTAAAAAAACAACCTATTTGTTGCATACACCTGTATTTTTCAGCTGAATTCCAGGAAAACCACCCCAAACTCAGTCAGAGCAGAGCCAAACAAGCAGTTTGCTCCCTGTGAATCTCTCGGGTGCTGGGTTGCCGTGCGTCTGAGCAGGCCTCTCAGTGCAGCGGTGAGCTCCCAGCTGATTTTCTGTTTTTAGTGAACACATATTTTCATTTGAAGCCACTGCAAAAATTATTCCGTGCTGAAAACAAGCATTCCTGGATCTTATAAACAAACAATATAAATAAAGAAGCCAGGCCTTCAAGTGTGACTTTGCTCTAGAGGAACATTAAATGCAGTGCATCACACACACTCATCACAGTCACTCTCCCCACCCTCTTTTTAATTTATACTTTCTTTTATTTTCAGGCTTTTAAAAAAGAATTACATAGCGTAGCACAATTGGCCATCAAGCCGAAAGAAAAAAAAAAGTAACCCAACACTTTACTCAGGGGTTGGAAATGCTGCAGACAGAAATTATTAAGTCCTTAACATATCAATCCAGAGTTGTATAATTCACATCCAGAGCTGCTACCAAGTCACGGGGGGGTGACTTAATATGTTCCCCAAAGTCCATTATGTTATCCATATCCAGGAAGGTATCTGTGCCAGGGCTTTCTTGAATCAAAGTGATGTCCACCATTCTTCAACTGTGAGCCTGCTGAGATTTTTTTTTTTTTTTCCCAGTTCCTGGCAAATAGATATCTGGCTCTAGTACATGCCAGATTGATGCACTTTGCGACTGATCCCTTAATAATATTCAAGTCTCCTAGCCCCAGAACACAAAAGCTCAGCAACTGCACAGATATCTACCTCCAATATTTTTTTCTGATATAAAAAAAAATCCTATTATCTCCCTCCCCCAAAATGCACTCATTCTCTTGTGTTAGCCCCCACAATTTTTTTGTTGCTTGTTTGTTTGGCTTCCATATAGAGCTAGCAACTAGTGGATTTATTTTTAGTTTTAGCGAATGTGGGGAGGGACTATAAGTGTTAAAAACGAGAGAGAGAAAGAGAGAGGGAGAGAGGAGCAGAGACTGTGTGTGAGTTTTACACTTGGGGGCTACGTTACATCTATGCAATATTTTCTAATACATGTATTCATATTAAGATGCCCTACATGACTTCAGTGCTTCCTCCATTATACTCAGCTATTACTCTTAAGACAAGTCTGTGTGTGGAGCTGTTTTCCAACTCTGATTAAAAATTCCAAGGATATAATTGTTAAAAAAATTAACAGCCACCTATTGCAAATAAAGCATTTTTCAGAAATCAAGAGCTAAAAGTAAACAGCCCAGTCTGGCTTGATTTCTTATGTTTTTATTGCTATACCGCTATGGAACTACATGGTAGAACTATTTTATAACATTGTGCTGCTGTATAATGCTCTTCAGTTGCAATAGCATGATATATTAATACATACCTACACTTCAGTCTTCAGCAGTTCCTTTCATCTGAACAGATGAGATCTAAGCCACTTTCTTTCAGTCTTTTTTGATTTGTGGACCCCTACAAATTTCCTACGAAAAGTATGGTCCCCTTTAGAATTTCCATGTGCACAGATTGCTACATAGCATCTGCGAACCAGTTTTCCATAGCCTTTTTACTGGTAAAGGTAGCAGGAGTCTGTAGGTCACAGACTGAAAACATTTTCTAAGACCTTACAAGTTAACTAAACTGCAAACGTGTCATCCATATAGACCAGCAATACCTCCACTTTACAAAGGTGCCAGCGAAGAGACAGAGAGGATCATTGTCTTCCCAAGAACACCCCCATAGACAGGAACTTTGCCTGGGACAGCATATTTCCAGATGCAGTTAACCTTCACTCTTCTTGGGCACCAATAGATCTGTCAGTGTGAACAGCGGGCACAGAGATCGACAGCGATTTGAAGGATTCTTGCAAATGAAGCCACTGAGCCTGTGCCTACAGTGGGGCTTCACGAGGAACCTTTTGCTGTACTTTCAGTAGTACCAAGTCTCTTCAAACTGTAATCAGGCTTTTTCCCTGTTCTTTGGATGATATAAAAATCGCTGCATTCAAGATGTTGTGGGTTTCTTTCTTTTTTTTTTTTTCTGCTTGTTTGCATTTCTAGTATAGGTCTTATCTTTCACAGCAGACTACATTGCCACTGGAAGGCTAAAAAAAAAAAGCAGGACAGCCCATTAAGTGAAGATCAGAAGTTGAACAAATTGAGAAGCTACTTTTCATGGAACTGTTAAAATCATCTGGTTTTGCTTATTTGCTCTTAAACTATAACCTTGTGAAATGTGCGGCTGAGATTAAATCATTGTCAAAGTTTCAGCCCCTGTGCCCTTCCATTACAATGTGTGAGAGTTCCCCCTGCGCATTCTGAGATAAGTCCGGACTATTTTTGTTAGAATAGTTAGAGCATTCAGAGTGACTTGTTCCAGCACAGATAAGGCAAGTAGTGCTTTAGGATGTTCTAGCTGGTCTTGCTGAAGTGTGTGGCTATAGGCTAAGTATCACTTCCTCGTCTACGCTGGCAATTTGGAGTAAATTGGGACATTCTAGTTTAGCTTTTATTAAAAAAAATCTTTTATAGTCCTGAACTTAAACTGCTACAGGCTCCAAGATGAACTCCAGCACAGAGATTCCCAAACTGTGCATAGCAGACCACTGATAGTCTATGGGAGGATGGTGGGTCTTGACGGTGTTTCCATTTTTGAGGAATGCAGCTGATGACAGTAAGATAAAATTGAGAGTAAAAGAAAAGCTAAAGGCAGTCAACAATATGCGCTTTTTTTTTTTTCTAACATAATTCTCCCTATGGCTGTAACTGCAACAGAGATATGATGTGATCTCAGATAGAAAAAGAAAAGGATTTGATATTCGGGTGAGAGAAGGGTTTCACAGTATAATCCCCATGTGATGATGGCATTAATAACACTGAACAAGCAGCATGGTGAGCAGCAGGACGCGGGCAGTCTGCTCTCCGTGCACCTTCCCCGCACAGGCTCTCTGCTGTCTGGTACCCGTACGGCCCACTCCCTATGGACCTTCCCTCCACTGGGTGCTAATTTGGACCTCTCTTCTAGTCATTAAGTTGGAGGATGTAAATATTGTTGATCTCTCAGTCTCCTACCATATTCAGCTGAAGTTGATCTATGGTTACAAATGTTACAGCATGATGAGGTGAGACACTTTTCTCCAAGAAGCCAAGATAAAAGAGGTGAGATTGTCAGCCAACAAAACTAGGGAAAGTTAAACTTCACATATCTCTCTGATGAAAAACAAGCACAATAAATCTTTTAGAAAGTAAAACAAAACAAGGGCGCTCTGTGTTGTTAAGAGAAACAATTCCAGAAGGATTTTACAGAAACTTTTAAGAGTTCTGGTCAAAGTTATACTAGAGTATCACATAGTCTCTTGAATTAATGTTGGTGCCAGTTCCAGAGACTGTATCCCCAATGTCACAATCTTGGCATTTCCCTTAAAACCACAGTTCCTGGATGTCTGTCTCTCTGAGTCTCTGTGCTTTCTTTATTAAAAAATGGACGTCTATCCTTTATGGTCTTTATGGTCACGATTTCAAGTAGGGAATGCAAAGAGGAGTGTACTGTAAACTGGCTCAATACTCCAGACAATAAATTTAGGGCATACAAAGACACCATTTCTGTTGTCAGCTCGTAGTTGTTTACTTCTATAAAGAATCTCCATTATAACTGGGGTTCAGCTCTTAGGGATGTAAAACTCTGGTGTGTAGTCTATGCCAGTCCTTTAGGCACTGGCTGCAGTCAATGGAGCAGACAGGTACCAAGGAAGGTGAGTCATCACACAGTGGAGATATTTTAGCTAGCTGGGATGAGTCACTGTTTGGGCCTCTGTTAACTATACGGGACAATCAGATGGCCAGCTTAAAGCCGGGTGAGACAAAATATTCTCTGACACGTCACTGTTGCAGATGATCTTCAAATTACTCTGTTTTCACCGCCTTATCCTGCAATCTTCAAAATATAAGCAGAGCTCTCTGCCTGTGTGTCCTGCTGGTGCCAGGGAGGTGAACCTGAATACTTGAGACCTGTCATGGACAACAGAATTGCAGGAAAAGGAGTGAAAGCCACTGGTGACAAAAGGGCGATACAAGATGGTACTCTTTTGTAATATTATTTGGTTGGAACTAGAGGAAGATGAGTTTGAAATAGAAGTGTGGTGCTTTTTTTTTTATTCTTTTTCCCCAGAGAGCGTAATGAACAACTGCTGGAACAAAATTTGCCTACAGTGGGAAGGGAGTTCTGACTTGAAATCTTCAAAACCAGGCCAGATGTCTTTCTAAATGAAATACTGTAGCTCAGCTAGAAATGACAGACTTGAATCCAGAGCCACTTGTTGAAATTCAATGACCTCTGTAATACAGGACCTCAGATTGGAAGATCATAATAGTCTTCTAAAAATCCTACTTTTATTTACTTGCATTAAAGTAGTGCTTAGATCCCAATAACATCTACTTGCAGAAAAAAACCCCACATTCATAAAAAAATTTGTGTTAAATCAAAACTAACATTGCTATTTTCTGCTAAACATTGTACATACACTTAGTAAAAATAGACAGTCCTTGCCAAAAGAGCATCTTATATGCATTTTCAAATATAAACATCTAGCTTTGCGCACAGAAAGAACCTCATGGATTTTCGTAACAGATTCTTGCACACACGACCTAATTGGTGCAACAGAATTTCTGGTCATGTCAAGTACCTGAGGCACAGTAGAAGCTCCCTGCATGTCTTGAGGTGGCTATAGATGGTCATTGATGACAGGACTTATTGTCCAGACAGGAACATCTTAAGTTCTGATTCTGCAAGCTTTTGGTTACCCTCCCAAAGGGAGCGGTGGGAGTTCACCGCTTTTCAGGTCTGAAATCAGGAGGAAGGAAGGAATTTCATATTCCTACAAGACGGTACACTGCTGCCTTACCAACTTTCCTGTAATTGTCCCATACTGCAACAGTCAATGTTTCAGTCATAAATCATGTAGCTCTAATGCCACAGGAAAGTATGCAAAATGGGCTGCATGTACTGTTTTAGCTATGCTCTCCACTCCTGCCTGGACATAGATTGCTTTAGGTCAGAGGGACAAAGAGAACGAGCTGGAGGACACGTGCACATTGATAACAATGTGCACGGTTCTCCCAGGTCCTCTGTACGCAGACTTCTTCAGTCTGGGGCACCAAAGGAATCTAGGGACCAGTGTTATTCTGATTTATGTGATCTCTGCTTTCTTCTGCGGCCCCCTTTACCAAAATCACTGCCTCAGCTCCCTGCCTTTGAGAAGGAGGCTAAGCTAAGGAGGCTAAGCTAAGGAGGCTAAGCTAAGAAGACTGGCAAGGCAGAGAGAGAAGATGTGCCTCAGGCAAGCAGCGGAGATGCCAATTCTACCACAATGCCTTGAATGCCAGATTATGTCTTCCCACAGGTGCAGGAGATGTCCTAAGGGTGCTGTTGCCTGAAGAATTACAGTGGTTCTTGTACAACCGTGAGTTGTTGTAAAAAGGGCGAATGGAGCAGGTGTGTGTGATAGACCTGTGCCTCAGGTAAAACAGCAGACAAAATACGCGCTGTTTCTTCTTGTGAATGCAGGACCCACCCTTGCCCTTTGTGCCTTCCTACTTAGAAAGAAAAGTCTCCAATGGAGTTTCACATCTACCAAATGCCTTGAAATCCAAACACAGTGCGTTTTCTGTGAGACAGGTGCTGATCACGATCTTACATTTGCCTTTTGGTTTGAAATCGCAACCTCCTTTCTGGTCAGGGCCAGGAAGCTCTCACCTGCAGAAGAGAGCTCTATAGGATTAGGGTCCTTGAAAGAAGCCAATAGATCCAGAGGGCTGAGGTGGAAGAGGAGGAGAGCAGCTCCTTGGCTTCCCTTTTACAGAGGCTTTCTGAAGGAGAAAGTATGTCAAGAAAGACTGGCTTGAAGAACCAGAGCAGAAATGGCCTGAGACCTATTGTCTCTTCTTTTCCCCGTCTAGTAGATGAAGGATGTTTGGAATTACTCCTGCAATGCCCCCTACACACGCCTCCCCACAGTGCTTGCAGGTCCATCTCTTCTATGTTTCTCGGGATCCTGAATTAAGGACAGGGAGCTCAGACGTCAGTTCCACTGGAGCTAATTGCAATACTTCAGGCTGCAACGTTTCCCAGAAAGGACCCTGTTCCCGTGTGCCTGCCAACTGCGCCTCTCCAGAGACACTATCTAGAGGCACCAGCAGCAGACAGAGCCTCTGATGCAATAAATCTTGCGAGCACTCCTGAGACGTAGGGCAAGCACTTGATGTTGCTGCTATCCTGATTGTTTTGGATAGCTCATTGTCACCTAATTGTACTGTAAGAAGGTCTGTCCGTTCCCTCCTGCCTGCTTATTTATGCCCTCAGGCTATGTAAAGACTGCATGTGCTTGAAACAACAGCCAACCACAGAGTCTCCAGTGCCACTCTTTTGGTATGCACTAGCTCAGATTCCTTGTTGCAAGAAAAACCTCTGTCTGTTGATAAATGGCAGCACATTTTACAGAGAGAGACTGCTCTGCTCCTTCAGCAGGACTCCGTCTATCTCCTTGGCTGACTTGAAACCGCTTGATGTAGTTGGGAGGTCTTTGCCAAATCAGAAGGAAAAAAAGAAAGACATACGCTTCAGGAGCTGGAAGAAGAAAAGGAAAGACCAAAACCACCTTTGAAGCAGAATTATTAATGAGAAAATGATTTGCTGGGAAATAGTAAAATACAGTAAATATCTCTATTATAAATGGCCTGGCCTAGCTATTAAAATACTTTCAAGGAGAAGTTAAGAAGGATTTTCCTGAGGACCCTTTTACTTTGTTTATGCTTTAATAGATCAACTATTAATTACTATGATCATAAACTTTCAGCATCAGGAGCTTGTTTGCACACACAGTGGCATAGTGGTGGCTCTGTGCAAAATACTAGTAACAACTGGTTCCATGGAGAAAAGAAACCCTACGTTCCCGTAGTTTTCTGTAAGATGAAAATC
Source organism: Burhinus oedicnemus (assembly GCA_008921705.1). NCBI lineage: Eukaryota > Metazoa > Chordata > Aves > Charadriiformes > Burhinidae > Burhinus > Burhinus oedicnemus. The sequence continues at coordinate 2,027,432 of VFFE01007601.1, forward strand.
TGTGTTCTAGCCTTCGGTCACTCCCGGGAGGACTGCACTTCTTGTGGAAGTGTGGCTGCCAGCCGGCAGACCTGGCTGGGGTCTGAGCTGGGTGTTTAACTCTGGCCTTGCAGGAAACACAGTACTCATTCACTTCCTAGCCTAAATTAAAACTTCCTGTCTTAGCCCAAAATGTCGTTCTCTTGGTCAGCCTCCATTGTCACCCTTACTGCATTATGATGGTGGCCATAGGCTACTCTGAAGATCTGAGGTATTCACGACAGAAAAACATGCGGCAAGAAACAGTAGTGCACTGTAGAGCATGAAACCTAACTGGATTGATTTGGAGAAAAACTGAGGCATGAGGGAATGCTCTGACCTGCTTGTGATCTGACGTTAGCTCAGCTGGGACATGGTGGGATCTCTCCTATGACTGGAGGTCTGTGAAGGACAGATATAGGCTCTTTAGGAAAGACAGGCAGGGAAGAAAAGCAGGGGGTGTACTTTCTATGTGAAGGAGCAGCATGAATGTATGAGAAGAGAAGACAGGCTGGCTGGGAGCTTGTGGGTGAAGATCAGAGGACAAGCCAGAAGGGTAATACTGTGATGGGTCTGTTACAGATCACCCGACTAGGGTGACAAAGTCAATCAAGACTTTAAACAATTAGGAGTCTCCAGATCACAGTCCATGGTGCTATTGGGATAGTTTAACCTCCCTGACTTCAGCTGGAAGGACAAGACAGTGGGACGCAACAGGTCCAGAAGGTCTCTGGAGTGTGTTGAGGAAAACTTCTTAACACAGATAGCATATGGCCAAAGGGTGGGTGACGGTCTGCTGGACGTGCTACTCACAAACAAGGAAGAATTGGACAGGGATGTAATAATCAACAGCAGCCTTGGCTGTAGGAGCTTGCGATCCTGATGGAAGTGAAGAAGACAAGTAGTAGAGCACAAACCTGAGGCTTCAGGAGAGCAGACTTTAGCATCCAAGTTAGGACATTACAGTCTGAATGGGTAGACAACTAGATACGTAAAAGACTGTTTGGATGACCAGGCTCAATGGAAAGTGGTTAATGGGTGGAACCCCTGGTTGTCAGTGGCAGGTGGAGTATTAAAGGGGCTGTCCTGGGAGCTGTCCTCTTTGACATTTGCATCAATGACCTGGAGGAGGTCTTATCACATTTGCAGATGACACCAAATTGAAAAGGCCAGTTGACATGCTCAAGGGCAGGGCTGCCATCCAGAAGGACCTAGAAAGGCTGGAGGAGTGGGCCAACAAGAACATTATGAAACTCAACAAGAACAAATGCAAAGTCCTAAGTCATAGTTGTCTTGTCTCTGTCCTTGGAGGTTTTTGAAACCTCACTGGACAAAACCCTAAACAAATGGGTCTGAATTCAGAGATATCTGCTTTGAGCAGGAGGCTGGACTAGAGATGTCTTCACGTCCCTTCCAACATGAGCGGTTCTGTGATTGTAGGGTATGATCAGATAATCCTATGTTGTTAAACTTGATTGTTTTAAGAAGTTACTACCCCTGTGCTGACTACTGCCATCCATCAGCCAGAACCCCTACAGCTGGAATGCAGCTGGCGCATGTTCATGTTCCTAGACCATTGCAAAACTAATCCCTTTTACCTCATATTGCAACAGACTACAAATGCATACGCAGCTAATTACTGTGTGTCAGTTGAAAGGGCAGTCACTTCTGGCTGAGGGAATGCTTGTGGCTTAAAGCTTGCTAGGTTTGTTGCTTACCGCCATCTGCTCCCAGCCACAGCTCACCTACAAGACCACCCTCACTGACACTGCATTAGTGCAAGCCAAATTATTATAATTTTATTATTCGTAGCACCATACCTCCGCAAACTCTGTTTAGGGACCAGCATCCCAGCAAAACCACCGAGTGAAAACAGGGCCCTTGCTCCAAAGCACTGACTGCCCAAGTAGGTGCCAAAGGCAACAGGTAGAAGAGCACAGGGAACCAGCCAGCCAGTGGTCTGCGATCTCAGCCAGTGACCTCTGTGCTCCAGCTCCTTAAATGCCATCATGTGTTTCTTAGCTAGTAGAAACATACTGCGTCTGGCTCGTGTTTGATGTTTGCCTGTGAGCATATACACACCTACACTCAAGTCCTTTCCTGTGAAATGAGAGTATTTTGTAAATGTAATGGACTACTGTTCTGGTTGGTTTGGGAAACAGACATATAAATACAAATCCAAGCATGATTAGTTTAAGAATGTCTGTTTATGAATTTATAAATAGACATTCTTAAACTTGCTGGGTTTATTTATTTGTTTCTGTTTGGAATATTAGATCCAGTCTGAGGCAATGGCCAGCTACATAGGTGCACATACATCTGTGTTGCACAAATAAATCAAACTAAAGCAGCCCAGTTCTTGTAGGCGGCATTAGGATAAGTATATCTTAAGAAAGTTCTTATTCAGACTTGGCTTCAGGCAATAAAACGTCATAGATGTATAACTCCAGTGAGTGAAATTTCTAGGGAGCAAATTAGGCTAAAAACATCTTCTAGAGACAGCTAGAAAGGAATCAGACACCACCCGAAAATAAGGCAAGTTATGCAGTAAATGTTTCATTTATTGGATTTCTTCCATTACTATTAGGGTTAAAAGACATGTTGTCAATAAAAATGGTATATTTATGGAGGGGTCTGTATTTCAGAAGCCTATTTCTTGTCATTCTCTCCTATAGTGCTTGATATCACCTCACGATAAAGTGTGAATAATCCCTGCATGAATGCATATTTCTACCCATTAACCATTTTATTATTAGACAGAATTATCTCTAACAAAAGCAAAAGGTACAGCTGTGGTTTAGGTGCTAAAAGGGAGGTACGTTGCTACTGAGCCACAGCCATGACTTGGGAAGCAGAGTGCAGACTGAGAGACATTAGGCTGTGTTACGAGGTTGAAAACAAACAATGCACGAGGTCTTTTGGTACCTAATCTTCCAAAGTTTCTCCATCAAGTGCGGCTAGAAAACCCACACCTCTTGCTCAAACAACACACCGTGACCTGGTCAGTGTGTGCGAAATCTAAAGCCACAAAGAAATCTAGCGGTAGCACCATGATCTGGTTGTTTGTCTATATTTTCCCATTTGATATCTTTCTTGAATTTTCACGTGTGCTTGTTTTGGTCAATGCAAATGACTGCAGCAAGGAGCCACGGTTTCTGTTTTCACGCTGTCATCTTGTCTGCCCTAGAAAAAATTCCCCTTTTTGCTAACTCTGGAAGAGCCAGTACTGGTAAGGCACTGGGCAGATGTGTTTGCTTCGTGTTACTGGAACCTTTTCAATATTGAAATCTTTTTTGACATTCAGAGCAGATTTAATGATCCAAGATTATTTGTAAACATACGGGCTCCTTTGAGCTGTAGACTCAAATCCCAGCCTGGTCAACCAAAGTCCTTTTATCTTTCCAAAATAAATAACTTGAATTTTACACATCGCAACCTACATTGGGACCTTTTGGAGAAGACCATGAAAATGGATGACTCACCCCAGATATGTAAACATTAGCCAGGAGATCCAGCTGGCAGTTAGCAGACCATATTTCTCCAATATAGACTTGAGCCTCTGGTGAGACGTTAATGATTCCAAAGCATTTTTCATAAAACAATAAATTTCCTTGGCTGCCCCTGGTCAACCTCTTCCTTCTCCAGTTCACTGCAATGTGAGCTGGGAAGCGAACCTCACATGCTTTTTTGCCGTTGCTGTTCATGAGACTCTGCAGGATTCTTGGGACCAAAATGTTGTGCCAAAGTGTAAAATAGTGACACCACTGCTGGTAAGCAAAAGCCATTGCTCAGCATTTCGTATATTCTACCAAGTTGTGAGAGCTACAAAAGGTTGGAGAGAGGCAATTCCACTTCTTCTGTGCTAGAGGTCAGCTTTGACAAGAAAGCCGACAACTCTTGAAGATTGAACTTGGAGCACCTGGCTTTGTCTTGCCAGCTGTTACTTAAAATCAGGTACCCAAACAATAAATCATGTTTCATACAGTGGATTAGCTGGACTTTTTTTTTTTTTAATATTGTATTGTGTTTCTTTCATTGTTAAACACTACACTTTTTTTTAATCTAAGGTACCACCTGAGAACTTACTACTCTACAGGTGCTGTTGACCCCTGCAGAGCTCTCACTTCCCCGAGCATGAAACAAGAACTGTTACATAAAGGAAAATAAAACAAATAAGATGCATAAGCTATCCTAAGTGACTTGAACGATCGTAATTAAACCATGTTGGTTGAGTAATCATCAACAATATCTGGACTTCAAAACCAAGCTAGCTATAAGCTGTAGTTTGAAAACAAAACCCTAGAAGTTTGCAACAGGAAGAACTTGATGTTGCCATGAAAGCTAGGAAGCAGTTTCCCAGCCCTTCGTGGAGCTCCTCTGAGGCCACTGCGGTGGCAAAAATCCAGCTGTGCAAACATGCATGGGCAACGCCTTGCACAGCTGGGGCACAGCCCCCCAGTCTTCCAGCCAGAAGCCACCAGAGCCATTCTAGGACCACCACGTGGCATTGGGGCGAACAACGCCCAGCTCCCTTCTATCGACATTTCCTCATGTGAGTAACATTACTTGGCTGAGTAGTCCAGGTGTATCATCATCCTCACGAGTAGTCTGTCAGAAATGTTACTCGCACGCGTGAGGCTCTACAGAATCGGGCCCTTCTTCTGCAACCAGCTTGGGGCAAGGACTGGGCCTGTCTTGAACACCAGCTTTTGATGATGCTTTATAAGGAGTTAGCAACTACATTGGGACTGAAGCAAAAGTCTACTTGTTTTAAAAAAAAACAAAAGAAAACCAAACCCACAGCAGATTGTAAAAAGATCTTTGAAAAACAAAACAAAACTGTGCAACTGTTTTTGTTCATTTGGATCAAATTATAACACATGGCCCTGCAAAGTAAATAGGAGTCTGTCACATTTGTATTTCTAATCTCATATTGTTCTGGGATATAAAGGCATTTTAAAAATCAAAAGGCAAACAAAAATGGAGAATATTTGTTAAGGTGTCACTCTGCAAGGCATTAGTTAGCAAAGACAGTAAGTACATAATGGTCTGAAGGTTAGTCCCTACCTGCTGAGACTAATTAGCCCTGTTCTTTGTGTCCTATGCAATCCTGTCTGATTAAATGTACACATTTGTTTTACTTCTTTTCATGTCCCTTTAGTATGCAAATTTCTATGTGAACTTTTTAGATCTCTGTATTATTATTTTTATTATTCTTTTTCTGAAACCCCCAAACTCTCTAAATATTGCATGACAAATTGGCTTTGTTTTGGAAACCCTATGTGCGGAACGGCCCTTAGCGTGAGCAGCAGGTTAGATTTCTGGAGGAATGTTTGGATTATTTAGCACAGCCTGTCCAA
>VFFE01007601.1:2045937-2059956 GCA_008921705.1 Burhinus oedicnemus
CCCTCCCCCTGCTGTTGGAATTGTTTGTTAAATTCCAATTACGGGGCTTGTTCAACACCTGTACAAACCCACAGCCATTGTTAAGGGAATAATTTGAGGACAATGGGGTTAACGCAGGTGTACGCAAGTGCAGAATTTGGATTGCAAAGTCTCTTTATTACTCTGTGTGCATAAGAAAGAGAAGGAAAGGATTCAGCTTCATTTTCAGATCCCAGACACAATTTGTAGGACAAGCATTTGGAAGAAGGGTAAGTGGGGAGGGGAAGAAATGTCTGAACATGTTCAGACATGGCACTGAACACATACGAAATAGAAAGTTAAAAGGAAATAAACACTACACTCCTCTTTCCTCCCTACCTCACCCTCATACCACTTCCATGGAGTCACTTTTCAAGGTATAGCTGCATGAAGCTGGTTCGTAATGATCTTGCACACTGATTGCCTTCAAAGTGATCATGGCTAAACCTGAATATTTGCGTGGAGCTGAGGTACTGGGACACTGTGCTGGTTTGTGGTGCCAGCAATCACCAACCCCAACTGCACCCCGATACAGTCAGTAAGTTGCATTAGATGTACATTCACATGGGTATACTTTGTTTGGTAGGAGTAAAATCAAGGGAGTTGGGCTGTTTGCTTCTCAAGATTTCTTTTCTCTGAAGCTGAACAGGTGTGCAGTCTCCAAAGGTGACCTACTGTCTCGTGCCACCAGAGTAAACCTCTTAAGATGTTAAGCACATCTGTAAAAGCCAAGAGGATGAAGTCCTAGAGTTTGTAAGACGTCGTCTTCGGATATTCTGCTATGTTGATACAGAGAGTTACAGTTTTGTGTAACTTCATGAATATCTAGCAATGGGTCATATTCCTTGGGGGTAATTCCAGTAAAGGCTAAAAGAGGTTCGTGCAGAATGAAAGCCAAGATCCATGTCCCTGCTGTCACAAGTGGTTGTAAATTGAGATCGGTTTCTCTTGCAGTTTCATCTTTCTTTGTTTTCTTTCCTACTCACACGAGTTCCTCCAGGCAAGGATCAAACTTTCTCTGTTATCTTAAGTATTCTGTGCATTTGGGGTACAACAAACTAATAAGCAGGAATAATTATTAGTGGTTAGATAAACGTTCAAATCATTTTATCCTTTTGGTGATTTGCCTGTTAGAACTAATCTTGACTGCTACAAATAGGTTTGGTATTTGGCATTTCAATTTATGTAGGAGGGGAGAAAATGGCTGTTGCCTGTGAAATGGTTCAGAAGTTACTTGCTGTTCTTTTTCAATGAGTAATAACTCAGCAGAGTAGCCCAACAGGAGTCTCAGGTATGGAACTGTTTGATCAAGAGAGAAATGGGTAGTTTCCCAACTTGGTTACGCATTAAAATAACTGTGCATGCCCATATGCTCAGAGGAGGACTAGTTGTCTTCCAAACACTGTCAGGCAAACTGGCTTATACTGGAGAAACAATCAGGGTTCTTTAATAAAGGTTAAGTTGAAGTTACAGAAAGAAATATTTCTTACTGATTTGAGGCTGTCCGGAAGGTGGCTAGAAAGAATCCTTCAATGAGGCATCATGATTTGGTCCACTGGAGATGCTCATTTTTCTCTTTGGTGTGTAGCGTGACCTTCTCCTGCCAAAGAGTGTAGTTGCATGAGTAGTGATTTGTCCTAAAACTTTAAGTAGATCAGCCTTCTGAATTGCAAACTGTTGAGGTGATCTTGTTTCTGGCAAGTGATGTAAGTTAGTGGTTATGGTGGTTCTTTGCCTTTGCAGTTGTGCGAATTTCATTGAAACAAATGAAACTTTATGGGTGAAAGACTAAATTTCCTCGCTCTACTTGGATAAATTTTGAAAAGATGATTTTATTTTGTTTGAATAAGTGTATATGCACTGAACTAATGGAAAATGCAACTAGTGTTGGTATGCTTTTTCTCAGTGTTTACCAATATAGATTGCATTAGTTTCTGCTGTTTGCACCCATTTCTATTGTTTTGTTACTGTGTTAGTAGCATTATGTACCTGCCTTAGAAACTTGAATTGTTCACCCTGTTCCATACTACGTACCGTCATGGCAGTATATGTTGTGTTTAGTTTGTTGGGTGGGAGCTATATGAGGTAGATCATCCTGGAGTTCACTGGCAGCCCCTTTTGTACAACTAAATAACTCCTTTCTGCTAAGGTAATAAAAGTAGTTTCTTTACTGGGAATGCTTGAACAGGCAAGATGGGTGTTGCCTGGCGTCTTGTTCTCTCTGATCCTGACAAAGACCCAGGTCCAGTACTAGCTGATTCTAACTCATATTCAGGGCCAAAACCAGGGGAATGTGGCTGTGATGAGTGATCCTACTGTGCTGAAAAAAGCCAAGAGTGATGTCCTATTAGATGACAAAGCCAGAGAAGCTTTTAACATCTGGTGTTATTTCAGTGCTTTTACAACTTGAAGGAGCATTGCCCACCCAACTGAGTCCCAGATTTCAGATTTCATTTATGCTTCTGTGCCTGCAAAACCTGACAAACAGAGCAGTTCATCCAAGAATTGCAGTAGAAATACTTGGTTTTAATCAAGTGAGCCCATCAATGTAGTCATAGGTACCAAAATCTTGGAGCAGTTAAAAACAGGAGAGGAACTGTGTCTGAACTAAAATGAAACTGACTTCTGTGTAGTGTTTTTGGATGGCTTAACAGCTACAAATTTATTAAGATATAATTAGCTGCTTTTTAGGGTAACGGTTCATTTTTAACATAAAGCTCTCTTTAAAAGCTTCAATAAATGTTTGCAGATTTTATACAGGTAACACTCCAAAACTGTGCTGTAAGCCTTGAAAATAATTAAATAGATCTGATTATGAACCAGGGTTTTGGTGTAGAAATCTGGAAGAGATTGATAGGGAAACTATTACTACCTGTTTTTTAAATATATATATATATATATATATATATATATACACACACACACCACAATAATATATTAATATCGATCTAACACTACATATGTAATCTATACAACACGAACATCTATATAATATATAATACCTATTAATATATTAATATCAATGATAGATACATATATGTGTGTGTGTCTACATATAATAAATATTTATGTATGTGTATATATAAAATCTTTTTCTGCAACTTTGAGGTCATGGCAACATTTGAGAATCAAGTGCCTGATTATTTTCTCGACGTTTGGGAGGATCTTTTTTAGGGGAGGGCTTGTCTGTCTGTCTGCGAGAACAGCGCTACCATTAGGTGCTCTGCTCAGTGGTCAGCCTTGGTATGAACATACCATGTGGTTTCCTCTAAGTCACCTAGCATTAGGCCATTTAAAGACAGGACTTGCAGCATTGCTTGGTGATCTAAAGCCGTGGACATGACTGTGTGACCAGGTACTGTTGTTCTCCTGGCTCGTGGTTGTGAAGACTACTGCTTGTATGGGAGAACAGAAGCATTTCTTCAGTAGAGACAGAGTCCCTTACATACAGATTTTTCAGAGTCCATGGTAGGCTGGGCTGTGCTCCTCCAAAGCCCTCCTTCAGCTGCAGAGTTACCATCAAGATGTGATCCACTGGCAGCTGGAACTCTAAACGTAGTGGTTGAGCTTCTAAGACTTGTGTTGTGCACAGAGGCAGGTAAACTGTGGTTTGGTGTTGGCTGGTGGGATAACACAACTTGGTGATGACATGGCCATGTAGGGCTGTCTGTGTGACTCTGTCCCCAGGTATTCTGTGTCCTCGTGATGGTTCACCATGGTTCATGGTGCAGCAGGGTGGTCCTTGCTGGGAAAATCCTGCTTGAGTCTGAGGTGTATTCCTCAACGTTGTTCCTCGAACAAACATGGGCCTTTAAGCCAAAGTGCTTGTGCTCTGGCTATGTCCTGCTCTGAGGAAAGGCTTATGCCCAGGAGGGATCACCACAGCCCTGGGAAGGTGGGCTGCTCTGCAGGCCAAGCTTCAAGCTCAAGTCACAGTGCAGCCACGACCCTTTGTGAAAGATCATAATGAGAGTTTGGGCCCAAGATATTTAAATATGCCTGTGGTAACATAATCGGCTGCCACCCACTACTCAGCTTCTAAGCTGATCCTAAAATAACCTTTGGTAGCATGACACATGTGAAGCTTCCCTCCCCTCCCGTTTAATCTCCTGTACGCAGCCCCAGCGTAATGTTTATATGACAGTCATAAGGAAGGCTCTGTAGGTGTATCCAGGCCTTTTATGAGAGCGTGACACGACATCAGTTTCTACATTTATCTCCCTGCTCCTTGACGTTCTCGTCTCTGCCATGCTTTCAGTTTTGAAATGAAGAAGAGTGGTGTGGAGCTGCTGTATCTCATCAACGGGGTGTGAGCTTCCACTTTCCCAACTTGCTGAGTGCTCAATGTCCTTTGTGAGGACACATGACTTGGACTTTCCCTCTTCTCCCTCCCTTCCCCTACTGATGTTTCACAAGAATAACAAACCATGAACGGATGTTAATGGCTCCATGCATAGATATGTAGAGATATATATATAGGGTGTCTGGTTGCTGAGAAGATTTTATTGGCATAAATTTGGAATATTTACAGTGGCAAAATCACTGGTGAGATTATGCAGACTAGACTAAATGAGCTCTGAAGGGCGTTTATAACACCTTCAGACAACCAGCCTTTTCGTTTATAGCAAAGGGGTTTGTGTGTGTGTGCGCAGCCATATATATATATATTTAAAATGTAGGTATGTATCTATGCCTTTTTTCTTTCTCTGAAATACAGAAATAGCATTAATATTTTTGCTGCTAGCTGTCTGTGAAACACAGCAATCCTGGAACGTTAGGAGAGCTGTCGTGCGACTGCAGTATGGGGATGTCTGTAATTAAAGTCACTTCTGTAAAGTGACATTCCTAGATGGTCGGTCAGGCCCCCCTGAAGCTCCCGAGGGACTGAGGGTAGCAGTGGGATTTCTCAGGTGCTTTGCCAGGGTTTGATGGGCAGCTTCCCCAGTTGGGTGGTGGAATGCAGCTTCTTGGGCCAACCCTGGTAACGCTTCAGACTCGCAGCGCTCATAGAGCACACGCAAGAAATGTAACTTAAAATCCTTGATTTTCTTTGGCCAACAGCTTGAGGGGGAAGAGAAGAAGGGGGGGAGGGTGAAAGCGTGGAGAGCAAGAAAATGCCCTTTTGTAGTAGACTTAAACAAAACAATATCCAAGAAACACTGGCGGTTTGAAAGCTGTTTGGAGGGTTTGCGTGTTAGAAGTAATCCCAGCTGAGAGACATTGCTGAGCAGAGTTCAAGCAAGGAGGCCAAAGGTGCAGCATAAATATAGTTTGTCAGATTGTTGTTGAAATAAATGAACATTATTCCATGGAATAATCATAACTACATATATGGCATAAATACACTAATTGAGTGGTGCCACAAAATACTTAATGGCTTGTAGTCATTGTACCTTTTGACATGGAAGGAAAAGGGTGTGATCCTGTTCCAATTACAATCAATGAGCCTTGCTATTGATCTGTGGGCGAATTTGTGAGTGCAGAGAGCATGGATGGATGATGTGGAGTAACGGCTGGGAGAATAAGTCAGCGATGGACTGTTCTGTTTATTCAGCTTTGATGGTAGCATAGCAATTGGTGCTCACTTGCTTTGTGATTTATTTATTTTTTTTTTAAATGTATTGTCTTAGATCCAAATGAATGTTTAACAGGGCTGCGCCTAGTAATTTTACAAGTAGCCTTAGGAATTCATTCATTGTGTAAAAGCATTTTGCACAAGAGCTGAACTGCTAGGAGAAGTGGTGAGAAGGTACAGCAGCCTGTCCAAGAGGACACCTTGCTTGGCAGAGGGAGAGGGATGACGTTCCTTGTCTGTAGTCCAACTTGCTTTTTAATGTATTGTTATCAGCTAATCAATGTACAATAGGAATCCATTCCCTGGTCAACTTAAGCACCACTTAATTGAGAAATAAATGATAAACCCATTATGCTTTGGTAGTAGAGAATGTCTCGGGGTGATTATGGATGCTCTGCTAAATTTTTTGGCATTTCTTGAGTGAGACTAATTGCCTTCCCTTGGGGCAGCTCCACAAGCTTGGGTCACATCCCGGCCTTGATGAAGCCAATGGGAGTTTTCTTACGGATTTTTTTTAATTATTATTTTAAAGAGGGCCATTGTATACCAGCCTTTGTCTCTGGTGTTCTGCTTTCCCCTCAAAGCAAGACCTACTTTGACCGCTGTGCCTGTTTGGTCGGCTCTTGGCCAAGGCTCTTTGCATGGGGTTATGGATGCTCTCCGTGTCTCCGAATCGAGTCCCTCTGCTGTGGAAGGCTGGTTTGTTGGGGACTTTGCCAGGGAATGGCCGTACCAGCAAACCCTCAAAGCTGTGATGGCCCTTCGACTGGTCCGGTGCCCTCTGCTCTTTCCAAGCAGCCTGACCTCAGCTGTGCTCCCATTGCCAGCTGCCTCAGCTTGCCCGCCATGGGAGAGTGGTTCCAGCACAGTGATCCACACGGCTCTGGGACTGCTTGGAAAAGCTGGATTTTTTTTTCAGATCCGGCCTCTTGCCAGCATGGTGCATGCCCTTCAACAGCCAGTGGAGTTTGCAGTCACAGTGGATATCCATGAGCCTGTTAATGAGGAGCTGGACGAGGGAGCGCTGCGTCAGACAGGAGCAGGACAAGCTTTGTTTAATCGGCTTCTCAAGTCCAGTCTCTAGCTACGACAACTGATTTGCAACGGAAGCCGTCAGGGCAAGCTAGGATACAAAAGCCTGAGGATGTATTATTCTGCTTGGCTTTGAGGCTTTGCGCTGGCTGCTAGTGATAGCTGAGACTTATTAAATTAAAGGGGGGGGAAAAAAAAAAAATCCACTTATTAGGTGCTGTGCTCAGTTCCTGCTCGCTGCGTAGGCTTTTGGCTGCGCTGTACCCAGCGCTGCGTCCAAGGCACCATCAGCACCGATCTCCTTTTATGCCAGGACGTCAACCCGACACCTGTGCTCCATGGCTGGAGCTGAGCCTGCTTGGTGATAGAGTAGGAAGTCTCTTCTTTTGAGGGATTATGACCTGGGAAAGGTCTCCCTGTTTTGGAAGAGAGAATAGATCTAAAGCATTGAGAAGGTTTCCAGTCGTCTTCATAATTGCTTGGATGCTGGTGATGCTTCCCGGTACTATCTGAGCTTGCCTGCGTGGGACTTGCGGTCCCCGTTTGCTTTTGCAGCTATTCTGACGATTAGGGGGTTGCCTTGCTCCTATTTCTGCTCCGCTTAGCCCCGTGCTAGGGGAACAGGCCACATGCAATTTATAAATAAATATTTATTATTCTGAGTGATGACTGAGAGAGAGGGCATTTCCTGGCTGCGAATGACTAGCTGGAAGAGTCGGAATCCACGGGCTCTGGGGTGCCAGGCAATGCCCAAACCTAGAAGTCATTATTACTTTTTTTTTTTCCTGCTGTGACCCCTGCCCTTCTCTCCCGTGCAAACCTGTGCCTTGTTCCCATGCCAGCTCGACAAAAATAAACACGCCGTTAAGGTCGCTCCCCCTCCCGCCACGTGCAATTAAGTGGGCTGGTTTGCACAAGGATACAAGTAGCTTCGTGGCCTTGTTGCAGATAAGGGTGATAAGGGTCTGGCCTGGAGACATTGCCCCATACCCACAGCCTTCAGTGGGACAGGAGTGACAGTTGCAAAATTGGGTCCTGATTCTTGCCAAAGCCTTGTCTGCTGCCACCTCTTCCCTGCCCAGCCCGCCTGGGTCAAGCACTGGGAGTGCGGTGGAGATGCTATGGTCTCTTTCGCCCCTTAATCTGAGTGGTTGGGGCATCGGGATTTCTTTCTTCAGAGCTTGACAGGCGCAAATCACCAGGCGATGGGCTTGTGTGGGAATTGATGTTTTTGAGGGGTTTTGGAGTTTCTGACTGGGTGCTCCTGAGATGCTGGGAAGCCCTCCAAGGGAATGACCTGTGGGACCGATGCCAACTGTACTTTCAGAAGTGACCTGAGACACTTGGAGTGGTTCCCGGTGTTCAGAATTATACTGAAATACCAGCATGATGAAAAAACAAATGCAGAATTGCTAAATGTATGTTGTCCAAAGATTGTGCGAGCTGTCGTAACTCTGCTTCAAAAAAAAAAAGCCCCAACAAAAAAACCCCAGTGGCTCTCTCATGATTTACTTCAGCTGAGCATCAGGCTGTGATGAGTCTGATTTTTCTCCATATATAAGCCATGCATCAGAATTTAAAAAAAAAAAACAAAAAACCAAACCAAAAAGACCCAACATGAAAATGAAAGAAGTACTTGTATTTTTTTTTTTGGGGGGGGGCACACAAAAAACAGTAATGGTATTAGAATAGAAAATGTGAACCAGAGACAGCACACAGAATACCATAATTTTTTTCAGGACATTGATTTGTATCTGATTTAAATTTTGGTGTAGAGAAACAGAATGATGTTTTCCAGGTTCCAGTAAGGTTTTAGTATATCTGCTTTCTGTCTGTGCAGAATTTCCCCTTGCCACCTCCAGAAGGAGAATATTTTATATACCATTACTTTAACTAGTTTTTGATTTGAACTTAATCATCATCTTTTACAATGTTTAGGTTAAAGAGGATTTTATGGCGTTCTGGTATTGGCTTTGAAAATCTTTAGTCACTGGTATCTTTGTTGCTCATTAAGTACGTTTTAATTTTTAAACCAAGACATCTCTCTAAATGTTGGTTTCTTTTGGTGGAGATCTTTTTCTAATTATGAAAAGACTTCCTACATTTCAGCCAGCTAGCTGGATTTTTTCAGTTAAATGATGTACAGCAACTAGCATTGCATGTTAGTATGTATCTTGAGACAAAATGAAATTGTGGAAGATCAGTTAGAAAGTGATTTTTCTTTCCTTTCCTCTAAAACAGAAAGAATAAGAGGAAAACTAACCAAGGGACTGATCGCATTCATAGTTAATAGTATAGGTACTGATGTACATGGCTATTTGAAATTACCAGTGCCGTGTCCCAGATAACCTCAGGTTTGTGAAGGGACCTGAAAAACATGAATGTGGTGTTAGATTTACTTGGCCCTAAGAAAATAATGTTTCTTCTAATTTGAAACAAACTTTCTTGAACAGATTTGGAGAGGCAAATTACGTCTTGTCTAATTGGCAAAATCAGCCCTCCAAGAAATGCATGGTATTTTCAAACCCAGAACGCATGACTTTGCCTGCAAATATTTTGAATGTTAATGTGTGAGCTAGAAGCTGAAGCATTTCACTGAAAACTGGGACTCGTGGGTGTTCTTCCCTACCTCTCCTAATCTATCGAAATCTGAAGCTAAAGCTTTCTTGTGCTGGCTGCCCGAGTTGAGAAGCTCAGGGCTTCGTTTTCAGTGATGCTCAGCTTTTTGTAATTGCCTCTGCAAATGCCGGTGGGTTTGTGGATGTGGCACCCATCAGAAAATAGTCTCATTTCAGCATCCGTCTAGACTCGTCGCTCCGCTAGAGTTTGCACGGCTGCAAAGCCGGGCTGGTTTGTACCTGCCTCCCAGGCTGCTGGGTTTTGAGTTCGGGAATCGGTGCGAGGCTTGTGTGTGCGCGTGAAACATGTTTCCAAAGTGCTGCTGATGTCTTGGGCAAATGCTGTGGAAGCCCCAGTCGGTCAGCAGTTTGCCATTAGCCACGGCGTAGCCGGAAGGCAGAGCAGCTTGCACCGTCCACCTCTGCCCCCGGGCTTCCCCTCCCGGGGCGGTCGCTGGGCGATGGGATGGTTTTGTGTCAATGGAGTGCTAGCTTTTTTCCGGTAAGTATTTGTCGATTGAAATTGAAGAATTGTAAGCACAATTCATCTTAGCCTACAGAGAGCAGCGGGTGCGAGCAGCGCTGGCTGGGACCAGACATTGACATACGGGCCGTCATCAAACTAATTGTTGTTTGAATTACCTGTTATGATCCGATGACAAATCTGCTTCGCTCCTGCCACTGGAGCAGAAAATGTAGCTTGAATTGGCGTGATGTTAGCAAGTGTAAACTGTACTTCAACAAGATGGATAAACCCAATTATGGGGCAGACCTGTAGAGAGAAAATCCATTTAAATCTCGTAATGTTAAGCAGAGCTGTGTTTAATTCATTTGGACCAATTTGGGAATGATGTATGAGTGTTGGTGAACATTAGTCAAAGGGAGAAGGGCCGGGGAAAGAGATGCAGTGCTCAGGCAGGATGGCAGAGGAGAGCTGCACCGTCTCAGCAGTTAGCACTAATGGCTGGGGAAGGCTAAAATGACAAAAAGATGTACTAACTGCTCGTACGAGAACAGCCCAGTGTAAATGAACCAATAAGAGAGACATATGGAGCAGAAAGAAGGTGTAGTATTTTTCTTAAAACTATTGATCTTTCCAATTGAGAAGGAAATATATATAAATTGAAAGCAGCATTTTGTTGGTGGCTTATTTTTTTTTACTGACTGCTAGAGAAAGTGTGGTGGATTTTTTTGATATATCATCCCCCCCTAACTTCTTGGGCTTTTAAAAAGATTTGTCAAAACGCAAGCGAGGGGGCAAGATTTTTTTTTTCTTTTTTTATTATTATTTTTTTATGAACAAAGGGTAGGGATTGATCACTTCCTCGTGGTTGTTCTTAGTGCTGTGATTGCTTTGTGGGATGTATTTAATGTGTGCTTATTCAGAGGTTTTCCAGCTATGGCTCTCCTTATTTTAAAAGAAAATTAAGCGCCGCGTTGTGCAGGCAGATTGATTGACGTATTCCAGAGGATGCGGATGTTGTACAATAATGGCCTAAGAGGCTGTCACTGCTTATTTACTGGTTTAATACCTAAAATATGTGCGCTAGGCAGTTGTCAAATGCCGAGGAAGATACAAGTGAACAATCTTGCAAAGGAATTGCTTTGGCAAGACGGAGGGGTTGAACAATGAATGTACTTGACTGTTGTTTGTGGTCTTCAGTGGGTTCCAGAAAAGCTAACCCACATGCACGTGTTCTGTCTCATTTTGGACAAAAAAAAAAAAAAAAAAGAATCATGTTTTCTTGTGTTACTCATTTAAGGCCCTTTCCGCAAAACTTAAAGTAGGGAATAAAGAGGCAGCGTTCCTATTTGCACCCCTCCTTGCCTGCGCATGCCTCGCTGTGTGTCCCCTTGCTTCCCTCTCATCGTCACAGCGCTCTGCTCTACTCCTGCAACTCCTGGTAGCGAATAACATGGAGAAGGGAACCTGTCCCAAGGTATGGGTCACCACGTTTGGCTTTTGAGGTCAGATGGTTGTTCTGTGCCATTTGTAGAGGCTGCTAAAGCTGGAGTGAAATAACCTTCTGCTGATGTGTAGAATTTAGGGAATCTTCCAGTAATTCCTCATTTCGGGTACACCTGAAAGCTCTCTGCAATAACAAAAGTGATTCTGCAGGACTTTAAATAAAGTACAGGGAAAAGAGGTGGTCTTCATTTTCAGTCATCTGTACTTCAAGGCATGTTAATTTTGGAAGGCATGATTTCATTTTGATATCTGTTAAACTTAAGCTATTAAAAATATTTTCAAACCATTTTATTTCTGTACTTGGGACTTGGAATGAATAGCACTTCAGCACAATGAAGAGAGATCCATCAGTCTTTTTGGGAAGGCAGGTAGACCTTGTTCCTGTCTTGTCCTGAAAGTCCATTTAGCCTCAGTGAGCACAAGTTGAGCAAGGCTTGCTTTAAGGGGATCAAAGAGATCTAGCTGCAAGTTGTTTAAAAGGCCTTAGGTCTAATGCATGTGTCCATCGCAGCGCCTGGGCGTAGCGGTGCTGGGAAAAAGGTGGTTTATGCCTTTTCTTGTATGTAGCTAAGCGGTAATGGTGAAAGGAGCGATATAATTCACGGTGAGCTGTGACGTCAAGGTATACCAGTATTACTTAAGAGTCTGTGTATAGGTAGGTCCTTTTGGAGAGCCTGGAAGAATCTGTATTAGAATGACAACGTCTAACACGCCGTGAGTGTCACACGAGCCTGTTTCTGGCACTGTCACTGTGGGCGAGCCCCGTCACTCACCCCTCCCCTCGCTGCGGGATCAGCAGGGACAGCTAAAGCTCTGGGGACTTCATGGTAGCTACTCTTACATTGTCAACACTTCCTCTTCTAATCCCTGCTCTGAGAATAACCAAATATTCAGACTTAGCAACTGTTTTTCCTGCCTAGTAACTTCATCTCCCGCAATGTCTGCCTTTGAGAATGTGTCTGGATTGCTCAGTAAACCGCTCTGTGTGTGTGTGTGTGTGGTTTCTTTTTTTCCCCCTTGTGGGTCATTCTTTTTTAAGTCTGCAACACTGGCCTGCCAGCTGCTATGCTTTAGAATTGCTTAATACTTTATTTAATTATAAAATTGTTTTTATTCAATTTTTTTTAAAAAAATCAGAAACCAACAAACTTGAAGTGCAAACAAGAGGAATCGAGGGCCTTTTGGTGTCTTGAGATGTGTGCACATTGCACAGGAACGTTGGGTTTATGCTTAATTAAAAGGTCACTCTTCGTTGAATGAGGTGACCGTCTGCCGGATCCCAGATGCTGACATAGGATTCACTCTTAATTTGGAGAGTATAGATCATGTTGAATGTGTGTATTATAGGGATGTAGTACATATCCTGTGGCTGTCCCTTAAGAAACATCATTCAGCTGATAAGGATCTCGGACATAGTGTTGTTTAAAGTGGGAGGAAGGATGCAGAAGTTGTTGAACCCAAAGGGTTGAGATGGCTCCTGAATATTACAGACAATCCTGTTTGTCCTTTAGGCTGGTTGCCTTTGCCTCAGTTTGCGCGTCTATGAAATAGGAGTAACACTGCTTACCTAATACTTAGCCTGAGGTGGGAGGTCGTATTTCCCATATTTTGGAAAATGTGCCATCTTGAGGTAGAAAGGACTTTGGAGGAGTGGGGTTGAAGTAAATGAGAGTTGGATAAAATGAAAGAGCTGGGGTTTTATTTGTTTTTGAAAAATACTCCCTTCCCCAAAGGTCTCTTTTTTTTTTTTTTCCTTTTGACTTCCTAACAAAATCATATGTAAAAGCATAAGCTGCTGATTGATTATGCCAGCTGACAGTTTGTCAGGATGGGAGCTGTGTATTTGGACTTCTCTTTCTTTTCTGTCCTACCAGATGCTGATTGTATTCAATAATTATGTATATGAAAGAATTTTCATTATGGCATTGTGGTTTCGTGTTCTCAGAAGCGTTTGGAACGGGGTAGCCATGAGAAGCCAGATTGCATGACACATTTCAGGCTTTGTTTCTCCCTGACCACATGCACATTTTTTTTTTATTATTATTTTTTTCTTTCCTCTCCTCTTAAAGTTCGAACAAAAAATGTACCGATTCTAGCAATCTTGCGGAGACTCCCACTCCAAGTCAGTAGGGCTACAACCTACAGGATAATTTGAGTTTTTAAAATGCAGTTTTATTAAAGAATGATTCCCCCCTGCCAGTGGTACCATAATTTATTCCTGCTGCAGTACGCTATGGTCCAACCAAAAATTATAAGAAAACGAATACATAAGGCTTGGGTCATATATACCACTGAGGACTTGGCTTTTTGTGCTTACAAGCTTGTGAGAGACTGTGCTCAGACAAAATACTTGGTCTCAAGATTGATCTTGGAGTTGAAACAGATTCTGCTATATCTAAGCACTGTTTCAGAGCAGATCGCAGATCTTGCTGTGTTGGCCAACCTATTGTCATTTTTAGATGTTAAACTCCCATTTTTATAACAATAGAATATGTTTATTTTTAAAGGTGATGAACTATTATTACCCTAGAAATTCAGCTCTTGTAGAGCTGCCTGTAACCAAATCTTAGCAACAGGGCTGTGAATTTTACCTCAGTAATGTGTGAACTTCAAAGTCTACCTGGAAATGTGTGATGCTGTGATTATTTGTTGATTTTTTTTTTTTTAATTTTTTTTTCCCCCTGACAAGAAACAAACAGAAATGCAAAAGAAAAGAACACCCTAATATCACAACATGCCGGGGAATAGAATAGCGAATAGCTCTAACAATATCAACTTTCATTTGCTGCATATTTAGTATTTTCCCA
>VFFE01007601.1:2059976-2075542 GCA_008921705.1 Burhinus oedicnemus
TTTTTTTTTTTTTTTTTTTTTTGTAAATGGTATATTTTAAAGTGTAAAAGAAAAACATGTTTTAAGTGTACAGGGTGGGCAGTATTGTTGAGGTAGGCTTGTTGGAAACCTAATGCTTAATTTTTTGGAAAAAGTTCAAGCTAGATAGCATGAATATTGCAAGGCAACGTTTTGCAAATGTGTTTTGAAGGTATTTACAAATATTCAGTATTGACTTATTTGTTTCTGTGTGCTGCTCTGCAGTTAGAGTGATTGGAGTCTGTATTATGTCATGGGTGGGTTTGGTTTTTTTTTTTTTTTCCAATCAGTATGCAAAATATTGGTTGCATTGTTGTGCGAATTGAGGGGAACCAAATGAACTGGTTTGCTGTCAAAAACCACATGCAAAGCACCTATGGTTTTGATTTCTGCTTTAGTGGTTGTGTTATCATTGTTATTTACAGCGAGAGTGGCTTTTTATCTCTGAGTTTCTGCTCTTTGGCCTACTTTGCAATTGAGTTCTTGGTTTTGTGGTTTTTATCAGCAACGTTCAGCATAGCTTCTAGAGTTCTTAATTTTGCTGTTTGCAAGTCCCATTGCTAGCTAGATCTTGAAGCTAGATAAGTAGAAAAAGTGCTTGAGAATTACTGTAGGATAAAATACCTCCCCTTGACCATGACATGAACTGGATGGAGACGGAACATCTCCCTTTCCGGAAAGGTACTTAAGAACAGGTCTGGCTTTAAGACTCTCAAGGAGTCTGAAATTGGTGAAAGAGTTATTTCTCTCAGAATTCTGTACATGTCTAATATGTCACCAAATCAGGACATAATTATGACTGTTAAAGAATTTCATTAAAAGAATTAAAGAAATTATTTAACTTTTAATGCAAGAGACTCTTCGAGTGTTACTTTCATTAATGCTTTTCCTTTGTATTGCCTATATAAAATACATACTGAAGGAAAAAAAAATAAAAATAATGAGCCTTGAATTTCCCGGTTAAGTTTTGGGAAGTGAAGGACTGTGGTTTTTAAATTTACCAAGCATGAAAACTCTGGTGTTTTCATGTGTTTGAGAGCAGTGGAAACCTCTTCTGCAAGGTGAAAGCTAATATTTTTTTCCTAGTGTCATGTTCCCAAGATCTTGTACTATTTAAGAAACATCAAATACTGTCAGCCATATGATAAAATTGAGAAATGGCAATTCTGTTTGCTCCCGTCAATAACCTGGGGAAAGTCAGTAGTGATGAAAGATTTTTGCATCCAAAAGAAAGCAGAAGCCAGATCTAACGTACTTGATTCAGTCAGTACTTCCTTCTACGCCCTTATACGCTGTGCAGGATCCTTCCTAACGGTAGACTAACTTCTAAGGGACAGTGTTTCACTGTACATCTCTCTAATTTCATCAAACTCTTGATAATGACATTGTATTGAGAACCGAAGCTATCAATTCATTATTGGTAATGTTTAATAAAGAGCTAATGGTGCTTTCTGGTTTAACCTGTGGTGTGACCATGAACACCTTTTAGAAGGCTTTGTCTTCTGCTTGACGTCTTCCTGAAAAGAAGCGGAGGCGTTCTAGATCTAGTGCACAACTGAATTACTTCCAGCAAAGCACAGATGATTCTAGAAAGGACATGTGATTTCTTGAAAACATGCCGGAGTGACCAATGTGGCCCATGTATAGTTGGGGCCCATGGATTGGGGTGGTGGAGGCTATACTGTGTCAGAATTTATCTCCCTGGGGTTAGAAAACAAAGAACTACACATGAAATGAGCAGCAGAATGATTCATCTTATTGATAGGCATGAAATTAGGGGCAGCAAGATGAGGAAATTTGTTGCCAGTTTTATACTACTTTGCTGCATACCCATTTCTTTTGTTTGCACGCAATTCTGTCCTGCTTGAAGACTTTATTTTCATTTTACAGCTCGCTGCACTCTGTGGGCATCAGGACTGGAGTCTGTCGGTGACGTAGCATTGCTTTCACGAGAGTGGGGATATGGTTTACAGGCACAGTAAACACCTTCTGATGGTTCGTTCCAATTAATAAGTGTATAACCCCCTGTGTGCTGTAGAAGGTGACTTCACTTGATCTTTTGTGATTAGTGGTGAGAAATGTAGCTTTATGTACACAAACCCATTTTATAAATTGCAGACTATATTTAATTAGCATTATGCACCCACGGCCACCTCATCTACACTTCTCCCACTAATCCGTCTCCCTGGGACTCCACCGCTCCAAACAGCTCAGTGTCTTCAGCCAGCATTTACAGATTAATAAATCTGCCAGGGAAACATTCCCTCCTTATCGGTTTGTCTGTGGAAATACCCCCAAATGTTAACTCTGACCACAAGCCTGAGAAGAGCAATTTTTATGTCTCAGCTGCTGGCAGCTCTTCCTGTAGCTAAAAGTGCCACGATTTCTGAAACCTGATGCTTTATCCTCCAGTACCCAAAACAGGAGTTTTATTCCCCTGGTGAGGGGAGGGACCCAACTTTCTGGCAGAGCAGTCAGCTCATTTGTTTCTCTCGTTATTTCATAGTCACCGAGCTTGGGAAGGCCGGAGGTTTGGTGTATGGAAGTACTTACTGCGTTACGTTGTAGGTAGCTCCTGGGATGCTTTCTCAGGGACACTTGTTTTCACTGGATCAGTCTTTGGGGAGGAGATCCAGGAAACTGGTTTTCTGTGTTACGTAGTTCTCAGGTAGTTCTCAGATACCGTCTCAGAGAGGCAACACCTTACTTAGCATCTATGGTGCATTTCACAGGTCGCTCATTTAAACAGTTTCCCTTTTCGGTGCCTCCCTTTTTCACTCCCATCTGTTTTTTGGGCAGGGTCAGTCTTTCTCACTCTCTTGTTTGTACAGTACCTAGCACAAAAGGACTCTGTTCTCTGGTGGTGCCTTTGGGCACTGCTGTTAGACAAATAAAAGGGTATAAAGTTTGCATCAAACTTTTTTGCAACCTGTCTTGCACAACGAACTGCCTGTGCCAATCTGTATAATGCAGCGATGTCTCAAATGCTGGATGGACTGTGTGAAGGCTTCATCATGGTTTTGTGATCCGTAGCACTAAGACGACGTTGTCAGCCACTCTGGATGGCAGACTTAAGCATAGTTACAAACCCAGCCTCCAAACTCTCTTTGTGTGAACAAATGTGGTTCCTACAAAGGCAACAGTAGCAGTCTTGTTACTTCAGTTAATTAAACCAAAATGGAATAATATTTTATGAAGTAATGCTTTAAATTTTTGTTGCTTTGGGATTAGAGGGGGGAAAAAAAAGAAAAATTGGAGTTTTTATTTTCTTTATTTATTTCATATTGCTTCCCTGAGCAGTAAGCAAGGTCCTATTTAGAATACGTCTCTGGTTAGAAGGTCAGATTCACTAGAAATAATGTAAAATACCTCTGTGTGGATGTGCTTTTGCTCCCTAAGGAGATGGTGAATTGAACTTTTTTTCTTTTTTCTTTTTTTCCCTTGTGAACCTCAGAATCTCCAGGAAATAAGTCTTGAATCAAAAAGGCTCTGGCTAATTCTGGGGTGGAACTAGAGTGAATTGTGCCCTTCCTAATTGAAGGTAGAAGTTGCCCCTGTTTAGCTCAAGGCCTAAGGGCTTTATGAACCTAGGCCAAGGTTTGGGCTTTGTTAGATGTTTTTCCACACGCTATGAATGGGTGTGGAGAGGAGACACTGTGTAGTCCTGCAGCTGTATTGCAAGCTGTTGGTTTCACTCTGCTGTAGATCCATGTCCATGTCAGAGATGGTCAGAGGGAATAGTTTGTGGATGGATGAAGAAAAAATAATAGAGGAGGAGGTATGTGGAGATGTCTCTCTTCCCTACTTTACCGGTTATTTATTATTTTCCCTTTGAGTGTTTGCTGGCTCTTACTTCAGTTATGCAGGAAGTTACACAAAACGGCGAATGGAGCCAAGTTCTGTATTGTGTCTGCCTCAACCATCCTTCTCCTTCCCCCCTTCACGCTTCATGTTTGCTGGCTGTTTAGTATATGTAAAATTGAGCTGAGATTTTGAAATTGACTGTTGGAGCTTGATAAAACTTGGAGCTTGATTAAACTAAGAAAAACTGAGCAGGTAAGAGATGGCATGGAGAGCCAAGCCTGTTCCCATGTTTATCTGGTTGAAGTCCCAAGAGCTTACCAACCACACCGAGGGGGACAGCCTAAGGTGGTGCTGGTTGTATTTTACTGTTGGTGAAAGTGAGACATCAAGAGGTTGAGTGAGGTGGCTTAATTCTTGAAAGGAGCTGATGTGGACAGATCTAGATGTTAAAGACAATGAGCTGAATATGGGCTCTCGCTTCCATTTATCATGTAGAGATTTATGGTTGTCAAGGGTGGAACCACCTCCTTGAGGGCCAAATAACTTGTGCCCATGCCCCATCTGGTGATGTTGCTTTCTTCAGCTGGTGAGGGACGGGGCAGGGGGCTGGGAAGGCCTGAAGCCACCGCACAGCTGGAGTCTGTTAGTGCTGAGAAGTTGACTGAGTACTTGCATGTTTGAAGTATGCAGCGCCTCTGGGACATGTGTGAGGCAATGCTGTTTACTTGTATCTACTTGTTTTCCTGGATAAAACTGCATAGTGTAAGCTTGTATCCGAGGCCACCTCTCTTATTCCTGGGCAGTCTCCAAAAGCATCTTAAGGCATTTGGAGTTTCCTCTCCCTTGCCCATGATTTCCTTGGTGGAGCACTGCTGACCAGACCCGTGTCGTGACTTAGTTTCTGATCTATGCTGAACAGGGCTGCTGAGGCTGGTCAGTAGGCACTAGAAAGGTGTTCTGCTCTATTCAGTTGTACTCTCAACCAAGAAAAATGTATGTAGGTATTGTATTTGATAACAGGTAGCATCAGCTTGATGCTTGTGCACAGCATGGTCACTTTGGGGAACAGGAATATAAAACAGCATTATGGCTCTTAAGAACACCCTGCCATGTCCCCTTCCTGTAATTGGAAGAGCTAACTATCATCTTAATCAATGAACTCCAACTTGGAGTCCACTAGCAAGAATTTAATCTAACTGGAGTAAAACAAAGCTCACTGGAACTACCAGCTGATTGGGTGTTTTCTCCCAGACGAGTATCTTAGCTGATCTGATTTGCTCAAGCCCCAAGATACTCGCAACGCTTTTTCTTTCCTTTCCTCCCCTCCCAACGCTCTACAAAGCTGCCTCAAGAGTAGTCCTCTTGACACAGAGGCTGCAAATGCCACCGTGGGCACTTGGAGTAGTCCTCAGCTTCACCTTCTGCAGAGCTGCAGCTTTCTCCGGGAGAAGAGCTTTCACATGTTTAACACAGAGATTGCATTGTGCTCCCTCCCAGAAGTACCTGGCTAGGGCACTCCGTCGTCTTGTGGGAGTAAGTCTCCTTCTTGTTGAAGGTGTTATTGCTAAGGGTTTAGTGAGTGTCTGGTGTAATTCAAACTTCGTGTAAGAGTTGCTTCCGTCTTTTCCCTTCAGATAGGATTTATGACTAGAAGTTATATCTTTTCATAAGCTGATTTTTTTTT
This sequence comes from Burhinus oedicnemus, assembly GCA_008921705.1. Classification (NCBI taxonomy): domain Eukaryota; kingdom Metazoa; phylum Chordata; class Aves; order Charadriiformes; family Burhinidae; genus Burhinus; species Burhinus oedicnemus. The sequence goes on from VFFE01007601.1 coordinate 2,065,483, forward strand.
TTTTCCTTTGAATCGTGTTAGGCTCCTTCTATGAATGATTTCAGAGCGGTGTTCCTGCCTGTTGCCTGTCCCTTTTATAATGTATGTATGTATTATATTGATGTTACTGTAAGGATCAGTTTCTGTTGACTTCACCTGAGAAACCTCATTGTTGTCTTTTCCTTGGTAGACAAAACCGGTTTGAAAGCAGCACAATTCCTTGAATTGGATTTCCAGTCTGATCCCTCTAGGTTCAGCAAGTGGACCATCCCAGAAAGCAATGTTTTTTGCAGCGTAAAACTCAGATATGAGGATGAGATAAATCTGAAAGTCTTAAAACCCAACAAAATAAAAGACCCCAAACAAGAATCCCATCAGAACAGCAATGGTACAGAACTAGTGGATGGGTATATTTTTATTATTGGATTGGGAGAGCAGAAAAAAACCCCACCTTTTATTTTGCCTGCTTTGTTGTTTCATGTAAGGCTGTAGCTGACCCTCTCCTGGCCTGTCTGTGTCTGGTTCCTCAAATGTGCGGGTGCTCCTCTTCCCTCCTCCTCCTCCCCTTGTAAGTGTGAGTGTTGATCTGGGCAGTTTATTCCCGACTGAGATCCAGCAATTGTTTGAATGGAACTAGTTACTGTAAGTGGGTTGGTGTGGGGTTTTGGTTCCTTCCCCCCCTCAATGTCGGGACAGGCTGTGCAATGTGTTTCATGAAGTCAACAGCTGAATCTTTTACTTTGCACCCTCTTGTCCCTTGCTCTTTCTTTCTCCCTCCTACTTTGGCTGCAGAGTCTGCCGGAGGGGCAGAAAACAAGTTTGGCACCCACATGGTAGAGAGCACTGATTAGTTCCTAAAAGAAGCAGCAAGTTGATTGCTTGCAGAGATGATGTAAGCCGTTGCTCTGGGGTACATCAGGTTGGATTTCTCATGCTTTATCTTATAAAGCCTAAATTAACAGCTGGTTTGGTTTGAGTTCACCGGGATCTGACTAAAGGATTACAGTCCGTTCTCAAGTGAGTCAATCTAGTTTAATTTATTTCAGGTCTATCAAAAAAGATCAATCAAAGCTCTTTTGAAAGTAAAGCTGTAATCGGCCTGTGTACTTAGATGTCACTGTTGTTGTATTTACTTTGCTTCTCTGGTGGAAAAATGTTCAGGCTGCAGCTAAGACTGTATAGCAGTGATTTGTGGTTTATTTTTTTTTTTTTAAATATGATCAGATTTTTTAGAAGCTTACTTGTTTTTTGAGAACTGTTGCAGCCTGCATATACGTCTAACCAAGTCTGCTTATGGGTTGTTTTTTTTTTTTTTGTGAATCCTTGAACTTGAAACTGTACTTGAACTGGGAAGGATCGTGGTTTAGTGGTTAAAAAATACAAGTAGGAGTTGGGAATCCAGATTCCTCTGCTGATTGCTAGACCTAAGACATGACCTCAGGCATCTCCTTTAATTGCTGTTTGTCTCAGTTTCCCCATCTGTACAATAGGAATAACAGCATTCAAATGTGATCTAGACGCAAAGTAGCTTGTGTTTACATAAGGGTGCGATTTAGAAATCGGCATATTCAACTGAGTGCAACTCTGTACACTTTCTTAAATCAGTGGTCTATATTGTTGTCTTAATGTGTGCAGACTGGAAATGACAGTATAGCTAATGCTAAACTGAGTTTTTCCGTTCGGTAGACTAGCTAATCAGATTTTCGGGAGCCTCAGGTTGCTGCAGCCTCAGGAAGCAAAGTACTGAACTAGCATAAAACCTCTCTACCAGATTTTGTTTTTTAAAATCTTTCGGAGCCTGAGCATCCTGGCAGACTTCATGCCAGATCAGGTATCAGCTGGACTCCTGCCACTGACATAACTCCATACCATGGTCTCTTGTTAATTTGACAAGAACATGATTGAGTGCCCACACCCTAAGTGGATAGATGCTGGATGATGTGGTACTGCAGACGTGTGATAAGCATTGTGGAAACATGGCCTGATTTTAGGAATTGCACAAGAGTTTGTATGAGTTTGGTTTAATTAATTCCAGAACTGATTTTTAAGGTGCCCATTTCTATGTGCAATCAACGTAGAAGCATGGCATAAAAAAAATAAAATCAGAAAAATATACAACCAAGGCTTCAGCCAGAGGTTGCTCACCTCAGTTCTGTGTTTCTTTCACTGCATGGACTGAATGTGAAGTTGTTCATTTAGTGGCACGTAGCTTGGTCTTTCTGAATCCCGTTCAGGTGCTTGCTGGGACCTTTGGGAAGGAGGGGTGGCTCTGTGGCCAGTCTGATGTCATACAGCATTAGATGTGCTTCACCAGTGGAGAAACCCTGTTACAGCATACCAACGCGCTCTTGCCACCAGTACCTCCCACTGACTTCCATGAAAGTTTGAGAGAGGCTAGTGGAAGTGAGACGTTATGAAGCAATTCTTTGCAAAATAGAATGGGCGTCTTGCAAATGTCTTCAGCAGGAGAGAGGTTTGCATGATAAGGTGTTTATTTAATACTTGGTGCATTCTCTTTCAAGCAGGGATTATCTTGAACTTATTTTGTGATCGAGTAGGCCATTTCTTGTTCATTTTTACCTCTCCCCTGCTTCAGGTTTAAAATAATAGTAATAAAAAAAGTCAAATTCCCTATTCAGTTGGTAGATTCCTGAACACACTTGCAAATTCAGCTCCCTCGTGTTGTTCTTATCTCCATTATTTTTCATGTAACTATGAGTTAGAAATATGTTACTGTATTTTCAGCCACTGTAAGTTGGTCTTTCAAGTATGCTGAACTGCTACTGGCAGTTTTGGTGGGCACCTTTGTGATGGGGGTGTCTGAGATGGCCTTACCTGTTTCTGGCGTGACAAATCTCTGCTATGACCTGTTTGGGTTCTTGCTTAAGAAGAGCTTGCATACATAATTTTAAATACCAGAAATAAATGGCTTAAGTTCCTTTTATGTACCATCTGGCTGTTTGAGTCTTTTTGTTCTAGTCCACTTCCCAACCACCAGGCAATTCTCCTCAGTCTCCTACTTGAACGAGTGAAATGACTGCCACTCCTCTTGCAGATAAAGAGTATTTTTAAGATCTTCCCTTCACTTCTTTGAAAAGCCAGCCATTCTTTGGGCAGCTGCTTTTCCATGTAGGTACTTAAAAAGAAGCGGCAGCAGACAGGCGCTTGCAGACTGAATATGGGATTCTTAGAGTGGCTTAGCGTAATTTTTTTTTTTTTAAATAATGTTCATCATGCCAAGACAGATCAGTCAGGATGCCGCTTGTTGTATCACTAGATGATAGAATTCAGTGGTGATCAGGCTGAGTGCTCCTGTATGAGTTATGACTTTTTAGAGTATTTTGTACTCCTTCTGGAGATGGATCAGGGCCCACAAGAGCGTGGGAGATAATCATATCTTGTGAATATGATTATTAGTCTGATAATAATTTCCAGTAGCTGGTTATTTTCCTCTCTCCAATATGGGGAGGCTTATCAGGTGTTTGAGGTGTGAAGACTCTATATCTACTCTGAGTTGGCAAACTGAGGACTGGAGCAGTGGTTATCGATGTATATTTTGCATTCTATTTAAAAGCAAACTGACAATTAGTGAGTAACTTCCCAATCCCATCTTATTTAGCAACCTCCGCCTGTAATGCCTCAGATAAGTCTCCCCTTCTAAAAGTCAGGTCACTGGGATTGCCTTCTTTTGATCTTCCCCTGCACCTGAACCTTTTGTAATGCCACCCTCCACCCCTGCTACTCTTACCTGGGTAAAAAAAAAAACCAAAACAAAACAAAAAACAACCAAGAAAGGAGGTTCAGAGTAAATGCTAATAATTGTGCATGTAATGTAATTGAAAGTGTTTCATTGACATGCTTATGTGAGCTGCTTCTTCATCCTAGTGCTTGAATGTACCACTAGACTTGCATTTAGCTTCTTGTGGCTGCTCTTTGATGCAGGTAGGCCATATTATAAATGGGCTTGTTGCTATGGTGAAAATAGGAGTCCTTGTCTGCTGAGTGTAACCTTTCCTACTTTCCTGGACATTGTAATATTTTTTTTCCCTTCTTCTTTTTGAATATGCCATAATAGAACAGAATTGTGTTGTCTTTTAGGGGAAGGAATTTCAGTTGATGAGTTGGGTTGGAGGACAGTACTTTCAAGGTGTCTTCAAGAAGTTGTGGGTGGTTTTTGGGGGGTGAGGGGAGAGACTGGAAATCCCTTTGTTGATGACTCAGCACTGCTGAGAGATCTGCGGGCTTCTCCCCCTCCTTGTCTTCAGAGAGAGAGAGATGAAAAAGCTTTCCCCTGCTCTTTCCATTACCTGGCTTCTCTCAGTTATTTTTACAAGGTTAATGCATTGTGCTCAGAGTTTGCATTGTTGTGTCAATAAAACTTTAATAATGATGGTAAGATTGACATGTGCACGGCCAGAAGATGAATCTTCGGGATTTAGTTGAGAAAGGAAGGTGCGTGTTTGTCAGTAGCTGCCTGCAAGGTCCAAGGACTGCTGAGGCTCATTTCAAAGGCTTTGGGGAAGGGAGTGCTCTTCAGGGCTGATGGCTATAAAAGCTGAAGATGGCTGTGCCTGTCCATTAATCTGTTGAACTCATTGTTCTCCGTATCCCCGTTTTATTTTGTTATTGTGCTGCGTTTTGTGCGAAAGAAACTGGAAAAATCAAGTGTGACTAAGGGCTTTGTGAAGCAGCAAGCTCTTAAGGAGAAGGGAGAAAAGAAAGGGTGAGACTCTTCTTTCTGCTGTCAAGGACAGCAGTGGCTGCAGCCTTACGTGCACATATCCCCTGGGATGGGATCTCTGAGGGGCATGTCTGCCAAAACACCTGGGGCTCGCTCTGTCTTGGCCCAGATGTAGGCTGTGGTGGTCATGTTGTCCCCCCTGAGCCCCTGTCGCCAGCTCCGCTGGGAACTGGCTCTGGGGACCGCAGCTCAGCCAGAAACCCACCACGGCGAAGCCACAGGTCTTGGCTTTCTGCTGAGGGTTTCCGCTGGAGGTTTGAAATAACCTATTCCCCACACCATCCACCTTCTCTTCAACCTCCCAGCAATGAATCTGGTTCTCATTTAAAGTGTATTTTTCGTAACTGCTCTGAAGTCTTGGAAGAGGGAAAACTGACTGTGCTTAATTCAAGTTCAGTTCTTTCCTCCCTCTGACCTCTGCTAGTATTTTTAAATGAAGATGATTAATCTTATTTAAAAAAAAAAAAAAAGCTATGTCATCCTTGAGCTGTTCTAGGGAAGTTTAGTTGTACTTCAAAATAAAACCAAGGAGCAGTGTGTAGGAAATCCCATGTACCTAATTTTAGGGGATCTAAATTAGAGAAGTTTGTATTTCTCTCCCCTGAAATGCTTCTTAGGAGCATTTGCTTACGCCTTGACCTTGTGCTTAAGGGGTTTAATTCCCTCTTCCTTTTGTTGACCTGAAAAAGCACCAAGTCACCACAAATGTAGGGTGACATCAGAGGAGCGGGAGGGCTGTGACTAGCTTATGTCGAATGAAGCAACCCACAAAAAAACGCCCCGTGTGGGGAAAAAAGGCCTGTCCTTTCACCGTGAGCTAGTCTCCGGTAATGTGGACGTGGGACTTTTTTCTGCTTTCATTTTTCTTAGACCTGTTATTATCAAAGTGTATGGGCAGGTACACCTTCAGCAGACTGTTGCCTTTTTCCCTTTCATTTTCTCAGTCATCCAGAAGAATATTTTTGGAGAGTGACCCCCTCTCTGAATAAGGGCCCTGTTGCCCCAGCATGGCTTTCCCCATCCCCAGGGATCCCGGTACCATGATGTGGGGTACGGGGGAGTTGTGTGCGGGTGCTGGTTAGGCATGGCAAGCCCCCTGGCTGCCTCCTGTCCCCGGGAAGCAGCTTTATCCAAGGTGCCACCACTTCACCCCAAAATACTGGGGAGGAAGAGCAGTTAGACGGTGGGAAGAGGATGTGGGCTGGGATGGGGAGCGAGATGGTGTATGAAAAGGTGTCGTGTTCCCCGCTTCTCCCTGCTGGCATCCCGCTTTTTTGTGCTGGCTGGGCTTCACGCTGGGACTATACTGCTGTTGGGTCATTTCAATAGCTAAAAAAAGGGAGTAAACCAGGGGAGAACTTGGGTGAATGACCTGCCTGTCCTAGCAAATTTAGTTTAATTTAGAAGTTTAAAAATGGCCCTGTTATCCGCTAATATTAGCGTTTTGTGTGACCTGACACGTTACGTTTGTGACCCGAGCGAAGAGAGGGGAAGCGGTGCTGAATGGGGCTGCTGTACTTGAGGCTATTTTTCTCCCAGCCTCAGAAGCAGGACAATATCCCAGAATAGCAAGTGGTGGGGAAGTCGTGCTAGAGTGGGGACAGCCTGCCGTGCCCAGGACGGCTGCAGTGCTGCCTCCTCCGCAGGACGTAGACCTGAGGCCTCACTCGTTTGTCATCACTGATCCCATGGCTGCTGGGTGTCACCCTCGCTGCTGGAGTGCTGCCTGCCCTGGTGGGTCCCCAGATCTGCCTGCTCTTGGGACCTTCGCTCCTGCCTGAAGCCCCATGGGGTGGTGGGGTGGCCTTTGCAGCTCTGCAGAGCATCACCCCACTGTAGGAGGTAGGCTGGGGGTGGTGTGGGGTCACGCACGTGATGGAGAACTGTCATGCGGGATCTATTTCCAGCTCTGCCGCAAACTTCCCGTTTTCATTTTTGGAGTAAATCACTCAAAACTCCCTCTCCCCTGTCCTGCCCATATGCAAAATGGGGCTGAGCACACTTTCCTCATGGGAGTGGTCTTTAAATAGATCTTTGCTTGGTGAGTGCTGTAGAGGGCAAGTTGCTGGATGGGTGCAAGACAGTATCAAAGTATGACTGGAGAAGGAGATCATGCAGGAAGAAATGTTTTAAAAAATTAAATCAAAGCACTATATATGTTTGGGGTTTTTTTAAAGTTAAAAAATCTTCCAAGTCTTCCATGCCTGGCTTTTCATCGTGAGATTAAAAATGAGCATCAGAGGAGGACTGGCAATGAAAAGTTACTACAGCTGTCTTTTGAGTATGGAAATGTTGAGAGGATGAGGAGGAATGGCTTTGGCAGGTTGGCTGATCTTCCTGGCCAAGACAGGCCAGGTCTGGCTTCTTTCCCCAGCTGGGTAAAGAACACAAATTTTCCCAGCTTCTAGCAACACAGATGACATTGATTGTTGAGTTAAATCCATGCCTTGGTCAAAGAGGAAGCTTTTGCTTGACCGTTAAATATTTTACACTTCCATAATCCCATCTACGGTCACATTTCTTATTAATAATTCCAAGCGTGCAAGCCCGAGGTTGATCGTTCAGTACCCTGGTTCTCCCCACCTCCCTGCACACACACTGTCTAGGGTTTCGTTGGGGGGATGATGACAAATTGTTCCTTTACCAAATTCAGCAGAGCAGCCCACGTGCTCTGTGTTTATATTTGGATAAATTCGGTGGGTTTTGATTTCTACATGCTGGTGTAGAGTCATGCATGTGAGAGGGACTTTCTTTAGATTAGTCACCACATCATTAGCTTTTTTGACTGAAATGCTTGTGATTCACAGTGGGAAGAAGAGAGACTTGGATCCAATTAAACTACATTATTAGATTTGATATTGACTACCCTGAGCGAGGGTCCAACAAAATATTTTTCTTTGTTCTTGACCTGGGTACCAGCAAGATGGGTCTTTCTTGAGTTTGGTGTCACTTGCTGGTAGGATAGTTCTTGACTTTTTTGGGCAGATAGTTGTGGTGCTGCAGAGAGCCAGTAACAGCCATCAGCTCACTAAGGAAGGTGTTTTCAAGGCAAACAGCTTTGGCATATTTGCTGCCTGTATATTTATGTGCTGTATCTGTACCTGGATGGCCTGTATCTGATGGTTCCTGGCCAGGTACATTTGCATCTATTAGCACTATTTGTAAATCATCTTGGCAGTCACCATCTGCCTGGAAGGTGTTAAATGTGAGATCCCTGTCAAAATGCAGTCATTGGAGTAAATTAGGCTAAATTTTTTGGAGGTGGTTTTATTATTGGTATTGCTTCTGCAGGTGATTTTGACCATTATCGGAACTAAAATCAGAGAATCAAATCAGAATGGAAATGAAACGAGCTGATGGCAGCTGTGGGCAACCGTGTGAATTTGGGGGCATGGGCTTAAAGCTGATGAGGCAGAGTCACAGCGCAAAGAAAGCTTTTTCTTTCTCAGTTTCTTGCTCCAGAGTAACTAACTTTTATGTTGCTTTCCAAAGTGTCTGCTGCCAATTGATTTATCCCCTGATAATAGTCTTCAGGGGTTTAGTTTGTCTTCTCTAAATATATGCACAACTTATAACAACAAACAAACAGTGTTTCTGCCATGTATGTTAAGACCTGCTGTATACCGTGGGGGAGCGGGAATGAAAGGTCTGCGCTGTGTTGCTCTGGGGCTCTGAACGTCTGCCTGGGAAATGCCGGGGAAGGGTTTGCCTCTTCACAAGAGGCTACGGGGCAGGTTTGCCAAGAATATTTGGTGAGTGTTAGCAAAGTCGATCTTAAGCTGCCAAGGATATGGTGTGTTTTTTCTTGTCTCTTCGTAAGTCTTGCTTTCACTGGCATTTTTGCGTGTGAAATGTATGAGAAATCCCGCCTGAGCAGAACTAAGTGGAAATGGCCTCATGTCTGTAATAGGGGATGTAGAGAATATCTGTTTGATTTTTTTTTTTTTTTCTTAGATCAGCATCCCTTCCTTTTCCCTTTATGAAATCTATATGTTTCTCGGTATATCGATACCTCCTTCACAAGGGAGAACATTTTTCTCTATGAAGAAGATACACACTGCCTTTGGTAGCCTTTCTGCCCCTGTTTCTCCCTGCTGTCAGTAGTGGTGACGATGATGAGCATCGCCCGGTGTTTCACACACTGCAGGGCTTCTGAACCTGAGCTTGGAGGTTCAGACGTGGTGGGGCTCTGGAAGGTAAGAAAACTACATTAAATGCAGCGAAAGAGCGAGCCTGAGAAAAGGCAGAATAAAACAGTCTGGTACCAATGAGGTGCAGGTTCGTTTAGGATTACTGATCAAGAACAGAACAAAGTTTAGCCCCTGGGACCCGCAGCTGAGCGCAGAGGAATGGCACAGGGCTCAGCGAGGTTGCAGTGAGGATGCTCTGCTGAACGAGTGGTCTCGGGGAGGGGGATTTTAATCCTGTCGCATGGGTGGAAAGTGTAAGGGATTAGAAAATTTGGCATTATCTGCAGGGTCCCCTTACGTTAATGTCAGTTGGTATACTTTAAATGAATACATGTATTCATAAATTTATGAATATGTTTTTGAATGTGTTTGTGCACTGCATAATTTATTGTGGCTCTGTAGACCAGACAGTGCCTAAAATATTCTCAGCTTAACATCTGATGCGGGGGCTGAAGCAGCAAGCTGTATTAGGAGAAATCGGGATTGATGGTTCTGTTGACAAATGAACTTTATGGAAAGAGTTAATTGCTGGGTGACTCTTTACAGCTATGACCTGAGCCTCTGTAGGAAGTTTTTATACAGAATCTGCTGTTAGATACTTCCTCACAGTGGGAGTTTGGTTCAGATGTGGAAAACACTTTGAAACAAAAAAACAAAAAAAAAAAAAAGAGAAAAAAGTACAGGTGTGTTGAATTTTTTGTGTGTCTAGTTATATCAACTTTTATTGTGCGACGTTAGTGTCAGGGTGCTAGAAAGGGACAAATAACCAGCTCTGACTGGGTTTGCTGATGTGACACCATGGAGGATGGGTCAGTTTTGCACTCATCCATTTTTTAGTGGCTTGAACTTTGTCAGTAAAGCAGCAAACTCTCTGGTCACTCTTCGGAGAGTTCCCACCTTGCAGGCGCTGCCTGTCTGTCGTTGTGCGTGCGCCTTACCGAGCAAACAGGGGCAGAAGGTTTAGTACACAGCATTAGCTTTGAAGCAAACCTTTATTTTTCTGCTTCAGGGTTTCATATCGTCACATTCCCTCCTCCCACATTTTCTTCCTTGCCATCTCCCTCTCCTCTTCCAGGTTTCTTATCATCACCGTACAGGCTAGCAGCTTCCTTCAGCCTTGCAGCTAAAGAGGGCTTTGCTACAGCCAAAA
>VFFE01007601.1:2082739-2094073 GCA_008921705.1 Burhinus oedicnemus
TTTTTAAAGACAGCTGTAACAAACCTCGAATAGCTACTGGGTTTTTTTTATTTTTTTTAATTTATTTTATTATTTTTTTTTTTTTTAATCGGTTGCAGGTAAGGCTAACACCTTAAATATTCATTTGACACTTGCGGGTCCGGGGCACTTAGCGCAGGCGTGTGAAAGCTCCGGTTTGGCCCTGGCTCTCCCAGCGGGTCCGTGGGGGGCCGGCGTGTGCCCCCCGCCCCGTCCTCGCCCCGAGCGGCTGCGGGGACCACCCCGTCCCCGCGGGGTCCCCGCCGCTGCCCCGGCGCCTGGCTTGGGCCCTTGGCTTTCCAGAGAGCGTCCCCTAGGTGAGTGCTCTTTTGCAGGCTGGCTCCTGGGTGGTCCGGGGCTGGGCTGTCATCTCCCGGAGCCTTTCCCCAGGGATTCCTGCCCTCTCCTCCTGCACGGGCTTGTCGCACCCCCCCAGCTCTCGCTCTGCTGCAAAGCGCTGCCTGATTCCCAGGATTTAGGAGTAAATAGGCTGCCCTGTGCCGGCTTCGGGGCTGTGAACTGCTGCGCATCCCCGTTTTTTTTGTCTTTTCCTGGGGAACGCAGTGTTTTGCGGGCGTTTCTCAGCCGGGGGGGGGCTGCCGGGGGTCCCCTCTCCTCCTGGGCAGCCCTGGTCTCCCTCCCTCCCGACGGCTGAGCAGGGATGTGCCCGATCCGGGGGAGAACTCCCATAGGGAGCGAGGCATTTGCTAATTGTATCAGGGTGGTGGGGTTGAAGCTGTTCTGCATTTAACTCTGTATGAACCTGATTTACCATCCTCGGAGGAGCTTTCGCTCCCATTACAAAGCCAAATATGTCTTTCTGCTCTGCTTTCTAGCTCTCGTAAGTGGAAGTTGTTTTTCTAGTACCTGCTAAGTTCCTTAGTTTTTTGGTTGGTTTTTTTTTTTTTGCATATTCAGATCAAGAGAGAGGGAACATAATATGCATGAACAAGCTTAAACACTCAGTGTTCCCAAACCACGGTCCTTTAAATAAATAAATATAAAAGTTGCCTCGCGGGCCAGCCGGTTCAAAATGCCTGCGTTATATTTAGCAACAAGAGCAACATTTTGGGCTATTTACAGATTTATACGCTCGGGGCTGCTGTGATGACTCCTTTGTTTTAACTTTGGGGCTGCGGCGTGAGAAGTGTGACAAACGCGAAGCGTGTTGTGTCTGCGGGAGCCCGGGCCGGGCTCCCCGGGGCCACCAGTTAGGTGTTGGCCGCCCGCACGGCTGCAGAAGAGCAACCCTCACCTCTCCAAAACAAACCTCTTCCACAACCGCAAGAATTTGGCGCATGGGGCAGAGGCCCTCCAGGACATGAGCTATTGCAGAGCTGCTGGTACCCTTCTCCCTGGGACTGAGGCGTCCCCTCCCAGCCAGCGCTTCTACAGGGTTGTTTTTTAAAAAACCAACCAACCAAACAAAAAAAACAAAAAAATTACAATTTTTTCTTTTTCCCTCCTGCATCTTTTCCCCCCCCTGCCCTTTGAGAGGAAGAATGCGGGCTCATACATACTGCATTTTTCCCTATGCAAAAGAAAAGCTGGCTTTTCTTTTTCCTATAGATACATGGAGCAGTGTATGATTTCGATTTGCTGTTTAAAAAAGTGGCTTTTCCTTTCTTTTTCATTAAAACCGAAAGGATTATTTTGTGTTAGCGCATTGTGCTGTTTGACATTTGTTTCTAGTCCCTTTAGCTCAGGGAGTGGATAAGCCAGTGTAGTTGTTTCGACTTAGGAAAATTTACCTCTCTGCATAAACAAAAAGAACATTTCTCCAAAACTTCTAGCAGTATATTTTGTACGTCTCTGTCCCTAAAATATGCCAATTCAGTCAAAGTCACTTAAATTTAATGCTACAGTGAGTTGAAAATTCAAAATGCCTTTCTGGAGGCATGCCACGCTGTTATTTGAATTTTACAGGAACTGGACTTGCTTTCATTGGATTACCTTTTAATTGGGGGAAAAATAATTCACAGTGGTCTCAATTCTGGGCCGTATTTGCTTTCACTTTTTGTCTATCCTCATCTCCTTTAAGAAAACAACTTTTTATTTGTTCTTGAGGAAGAGTTTGTGCGGCTGATGATTCAACTAAGAATATTTTTAAAATACTTCATTTAAATACCATAAATGCATATTGCATTGTGTTGGTGGTGCTGGAGGAAACCAGAAAATAAACACACGGGGTGGCTGCCCAGGAACAAGAGGTGACAGCACAGATTTAGTGAATACTTCATTTGTTTGGTTTTGCTTTTATCCCAAATGATTCACTTAGTCCTCCGCCTAAATATAATTCTTCCTACTTAACCAGGAGTCAGCTTTGCCTCTGGCCAGATGGGGTGCCTTTTTTTTTTTTTTTTCCATGGGTATCTGAAGGCAAGCCCTCATCTTTTCCTCTTCTAATGGACAATTGAGACATCCAGCTTGCATTTGGAAGGAAAATGGGTGCGAGCGGTCTTACTGGCCCCACGGACTAACGCCCCCAGAGGAGCAAATAGGAGGATTATTGATAGGGGAAGCAACTGGTGCCGAATCCTGGGAGGGAACGTTTCTTTCCCGGCTCTCTAGGAGGGATTTGGAAAGAGCCATAATCCTGGGTTAGGAGTAATTTGTTACAGCAAGATGATACTTGAGTGGCAGGAGGATTCTGGCGGAGGCAGCGAGAGGGTTTTTATTCAGAGGAGTAGCTGGTCTCGCAGAAGGTCAGTCTGACACAAATCCTACCCCAGCCCACAAGTTTTGTTTCTCAGCCAGCGCAATTAGCTGAGGGGACTCTCGACCTCTTTTACATCTTTCAAAGACATCTCCACGCATCTGAGCTAAAAGATTACGGTGAGGAATGTGGACTGGGATATGAGGCAGTGGAAAGTTGGGTTGTTGTTTTTTGTTTTGGTTGTGTGGTGTTTTTTTTTTCTTTTTTCCAAGGCAGGCTTTCTGAAAAACAAAATAACCTCAACAGCAACCTTCCCAGCTTCTCCTCGGAGGTCACAATATTGCTGGTTTCAGTGTTATCTCCGGGACTTTTTCCTGAGGTTGCCTTTAGGTTACATTTTTTTGATTAAACTTTTTGGGTTTGTTTAAAAAAAAAAAAAAAGATAGACAAAAGTTACCAAGCCTGGGGAAAGAATTTTGCAAGTTCTTGGTTTTCACAAGGGCCTCGAAGCCCTTGGAGCCATCTATTCTGCAGTAACCCCTTGTTGCATTGAAGACCCAATCGCGCATGGAAACCGCAAGGGAGGCGACAGGAAATTCGGTATGAAATTTGCTGGGTTTACTAGAGAGTGGCTCCCGGCAGTTCACCCAGAATTGCTACATCGACAGGAATTTTTGTGGTAGTGATTCGAGTCATGAGTTTCACTTACCCAACAGCGGGAGAAAATATGACTCTTTCAGTAAAACCCCATTAGACGACATTACAGTAACGGGCACGCAGCTAAACTCTCCTGTAGCACCTTTATTCCGGGATCCCGCCCACCCGTGCCTCTCATTCCCAGGTACTTCACAGGACCCCAGATGAGAATTTGGATCAAAGAGGGAAGGGAAAAAAACCCCAAACCCAACCCAGACAGTCTGAGAGGCCCCTTCAGAGGGGGATGCGCCTGGGAGGGCATCCTTCTCCCTTCTCACCCTTGTCACATGTCTGCTGGCTTCTGATAGCCGGAGGTGCCAGGCGCTTTATCAGTCAGCCCTCTTCTGGCTCAGATTTTGTAAACTGAGGCTTCTGAACGCCCACTGCTCCTCACAGAGAGTGCGTTACAAACTGCTTGTACTCAGTTCCAGGCTACCTGGGCACGGTGCTTGCCCTGCTGAGAGCCACCGCCACGCAGACAGCCTGTTGCCGCAGCCGGCCCCGGTCCTCCTCCTCCTCCTCCATCCCTCCGCACCGTAAGAAACCGAATCACGCTTTTTTCCCCTCCTAGAAATAGGAAACACTTGAGAGAACAGATGGAGCAGCTGTCAATCTCTGATGATGGTAACAAGTGAGGAGGGCAGGTAGGACTGATCCAGGACAGAGGTGCACAAAGATAGGCTTCTGCCTATTTTTTTTTATTTTTTTTTTTTCTTCACACACATACGGGCAGTGGAAGACGGTGCCAGTTCAGCAGCCATTTTGCATCCTGGTCATGTAAAGATGACTTTCCTGATGGGCATTACCACCAGGGTACCAAAGGCGTCTGGTTAATGCTTCCCATAATTAGGAAACATGTAACTCCCGCTCCCGACTCCGAGTGGTGGAAGCGAGGGGAAGATGGGGAGCAGTTTTGGGGAGCCCCTCTAAATCCTTACACCAGCACACCATCCTGTGCCACAGAGCCGAGTGGTGGTGTGAGAAGGGAGCAGGACAGAGCAGACATGTTCTGCAATATTAAAGCAGAACCAGGCTGGTCGACTGCTGAGCTCTGTTGTTTTGGTTTAGTTTGGGTTTTTTTGTTTTTCCTTAAAAAAAAAAATAATTTAATATCTATATTTTAAAAAGGTAGTTGCAAAGCTTAAAGTTGTAGTACCTCCTTGTCAAATGGAGTTATGCTCTCAACAGAGTTGGAAAGTTTTAAGGGAGGCAAGGTTCCCCTGGAGCAGCCCTTCTGTTACGATGGAGGTAGTTCAGTGCCGTGATGTCTGTCTCTGACGTGCTGTCAGATATTTTTACTGTCTTTATTTAATGGGGAGGAAAGGAATTATATTTTATAGACCATAAAATGCATTCTTGGACTTCATGCAAACACTAGTTACCAATTGTTCTCTCGCTCTCTGGGAGGTTGCCAGGAAGAGAAATTAAATGTGGGTCTGTACATCAAATTGTTTGGTGAGTCTTGGAGGCTGGTTTAGCTTTGAGTCTAAACAAGCTGTATCTACAGAAAGACTTTGTTGAGATTTCAGGACTGTACCATTCTTTCTCTGATGGAAACTCTAGGCTTGAGTGGAACAGAACAGGTTGCAGAGAAAATCTGGGGAAAGTAGTTTGAAGATGAAGAAGTTTTTTTGCTGGCTTAAAGTAAGCAGATAAAAAAGTTTTTTCTTCTTCTTCCACTGAAATTATGCTTTTATTTTTGTCTGTCTGTTGGAACAGTACTTTGTAGACATCTAAATAGCACTCAGCCAGCCTGCTGATTTGTGCAGTGAGGGCTGTGGAGGCTTTCAAATTAAATGTGAAAAAAGTAATGGTGCTTTCCCAAGCTCCACCCAGGATCGAGGAACACTGCCTGCAGTTGTTTTGCTGCGATACCATGTGAACTGCAGAAAGTAATGCTGTACTTCTGTGTCACATGAACACTCTTCCTCTTGTAAAGCTAAAAAAATGATTTTAATTCCTGCAGTAGCCGATTAGTGTTTACTTAGCTTCTTCATGCTCAGTATTGATATCCTAGAACTCAACTGTAGTCTACCAACCTTGCATTCATTGAAAGCGAAAAAACCTGGTTTACTTCAGCGTGTCAGTAGAACTGATGGCAAGAATGCCTTGCATCCTGTCAGAATGAGCAAATAGTTATCTGGATTTCCTTGAACTTTCATAGGCAATAATTTTTAAGGAAGCTTCTGGTTATTCTCTTTAGCTCTGTCCCACGGCAGCCTCCTCTGTGCCCTTATCACTGTGTATAGAAAAACGGTGTGAACAGGGGCGATGTGCGGCAGTAGTAATGGGCTATAGCTGTTGTCTTGCATCTCATCCGGGATGCGGGAGAAGAGCTGTGTGCGCTGTGAGGGCACGGAGCCTGGTGATGGAACTAGGTGATCTTTAAGTTTTCTTCCAACCTAAACCATTCTACGATTCTACGATTGGGTCAGGAGAAGGCAACTGATCTGGTGCTTCTGGGATGTTCCCTCATCTCCACTGGGTCTGACTGCTCACCCAAGAGGGAACTGCAGTCGTTGAGATGCCCCGTGGGGCTCAAAGGATTTCTTTGTGCCCTGTTCCGCCCCAAAATGGGCATCCTCTTTGCTCATTGCCTTAGATTGCTCCTATGGCTTCAGTGAGGCACTTCCAGCTCCCAGGATTTCTGCCTTCAGGTATCCCTCCTTTGAGATGATCTCAAACTGCTTAATCGCCAACACATTTCTGTAACTTTCAGGCTGTGGAGGACTCTGCCTTCTCCTTTTTTACACCCCAGCAGCGCTTCAGCAACGTGACAGAGGCACGGCAAAATATTAAAATGGGCAACTTAAGGCCCTCATTTCAGTGACTGCTTGTGTATTACTGGAAGGGAAGGAGACGAGGTCACTTGAGTTCTCAATAATGGGGAAATTCAAGGCACTAGAAGTGTCTTATTCAGGAATATATCACAAGATGGTTTGGCAGATACCAGTGCTGGTGAGTAAGTGGCATTTCAAATTGGGAAGAGGACTTAATGCCCTATGTGCATGTGTCTGTGCAGGTACGCAATACTGACCAGTTGCATTTTTGTGCCACTTTTCCCCTATTTATGTATTTTATTTAATCATTTATTTTTGCAGTGTTGCAATAGTTTAAAGGGTGATACTAGTTTGGGAGAAAAAAAAAGTGAAGATATGCGATAAATGCTTCAGTGTTTTACAATTTCATGCTTTCATTTCTTGAACACAGTGGGGAAATCTTTTGTGTGGAAGGGATTGGTCTCATTGAAATGAGCCTCGTTGCTCTCATTTTGAGCAGCTCCCCTGTGCCTCATCATGGTACATTACGTATTCTGTAGAAGGGCTGAACATTGTGGGTGGTGTCTATTACTTCTCATACAAAAAATTCCAGACGTTGCAGATCTGCAAGAAATAGGAGGCCCTTTTAAAGTTCCTTCAGTAATCTTCAGTTATTTGAAATAAATCCCTTCAGATTTTACTCTCACACTGTATACCTCTACAAACAAGATGATAACTGAAGACCAAAGATAAGGAGTTGAGGTAAATTTAGAAATGGAGCAGAAGCTGAGGAGGGTCTACTTTTAAATCCTTAGAGGCTTTGCCTTCAGACTTAAGTGGGGACACTAGTAGGTTGCAGACCTTTCTTTGTAGGTACCAAGATGAGTATCCTCTTGCAACTCTTTTTCTTGTCCGCAGAGAGCAATTACAGTCTCGTTAAGCTCATCTTTGTTCCTATCACCTTCCCCATAAATCTCAACCCTTCCCTCAGCACTGCGCTTTCCTGTGTTACTACTGGATTATCTCTAGTTAAAATTTGTCTAGATGTCCCCTCCCAGAAGAGTTGCTAACTAAATATGGGAGAAACTCCTGAGCCTCAAAGTTGGTGTCTAGGTGCGTACTTCCACATCATTCTGCAGTGCTGGCCAAGGGAGAGACTAACAGCAAAACTAGGATCAGGAATATTTCCGTTTGCATGGCGTGTTGAGATCCAGGGAGAAAGAGCAGACTCTGAAGGTGGAAGTATGTTCCCATGGTTCGGAGAGGTATTGGAGGCCCATGGCATCAAGCTGACTCCGGGAGCACTGCTCCTGCTTGTTTCAGTTCCTGGGAGCTAATAAGCACCAGCTGCAGGAAACCTGAGCTGGAAAGTGTTGTGCAGCTTTCCCTCCACTTAAAAATATGGTGTAATTTTTTTTTTTTTTAAATTGCGTTTATGTATTTATATGCTGTGGGACATCACTTGTAGGGCATTCCAGCACTGAAAACAATAGCGTGACAAGGGAGCAGGTCCAGGTTGGACACCGGTGCAGGAAACACCTGCGAGATCTGTGCCATCCCTTCCATCGAGGCTGTGCCGCAGCGAGCCTGGCCCCAGCGCGAGGGGCGGCTGCTGGCCATGAGCAAGAGTTTCCACCAAACTCCTCTAGTCTTGGATGTGAATTTTAGCTGCTTTTGACCATCTCTGCTGTGAAATCTTGGGGAAGATGTTTGTTTGCCCTGCTGGTGCTCAGAAAGGCAGCTGCTTTGGGTGGTATTTGGGGGGCCGGTGGGTGTGCAGAGCTGCTCTGGGTGGCGCCATGCTTTGCAGGACCTTCTGGTTGCAGATGGGAGGTGTGGATGTGATCCTCATAGGAGCGGAGGGTAGCGTGGTGTGGGTTGGGTTTTTTTTTTTTCTTGCTCCCCTTCTACAGAAAAAAATCTGGGCCATTCAAATCATTTGCCTTTTCCCTTGTGCTGACAATTTAACAGCCTTTTTAAAAGCTTTGGTTTCTCTCAAGTACGCTCGCCCCATACGTGTTTTAATTTTTGTGCGGAGGCCTGGAGCTTAACAATTATTTTGCTTAAGCTTTCTGAGACTTGCCATAAAACGTCTTTCTTTTTTTTTTTTTTTTTTTTTAAAAACACACACACGCCTAATGATCCCCATCAGATCATACTGTTAAACCGGGAATAAAATACTTAGGCCAAGATGACATTATTTAAAAAAATGTTAAAAGCAGGCCAGCAGAGACCATTTCAACAGTTTCGCTTAGAAATAATTTGCACAGATTTGTTAGAGTTAATTTGTTGAAAAGTTCAATGTTTGTACAGGCAAGTCCTAATTTCCACACTGAGACACAGAAGCAGGAGAGGAGCGAGCGTGTGTCCAGTGTTTGCGGGAGCAGGATGGTGGGAACTTCCCTCCCTCCTACCCTGCCCCCCTGGTGCAGGAATGTAAAAGCGGTGTCAGAAGGCTGGGAAAGTCGGCTTCGGATTTTTGTGGACTCCTTGCAAATCAGAGGAACCGTCTGGCTCAAATCTGCATTTAGGGCCGAGAGAAGAGGATTTCCTGCTATTTAGTTGCTCGAGGAAGGAAAGGATTTACCTCTCCGCTGTAACAGGACTTAATTTTTCTCCTCTTTAATAAGAATATCGCGGCGTAGGGCAGCAGTAGTAAACCTGCGAAAGCAATCACGCCTCTCCCCCCTCTTCCTTCACCCTCCCCACGCTGCGATGCGACTCCCCTCCGGCCCAAGCATCCTCCCGTCCCAGCTCCCAGCCCCGGCCGTGGCTTGGCGTCTCCCTCCATGGTGAAAGAGAGAGTTGTGGAGGGGGCGGCTGCTGCGACGTCGCTCCCTCGGACGGCTGCCGCGCTCGGCCCGCCATCTGGATCCAGTTAGCTCTCTCGGCAGTAGGGCTGAGTCTCATTTCCTCCAACCAGTAATGTTATATAGGCAGTGATCCTGTTCTGCCCTAACATAATTGAAAATTATGTGTATTGTAGACTCGCAGCGCTGAAATGTAGACTCGTAAAAATCTGTGGCTCAGGTAGCCTGTGGAGATTGAATTTGGCACACAATGAAGCTTTTATGTAAAGTAAGAATTATAAGCCACCACATCAATATTGTGTTACAGGCATGACAATTCTTGGATGAGGAGGCCTCGAGTCAGGCTCGTCACCTTAAACAATGCTAATATTTCATACTTTATCAACGGGGCTGGTGTTTTGAAGCCAACAAATTGGACTCTTTTTTTCTTTTGCAAATGTCCCACCGTTGAAGCTGTGGGTTCGTTAGCTTGACGCAGGCGTTGGCTGCGGGCTCTGGCCCTCTCTGTTTATCTGACGGACAGAACATCTTGCCCTTGGCGGGGCCGGGATGCTGCTCTGGATCATGGCCACTTGGTAGAGTTTGTGGAAATTGCTTTATTGACCCTTGCGTGTCACTGCTTTCTGTGGAGGCTGTTTGTTTTATTTTTTCCCCCACTGGTGGAAGTGGAAGCTGTCCGTGTGCGTGCTTGTGTGCAAAATTGAGCCTTTTGGGATTGGACCATTCCTGCTGGGCTCCATGTGCTTGTCCAAGAGGAGAAGCAGTTTTGGCTGTGTTTTAGGCTTTGTGCTGTAAGACTTCTTGGATCCTCTTTGGGAGGGGTGGGTAAGAGAAGGACTTTACTGAGAGTCCAAACTAAGGGTTTTGGAAAGCAGAAAAGCAAAGTCTCAGGAAGATCTTCTGAAACTTTCATCTTGCACACAGGCTGGTCAGCCTGCTGTGGGAGCACCTGTGCCGAAAGTACGGGCTCTTGTGAGATCGAGGTGGGGCAGGAGCAACCATACCTTCTTGCTCTGTTTCTTCTAAGGGAATTTATTGCTAGTAGAAAGCCGCAGAACGGACAGTCCTGAAGGCTTTGTAATCCCTGCAGTAGATGCTGACTGGACAGGGTGTGGTGTGAGCTTGCTCATGCTGCTCTGCTGGTCCCTCAGTCTGCCCTTGGGGCGGTCTCAGAGAAGCCCACGTGTTTCTTGGCTCATCTTTTAGGACAGCCACTGACCTGAGCTCCTTCGTGGGTTGTCATGGTTGTACGAATATTCCAGGGTTGCTTGTGACCATGGAGTGGTCATGGAAAAACAAGGGCTGTTGGTTTATTTCGTGGGTGATGGCTTAGTGGCCGTTTCCTGAAACACCACCAGTTGAGTTGGCAGGTTCTTGTAAGTGCTTTAGCTGTGGTAGCACTCACTCTCTGAAATGGTTGTGGAGTTTGAAACAGGGTCGTGTGCCATGAGGCACACATCCTGTGAGGACATTTTCCTTGCAAGAAGGGAAGAATACTTCACTTGCTGGCTGGAAAACCTGAGGAAGCTGGTAGTAGCTGTGACCCATCAGGACCCTTTCTGCAAATTCAGATGCACCTTTATGTGGTGGTGTATCGATCACTGTCTAAGGCAACTGATGGACTTCTAGAAATGTAGCAGTTGCCTTGTTTAATAGTGCCATCTGCAAATCTGAAATGTATCAGATTTCCCCTCAAGTTAAGACGCTCTCAGGCTTAGGTTTTTGGTTCATTTTCTGTGCAATTGGTTGCATTTTTGAGCACTTTTTGGAAACCACAAAGGGTTAGAAAGTTACTTTAACATCGTCTCAACTTTAAAATTTATGTTGTGGTCACCTATATTGAAGAGCAGGGATCTGATACAAGCGATCAAATATCTGGAGACTTACAATGGAGTCGTAAGAGTTGGAAATGTCGCTTACGGTAGACTAGTTCTGGTTTGTTTGGGTTTATTTCATGTTTTTAAGAAATGCTGAAATATTCTGGTCCACATTGCACAAATCCCAAATGTGAAGATGAATAAAAACAAGACTTCTTGGAACTTAAGGAACTCGTATGGGGCACAAATCCAGAGTATGGGTTTGTTTATTTGCATTCCAGTAGCTCAGAAATCTCAGGCCCTCCAAGCGATGGGAATTGGTAATGCATCCTCCTGCTGACTCCTGCTTTTGGTCACCTCGGTGCCCAGGGTCTTGCAGCAAACAGGCCTTGCATGCTAGCAAATGTTTTGCATACGTGAGCAAATGTGATAGTGATGTGCTGAAAGCATGGAACCAGATCTCCTTCCTTCCTTCATGGAGATTTAGATACGGCTTCCGTTGTTCGCCTGGGGTGGCAGGGGTTGTTTGTGTGTGGTTCTCCTTCAAGATTACTCTTCAAAAAAAAAAAAAAAAAAAA
>VFFE01007601.1:2113956-2158291 GCA_008921705.1 Burhinus oedicnemus
GTTTGGGGGACTATTAAAAAAAAAAAAAAAAAAAAAAAGAGTTTCACATCTGCTTTTGTTTATCCTTTTTGCTGCAGGCAAGGCTGAAAACTTAATAAATTGCATGAAACCTAAGGAAGCATGAATATAAAAGAGTATTAGATAAATTACAGAAGCCTGCCTACCTGTAACTTTTTTTATAACATAAATGGTACGTGTGTATTATTTCTCTATAAAGTACCCACATGCCCCAGCCTCTCACTGAGGCTCTCTTGTTTAAACATTCCTGCGTTCTTGCTACTTCTGCTCCTCAACTTCCACCTCCGACTCCTCCCAAATTTTAACATCATTCTTCGGTGGCAGGCATGTAACACACCAGCGCTCTGAAGATGTGATGATGGGTTTTCGAAGGGTATTTATAAAGTGGTTTTCAAGTATTTTGGAGGCTCATCTCTGAAGGAGCAGATGAAAGAAAAATCCTTGTAATGCTGGTAGCATATGCACACTGTACAAAGAATGTCTCAGATACTTTCCTTAATATGTGCCTGTATTTGCTGTAATGTTCTCACCGTTTTTTCAGCCCGGCTCTCCTGGCAGGGGCAGGGATGACAGAGGAATTGCAAGAGAGAAACAATAAACTTGTAAAACAGGCACCTTAGTAAGAGATACTGTAGCTTCAAATATTTGCAGCTCCTTTGTGAAAGAATTGGCATTGCACATTAACCTTAATATAAGTGTAATATAGCATGTATCTGAAGGCAGAATCGAAGAATATGAATTTCCGCAGCTAATGGTTTTTGAATAAATTCAATACAATTGTCTGGCAGTTATTAGCAGAATGTGTGAATCGGGGGCTATGCAACACTGTATACTTTGAAGACCTTGAACTATTTCTACCAGTTAAGAGCTGTTAGATAGAATCCGCTGAAAATTAGCTTCATTCAGTTATCATACAATATAGTGAGCTGTTCTGGCAAAAAGCATTCTCTGCTAGCATTGAGGCAAAATAAATTCTTCTGTTCTTCTGTCCTGAATTGCAGATAGTATCTGACTGAGGTCAGATAACTTGGCTTCTCTACCTGCACATGCGTATGTGCCACCCATACCTATGTGTAAGGAGATCTATGTCTAGATGTAAATATTGCCATATAATTTGCATTGCTCTCGTGCCCGGTGTGGGCAGGTCACAGGCACCCTGGCTCTCACCAGTCACTGACTGACCCTGTACAAGTTTGTGTTCCCTGTTCCAAAACATTAGTAACGCCACATTAGATTGGACTTAATTTGGGCTTATACAAAAATAACTAGTGCCTGTATTATGCAGAATGTCAAGCTGAATATTTGTGATGGCTTTTCCTTGCTTTATTATGAATCCTGTGGGTCTGATGGGAGGAGAGCATGAGAGAGAGAGGATGAGAAGGAATACAAAGGACCAGCAGAGTTTGGCCTCCCGTGCACTGAACGTCACAGTTCAGTGCAAGCCAATGCAGAATTACGTTGCTCACTCTGGGATGGCATCTGGGCTAATTTCTCTTGCTAATTACACTGGGTGTAGAAGTATGCCAATGCCATTAACAGCGCCCGGGACCCAGGCTGGTATCCCTACCTGAGCTTTATGGTGCTTCGTGAGCATCTTGAGCTTTCCTGGAGCTGGTAACTCAGTGAGACTGGCAAAGTGTAAAGGTCTCTGTGGAGTAGGGCAGTAGTGTGCTGTCAGTGTACTTCCATGGGCAATACACACTTTATATAATAATTTTAGAGAAGATAAGTGAATTATTTGTCGATGACTGCTAATAGCAAGCCTGTGTAAGACTAGCTTGTTAACTGTCTGATTCCTTATGGTCAACAAAGAGCATGCAGGTCTTCACAGAGGCTTTACAGGCTGTGTTTAGCAAAGATATTCTTGTGGATAAAGCATGAGAAGTGGTGATTTAAGTTAGCACCTCTGGGAGCAGGGCAAAGGAGATGGGAGAGTGAGCAGTACCTGCAGAGGAGTAGAGTCATGAAGGATTTTCCAGTTTATACTGAAAATTGGAAGAGAGTGAACTACAGGGGAACAAACTGCCTTCAGATATGATTGATCCTTCTAGTGTGTACAAGGAATAGGGAGAGACTGGATGAAATAAAGCATGGGGGTTCTTAGGTAACTCCTGAAGTTAAGGAAGCCAAGAAATTGGATTGGTGAGCTGTTGAAACAGATGGCTTCAGACTCCACTGACTGCTTCTGTGTCCTTTTCCTTTCTTTATCCTCCATATCTGCCCCAAATACTGTTTGGAGTAGCATCACTGCTCTTGTGAAAACAGACACCATATACTGAAGAAGAAGCAGTCAACTCAAGCTTGTTGGCAGGGGTGGTGGGAATGCAAATGTCAGTGCAGGATTTGAAAAATCTGGTATTCTCAGAGGGGAGGGGGTTTCCATGACAAAACCAGCTCATCCATTTTCCGATAGGGTCTGTAGACAATAGATCCCACAACCCCACATGGTCTCTGGCATATTGCAAGATTTCATAGTTGTGGTCACTTCTAATTTGCCGTGCAGACTCCTGGAGGTTTGGTCCCCTCCTTGAAGTGTTTAAAATGGAACTGCTCATCCTTGGTAAAACCGTTCCAGTAAACGTAGTCCCAGTGTTTTGCAGGATGTGAACCTCCAGCAGTGGCTGGTGTCCCTGGTGTTTGTAGCTGCAGAAGGCACTGTCACTAGGGCGTCATCAATACTAAACCCTACATGTAGTTGCTTTACCCCCAAGTCTTTTCACAGCGTGTGTGAGTTTCAGCATAAAAATCTAGGATGGATTCCCTGAAGGAACTGGAATTTCTGGGTGTTGCACAGTCCTTATTAGGAAATTGGAAAGATACACTGATGAGTGTGCCTGTTTAAAATCAGATAGTACAAGAGTTCCCACCATTATTCTTCTTCTGGAAGGATTGTTTGTTAACTAAGTTGGTGTTTCAAATTAGAATGAAAATGGAAAATAACAAGTAAGCAAATGATTTTCTTGAAGTTTGGCTATTTACAGTATTTAGAAAAATGATAATTGGGTAACTCCTCTTTGAACTGGTACCAATGTTTCTGTAGGTACTGGGGTCAACTTTCTATTTCTACTTTCCTGGTCTTTTGGTGAATCTGAATTTAACTTTTTTTTTTTTTTTTGCACATGTCCTAGCAGCTTTCTCTTTATTTCAATCTTTTTTTTCCCCCACTATAGCCCTGCATAGACTTACAGTCTAGTTTTGTTATCAAGAGAATGTAGCAATAACAGGTCCGTGTCATGCTGCTTGCACGTGGTCCCTCACCATTTTGGGTCAGTGAGAAGTCCTGCCAGCATGAGTATGAGCCGATCGCACTCACACTGCAGCTGAGAACCTTAAATAACTTTTGTTTATATGAAAGCACTAAGACAGATTTGTGAAAATGTTGGTTGGGACTAAATGTTTTAATGTCCAAAATTAGAGTATGTTGTAATCAGTCTGACACAACTGTAGCAGAACAAAAGCTCTTGCATGACCAATAAGTCTTGTTAAATTTCTAACAAAGTTCTTAAACTAACTTTTGGGGGTTTGTATCATTAGTTGTGAAATTCTGGTATAATGATTAAATGGCCAAGGAGTACAAGTCCCGTTTTGTGGCCCATGGTAATTATTCTTTTACTCTTGTTTCTGTTGTAAGCCTGTGTGAGATATTAACATTCTGGTGGATTTGGATATTTTTACATCCTTCATGACTGTGGGTTGTGGGATCTCTGCTGGGCTGTCAACTCACTGCTTTATTGCAAACCAGTTAACAGCATGGAAGATGGAGAATATCTACCTTAGCTGGGAGGTTGCGAGCAACGTTATCTTCAGTCTCTGTTTGCTGTGGCCTAATAGAGCTCCTTGAAGCATGGCCTACTGAGCTTTGGAAAGCATCTCGGATGGAAATGCCAGACAGTTGTTTTGCACTTGTTCGCAGCTCTTATCCAGAAGCTTTAATAACATCGCTGCAAAGTGTTGTTTAACAACTGGCTTCTTTGACAACCATGTCTCTATTGGTAATGAGGGAGCTTATCTTACGAAAGTGCTGCAAAGCAATCAAGGAAAGGGGGGTCATGGGTAAATTGCTTTAATACAACTTTTGTTTAATAGAGGGCTGAGTTTGTATAACGGATGAATTAGCAGATGAGATTCCCCCTTACTTCTCCAGTAATTCTTTGGAGAGGGTCTTGACTCTAACTGTCTATCCGAAAAAGAGTCCATTCTCCTTTCCGTAAGTTTTGCATGCTAATGACAAAGATGAGTGAAGAAAAATAGCCCATCCAGCTGCAGCCTTTCTAATGCAGCCATTAGGTTTCAGGCAAGCAAATGTTGGAGAGAAAAAAGTGCTCTCCAGCAATTGTAATTAAGGGAAGAGCACCAAATACCTGTAGCAGTATGTCAGTATTTTGAAATAATGTTGCATCATGTTTTACCTGAAACTTCATTAATGATAGCATAGATGGCCTCTTTATCTTGCCAGCATCTGCCCTATTACTGGTTGAGACTAAGGGCCAGGCATGTGGAGTAATTCTGTTGAAATAGTTGTTTTTGTGTTTTATGCAACTGACAACCAAATCCGGCCTCTGGAATTTACAATCAACCAACTAAATTCGCTTTGAGCTCACTGTGGGGTTTGTTCTCCTGTAACGCAACAAAGGCAAGCTGCTGAAGGCAGCCTACAGTAAAACCGCCTTACGTTCAGCTGAGTATCCATCACTACTGAAACATCTCTTGTGCTCTAGTTCCGGGTCACGTTTTACCTCTGTTTGTTGCTCAGCATTGGAGGGAACTGAGACTCCAGGCCAGGGGCCTCCAACGTGTCATCTGTTTGCTTGTGACCATGGGTGGCCTGTTCCTAAGCAGGTTGTAATACAGGAGGTAAAGATAATGAAGGAAAAGCCTGTTGTTGGTGGACGGGCCTTCTCCCTGTAGGACCCCTGCCTTCCATCAGAAAATGGAAAAATGTTAAAAATGGCTGCTCTATGGTCCATATTGCTTGTCTGAGGAGCAGCGTTTGAATGCTGGGATTGGTGCCTTGTTCAAATTCAGTTGCGGATGTTTTGGGTGGCCAGATATCCACCAAATATCTGCCTCTCCCACACAGATGAGAAGAGCGTCAAAGCAGATGATGCTTCACCCCAGGGTGGTGACAACTTGTGCTGTTTTATCTACCGATGCCTTACGGCTTCCAGAATACTGAAAGAAACCGGGGGAACTGATGCATCCTGGAAAATACTGAGCGAGTGCGGAAGCACGTTTTTACAATTACCAGAAAATGAAGAGTGCCGAAGTCCACTGAGAGGTTTCACGTTGGTGGCAGGAGCTCCGCTGGGTTTTACCCAGTCCTGTCTGCTGTGTTGTACCAGCTGGGGAAATCCTTCTGGTGGCATTAAGGGTGTTGATTCCAGTCCACTCTTTCTTGGAGTGGAGCTTGGAGCTGGTCCCTAACCAGTGATGTTGCACCACTTCACCGCCTGAGTCATGGATATGTTTAATGCAAATTCTGTAGGTGGCAGCCGGCCCATTGTTTAAAGAAACAGTTTCCTCCCTCACACAGCCACCTGAAACAAGCTCATGTGAGACTTGATTTTATCAGCCCTCAGCTTTTCTTTTGTTAGCCAGTGTTGTGTCCTGGCTACGTGTTTCACTGAGCTTTTCAGAAGAACTTGATCTGCGCATGTTGTGAGTCCAGGCTGGGACAAAAGAAAACTTCATCTTTTCTGCCCAGCCTGTCCATGGATGAAGTGGACGGAGGAAAGTGAAAGACAGATGAGCAGTACTGGGTCTGCCTCCCTGGCGAGCTGAGTGGGCACAAGGGAAGAAGCAAAATGCATTGCATTGGAGCAAAACATGCCTTTTGCCTTTGGTTGTGATTTGACTATAATAAGGTTTCTATGTTGTGCTTTGCTCATGAATATCTGTGCACCTACAGTCTACGTCAAACTTGTGTCTTCCCCTGTCATCACGCACAAGCGCTCAAAAGCATGAAACCCTCTCTTTTCTCCTTCTGCAGGGAATATTCATTTTAGCCCATGCTAGGAGCCCTCCTTCCCTTTCTAACAGAGCCATTTCTGCTTTCTGGTGTTGAGGCTGTAGTTGCGTTTGCTCTTACTACGGCCCTTCCAACTCTGTCCTGGTGCTTGCACCCCTCCTCCCGTGCCGTCCTCACTGGGAGCTGTGGGGAGATGGTCTAGACTGGGCCAAACGATTCTTCTTCTCCCCTTTCCCTCAACCTATCTCATCTATGTTATATTCTTAAAACATTTAGGGGTTTCTTTTTCAGCATTTAAAAGTATATAACTTAAAACACAATGTAAGAAATTTTAATTTAAGTATCTCTTAAAAAGCTTTTGTTCTCATTCCTTTTTGGTCACTGCTGTCTTTTGGGTTACCTCTGTGGGGTATTGCTTGAAGTTCGCTTCTCTGCCTGTCCTCTTCTGGGTGTTCATGGCTCCTTTTGGTGCTCCTTCTCAATTACACAGTGCTTGCGGTCAAGGGAAGGTGGCACGAGTTGTGCACTTGTCACAAGCCCTTAGCTTGCCTCCCGAGCCTTCACTGTGTTTGGAGCATGAAGACCTGCAGTTCAGCGCTGCGTAGCTGCCGAGGAGGTAAAGCCATTTGCAGGACTCGATGTTTGCTTCCTGGAGGCAGCAGTGAAAGCTCAGATTTACATCACTTCTGTGATGACATAATCATTAGAGGAGGCAGACTGTACGTCTCATTTTGTTTCTAGTGTGACATTAATGACAGCATTGAAATTCACTGTTCTCAAGCAAACACGCGATGCGTTTGCTAGACCGTCCACAGGTGCCCAGAACATTCCCTTGTCAGAGAAGGTGACAGTATTTTGGACTCTGACTGTGACCTGACGACGTTCAGAGAGGGATGGGAAAAATCAGGGTCTCTAGAGTAACTGGTATGGGCTGTCCTGAAGCTGTCCCTGCCAGGCACTGTCCCTCTCTCTGAAGAGGAACATGGGTTGTTTGTATTGATAAGTCTGCAGTTTCTTGTTCAAACTGAAGCCTTTGTAGTTTTCTAGGAGTCCAGGCTTGAAATCCAACCTATGTGTTTTTAATGCTTAGCTTGTAACAGCAAGACTAGTAGCTGGAGATATGTTTGTGATTTACAAAAGTGCTTTTGGAATGTCAGGTTAGTGCTACCAACCATGACAGGCAAAACAATTTGCCCACACTGTACTCAATTAAATATACAGATACTCTTTTTTTTTATCAAGACCAGCTATTCCCATTGGTGCCAAGTGCTCATGTTGCACATATGCAAGTGGCTGTGCATGAGCGGATGTAGTAGAGGGTCAGGTCTAGACATTATTAATATAATGTGATTTCACTGCCAGTAACGCTCTCAGGGTGCTCGATTGTGGTGGCGTCAGAATTTGTTGTGCTCTATCTTGTCACCTCACTGTTTTGTGAAACTTTTGCATCTGTTCAGAAGTGTTTTTTCTTTTTCCTGTAGCTGGTCACATAACAGTCCTCTCTCTTCTTTGGTGTCTGCTAGCACCAAAGCCCTCCCCCTCCAATAAACAATAAACTCCTTCCTCATTCAAATGTGCAATTTAGGTTATTCCAAACACTCCCATGTGCTAAGGGATATTCAACAAATACATATGCTGCTTTATTCCCTCTGATGTCCCTAATATTTTTGAGATCTTCCTGTATTATTATTCTCTCCTACTGAATGGAAGGAGCGATTTCCTTTTTAATTTTGGCTCTAAACCCCATTCCGATAATGGCATTTCCAAGATATTTAAATCCAAGCTATCCTAGCACCAAGCTTTGGGATACCCATGCTGTACACTGTACAGTGCCTAACATATGCTTAGCTCGTGCATTTTAGCCATATGACAGTGTTCTTAGCCAAGTCAATTTTCTGTTCATTTTTTTAATTACCATTCTGTGAGACACTGTTTCATGTGTTGTACTAAATTTCCAAGTGTCTGGTCTCTGTTACAGTCCTGTTCTCATCTGTTAAATAGGCAATTTCTTTGGGTAACAACACCAGAAATAAAACGATTTGAGTTTGGCTAAGGCAGCAGGATTCTTGACAGCGGTGCGCCTTGGTTTGGCCCATATCTCTCGAAGGGTGAATGAAACTACTTACACATCGCACTTAATTTACGGTGCTAGTGGTCTTGTGTGGAGTGGTAGGGGGGAAGAGGGAGTGCCCTTGCAAGGCACGGGAAAATGAATGCGTTGTCTCTACTGCAACCCACAGGCAGAGACAGTGGCTGCAGTCTGCTCGCACCCTTCTCAGCGAGGTTGGGCTGCTCGCTGCAGCCCCCGTCGCCCTTCTGCTCAGGGTTTCTACCGCAGCGCCATGGCCGGGGACAACGCGCTTTTCTCGGCAGATCCGCAGCGGGTCAGCGCGCCCAGCTTGCATTGGAAACGTCAATTTTTACATCAACCAGCTGCGCTGGCTGACCTTTGTAGGCTCTTCCCTCCTTTCTCCTGGGACACGGTTGAAGCCCCAACCTCCTTGCCCTGGCTTTGGTACGATGCTGTGCCAATGAGAGAGAGCTTGGTGCTTTCGCTGAAGCATGAAATTTTCTTTACATTTCCTACTTTTTTCCTGCCCCAGCTTTGTCCGTGTCACTCTGGACGTATGAATTCAGTTCCTCTCAGGAAACCTTCCAGGAGAGGTGGCCATCAGGGCTACAGTACTGGCTCTTCAGTGACTTTATTCCCATGTGCTGCCTATAGGAGTTTATATTATTCACTATAAACTTACTTCTGTAATTTAAACACTAGACTTTCCTCTCCTGTTTATTAAACATTGTGAACAGCTGTGGGATACGCTTCTGCTTTCTGCTAACCAGTGTCAGTGTTGTTTTGGCTTCCCCTCTTTTTCTCCATGGAGCTCATTTTGGCAAAATTTTGGGTGGCAAAGAAGGGGATCTGGGAGGCTCTTGGCTAAGGGGGTGTCAGGAGACACTTAACTGGAGTGCCTCCTTGGTGGTCACAAACTGGAGGAGATAAATCTGATACCTGAGTAGGTTTTATTGTCATAATTTTGCTTAATTTTCCTTTCTTTGCTAAAAAAATGTCCATCTTCCTTTCTGAAACCTTGGGTTTTTTCCCCTGTGCACTTTATTTCTGATGTTACTCAGTTTAGAGAAGTTTTATGGTGTACCTCTCTACCATTTCTGTTGTCTTTCCTGCTCCTTCTCAAAAACTGTTCTTAAAAATGCAAGGGAAAAACTCAGCCCTCTCCTTCCTACTCCTTTAAGTAATCATTTTGTGTGTTGCACAATGTTTTTAATTAAAACCCTTATTTATAAGATTTTTTTATAATAGCCATGGGTTGTCCCCACTCTGGGTGTGCTAATCTAGCCCGGTTGTAAATTACAGTGCTTGCACATTAAAATAAATTGCCTTGACACAGGGCCTTGGCAGCACTGCTGGCAGCCCTCCTGAGCCCACTGGGGTCTTCGTTGCGTGTTTAAAACATCTCCGCTATTTGCTGGGTTTCCAGGATATCTGATGGGACCGCTCCGTAAGGAGGAGTCCTCCTTTGGTAGTTTATGTGGGGGAAGTCTTCTTAACAGGGTTTTGGAAGAGGGGAATAGGAGGGCAGTAATTATTCTGTAGTGTTTGATCATCCTTATGCAAATGTCTTTGGGAAGCGGGGGGGGAAGAAGAAGGTGGTCTTGATATTCGAGGAGATGGACCTCTCTGGCTTTCATGTTGAGTAGCAGCTGCCTGTTGGAGAATGGAGGAGGATGGAGTGCCACCACAAAAGAGGAGAGCGAGGCAGGGTCCCCAGAACAGGCAAGCTGCGGTTAGGGCCGTAGTTCAGCTGGGGGCTGAAACCACGTTTCTGATGCCAGAGGTGAGATCCACGGGACCGTTCACGTGCTTAAATAGCTCACTGAATTTGGATGTAAATACCACCCTTGGCGAAGCCCTGCAGGCTGAAAATACAACCTATAAAGTACTGTCAGATCAGTGCATCTGACACTGCCTTCCCCTCTCCCTGTGCCATGTAGTATTACACTTACTTTAAAAAGGCATCTTCTGTAGCTTAGTGGTTTGCAAAGGGTATTAATAAAAAAAAAATACTACAACTGCATAAATATAATGATATAAAGGCTAATAGATTCTCATGCTGGGAAGGTTTATAGTGCTTAGTGTAATATGCACAAACAGTATTTTCCTAGCCTGATCCTTGTGGTGAAGGCCGGTTCTACGTGGTTTTTTTTTTTTTTTTTTTGAAAAAGATCATCTAAAGTCATTACATTTGCAGATTTTCCCCACCACCTGTTTTCATGTCTGTAAATATGTAAGACAGGACGCTCGTTCTTTGTTCTGAAGGCACGTTAAGATCAATGCCCTTGAGCATGCACCCTCTTCTGACTGTCTAAAAATTTGTTAAAGGTATAGATCTTGATTACATTCTCTTAATCCAAGCCTTTTCTTTTAACCCAGCTCTTAAAAGGAAGCGTACATGACAGTACATCACACAATATCTCAGCCCTTTCCTGACATTTCTGTGGAAGTAAATGAAAGGTGTAAATTAAAAAAAGCAAGTGTTTGTGTCTCACTTTAACCTTCTGTTATGTTAAATGGCTTTATTGAAGAGTGCCGGCAGTGTTCTCAAAAACTTGGGAAAATCCACTGTGAGCAATGCAATTAGTTGCCTTGGGAGCTGAGTATGGAGTTCATGATGTTTGATGTGAAAATTACACGGACACATCTAATTGGGTGTATTTGCACCACACAGGATACCGCATAAAGAGGTGAACTCTTTTCCCCCATTCCTTGCTTGTTTTCTTCTTTAGTTGAAGTGTTTACCTTGAACTCTTCCCAGTTGAGATACTATTTATCTAGGCATGCGGCTCAATCAATGGATGCTTGTTCCCCTGTGCAGATTTTGGAGAGCTGAGGGGAAGAGAGGCAGGGATGGCACTGTGAGCCTGGAAGGATGAGGGAGGATGAACTTCAAGCTACCTCATGCTTCCCATTATCATTCCTTAGTTGTGACTTGCAGTGCCTCTCCCAGCCCTAGAGCTCTACTCTTTCTGCAGGAGTCAATGGCTAATTTAGAGAGTCCCCGGCACCGCAGGATCCATTACTCATAATTTCTTTTAGTGGTTAAGTTTTGCAACATAAACATATGAGGATGTTTTCTGCTGTGACAGTGGTCTCCAGTGTTCATCATTCCCCAAGCCTTTTCTGATTTCTTGCTTTAATGTTTCTTGTTAGTGGTCTTCAAAATTAAAGAAAAATGTTCTGTAAATTAGCAGCTGATACCAGCTTGCGTTGTGAATGCACATCTTGGGGTATCATTCCCTACACTAAGAGATCTGCTAACAAAACCCAGAATCTTAGCGCTCTCTTCTTTTTTCGGTATTAAACCTTGTATCATCTGTTTGTGCACGTGGATGTAGCTGTCTTCTCCCTCCTTCCCCCTTTAAACCTCCAGAAACTTCAATTGTGTGTTGATCTTCAAACAATTTGGTTTCGGTTTTCTTTGCTTGCAAATATAACTTGCCTGATGAATGCAGCTAAACTGTGAGTGCATTTTAAATATTCCATGTTTTTGAGCAGTACTAAAGACTTAAAACATTTTCCAGTAATTTAGTACTCTCTTCGGTGCAGTTATTCAATTATTAGACCACAAAGGCATTCTGCAGTTTGATGCTATTAAGAAATATATTAGCAGAAAATACTCTATTATCATCTAATGCTAATAATCGGCTGGTAGGAATTAGAAGAGAAGATGTGTAATTGGAATTCTTGTGGCTAATAAGATGTGAATTATAAAGACGTTTCCAGGAGAGAAACCTAGGTACTATTATAAGAAACTGCTATTTGCATTTTAAAACATTAGTAGGCACAGTGGTGAGATCAGATTGATTTGCTTAAAATATCAACGAGGCACAGTAATGGAGATTACTGAATAGCACTTTGATCCTGGAGCAACATCACTGTCTTGCACCCTTCTTTCATTATTTACCATTCTGCCGTGGGATGCCTTTTCCTGACCTCTGCCGTAGCTTGTTTTTATTGGGGTAGCCGAGAAATATGTACTGAAATGATAATTCAGGCCACTGGTTTTCTAATGGGTACCCTTCTCCTGGCACTGGCTGACGTGTTGTATCAGAGAACAGTGTACAACTAGTCTCTCCTTTCTAGCAAAGGGCATATCACAAGCCTTTAAGGATGTGGATAACTTCTTCTTAAGCGCAAGTTTTTGCAGATTAGAACCCAGCTGTGTCTGTCTGTATGTGTGTCTGCGTGGTGTGCCACCAGTGGGGATTGTCTTTTCCTGAGCCGCTTGCAAATAGATTACACCCTAAAATTGTGGCCTTTGGTTGCCCTTTTACTGCTGGATTCTGCGTAACTGTAAGTGTTGTTAATGGTTGTAAAGTTATCCACCCACAGGATTTTCTTTGACCCCTGCATCAGTGAATTCCACAGGTCAATTGCTTGCCATTTACAGTAAGGGAAGGGAGAAATATGGGTTTGTCCTCCTTACAGGCCACCTCCCTGTTTCCAGCCTAAATTTGACCTTTAGAAACCTAGTCATACTCAGAACTTGGTAAATGCGATTTTCTTCTGGAAGCTGAGAGTCTTCAAATGAGGCCAAATGTGAGAGGGTAACGTGTAACGAGGCAGTCTTGCTTTCCTAGCATGCACTGGCTCTGCAAAACTCCGAAATACTCTCCTAAATTCTTAAATTGGTTTTAATCTGTTGCTCTTGGCAGAGACTGGTGTCTTTGGGTTGGGGAGTTTGCTAGAGAGAGCAGGCAACATTAGAAGTGGTTTCTTTGAGTATTACGGGCTCCCTGTAGAGATGGTTGGAAGCTCACTGCGTGAGGAACCGCGTGGCCGCAGCCCGGTAGTGCAGGAGAAGCGAAGGCAGGACCCAGGTAAGGTTTAGTGACTTGTGGAGAAGGACAATGGCGAGAACCAAGTGAAGAGCATTGCCCAGGTGGCGATGGAGGTAAGGACATCCTGAGAGCCCGCAGGGAGCTTGCCAGGCCTCTCCTGTGTGCCCACAGCAGGTGGTTTAAAATGCTGGAAACTGCAACAGATCTGCTTTAGGCAAAAAAAAGGAGAGCCAAGTGAGAAGACAGGAGGCGAGCAGAGGAGCAACCTCCGTATTTGTGCAGTCTGCAAGGTTTCCAAGGACTTGGTAATGTCTTGAGAATCCGGTTAAATTCTCAGGCAAGCAAGCAGCGATTAATTTTTCTGCAATTGAAAGTGTATATCTTGATTATCACCTTTTATTTAATTATCAGATAGTTAATTTTAGTTGCATAGTTGTCTCAGATGTTAGGAAGCAATCTAACTGGAGGATGCTGTGGCTTCACAAGCATTTAAACTAGCCCAGCCAGCGTGCTGTTGGAAGAGCTCTTGCCCTTTGCCTTGTGCTTGGGCATATGTGAACCAGATTGGAGAAGTGGGCTGTTAAAACGGTTTTTTTCCTTTTTTTTTTTTTACTTCCTAGCCCCCCCCTCCCCCCCAGTTAATTTGCATCCTACATCAGCTCCTCTCTCCAGGTTGCCATAAGGCAGATCAGATGCTTTTGCTGGTATAAACAGGGCGACACAGGAATAAGTGGGAAAAGATGGAACTAGGATGTTACTGTAGGCTTAAAATGGCATTAAATGGGAGAAACAATCTACCTTTTTTTCCTTTGTCATGGTATATCGTGTTTGTATTTTAAGGGGCTGCAATATTCACCAGTGTAAGAAGAACTGAACAATGTTCCCTACTTGCAAAAACAGATCCTTTCTAGCCAGTTTTAACAATATTTTTCCGAAGGCACATGAACTTTTAAAGAGAGATGTATCTAAGTCTACTGGACAGTGTACTTGGTGTCTTTGAAACTGTGGGAAAACTTGTAACCTTTCCCTTCTGCTTGAAAAGAAGAAATCTTCTGTGAACCAGACCCTGCTGAAAACTCGTGGAGAAGTATACCGAAGGGTTTCAGATCACTTACTTGCATGCTTAAGAGCCAAAACTGATGGAAGACAAAGAAGGGATTGCAGTTGTGCGTCAAAGGAAAGGTGTGAGGACATCCAGTAGGAAACTGGTCTAATGAGACAATGGTGATGGCCGTTGTGGGGATGGCCATTGTTTCATCAAGACGTGCTGGAATATGTATTTTTGATTGGTCGGTGTTAGATTTCTTTTTATTTTTTTTTTTTTTTAAGAAAAGGCAGCAGAGCTGTTCTAAACAAATATGAGTATCTGCAGAAGGAATAGCAGATTTCTTAAAAAAGGTAGTGAGTGAACTCCAGTCCCCTTCCGAGACTTCCCCTGCAGTGTCTTTCTCCCCTGTCTTCCCCTGCCTCATCTCCCTCCTCCCAGGGAGAAAATTTAGATGCTTTTGCCCAGAAGTAAAAGAACATTTTTCACTTACAGGATCAGAAGAACAATTTTCTCTCCCCTCCAGCACTCTGGGCTCCAGTGCTCTGGGTGCAGAATTTTGGTTGTTTCCCCCCCCCTCCTCGTTGTTTTTTGCTTTGCAATAATTATTCTTTTTAATACATTTTTAATAAACAAGATTCGTTTGAGGAGATCTTGAATGCTGCTGCAGACAGCAGACAGAATGCCTTGTCCTAAAACACTTCCTCTTGTCATGTAGATAGTTTTATCAGATAAAAGAAATGTTGCTTTTGGCATTGTGTGTTTTGTTGTTGCACACGTGTGCATACACACCCATACGCAGTAATGCCCATTCTAGTCATGACAATGGGAATGTAGCAGTATTAAAATAAAAAACAAATAGTGTGGCTTTTTAACCCTTCTTTTGTCTGAAGTTTTATATGCAGATCTCTTTCTGTGCAGCATAATATTCTATTTGAAGTGGAACTTAGCTCTTAGTTAACACTGAAAGTGATAAGTTGTCTAAAGCCCTGTTTAGACAGACAGAGCTTATTTGGCATCTGCATTAAGCTGTTTGACAAAATGTTTCGAATGTAATTAGTTCACATCAAAGGTACACCACCTTTGGTGGCGGGTAAGATGGATGAGAACTAAAGATACTGAGATCAGCATGACCTGACTGAAGGCCTTGCAGTTTAAGGTTTTCCTGTTTATTACATTTTATGTTTTTTAAAAAAAAAAAAAGAGAGAGAACACTCTAGCACAGGATTTTTCAAATTTCTTTTCTTTAATAATTTTCAGAGCTCTTCCGGCATCTAAATTATACAAGCTCTTCCCTAGTCATACTCTTCTCATACCTCAGGAGGACACAGTGGCCTCCAAGAAATAAGATATTTTTTTATTATTATTATTATTTTTAGTGTGGCAAAACAGATGTGTGGAAATACGTTGTATTTAAAGCCTTATTTTAAAGTGTATTTCTGAGAATATACTCATAAAAAATGATGCATTTCCATATACTGTTCTCAGTGACATTTTGGATCCATATTTGTCCAATTTACACATTTCGGTTTTCGAGTTTTTGGCCTTGTACTGTTGAGTCTGTAAAAACTAGCCTGAGATCTACAAGATTAAGTTAAATTCTTTCTCATTCTTGCATTGGTATCACTAAACACTGCAACGAGAGTGGCAAAGAGGGGAAATACGAAAATATCTATGTTAAGAAGTATTCTTTTCCTTTATAATATCCCCACATTACTATGTTACTTTAGCGCCTTCGTGCATATTTTATATCTAATACTACTCAGGGCTACATCTGTATCAACAGTGATAGCGAAATAAGAAGTATTTCCTACTCTACCAGCCAGTAATCAACACTTCTGTTTAATAACGGGGCAATTGGAGAAGGATTGCTTCCTGAACTTGCTTTCTGTGCTCGAGTGGCAATGGTGGTATCGGCAAGAGTTAAATGCTGTGAGCACGTAGGCCAAGTTTTTCAAAATGACAAGTGACGCTGGACACCCGACTTGGGAAGCTTGGTAGAGAAGAAGCGTTCAGCACTTTCTGCAGATAAACTGGTTAATCCCAGTTTAGATTTATGGATTACCAAGAGTTAATAAAGTGCCGCGCATCAGCTGAGGTGCAAGAGCTCAGCTGGTGCTTGGTAATGCCTGAGCGGCAATCATTTCAATTGTGTATATAAGCCCTTTATTTTAAGGTTGGTACTTCAAAGTACTTATTACGGCCATCGTGGTGTGAAGATGCTCCAAAGAAGTTGTTAAGTACACATAATAGGAAGCCTATGTGTTGAAAAAGACGGAGTTGTTATGTCAGTTCTTTTTCTGGATCATACTGCTCTTTTAAAAGCATAATGATTCACGGAAGGTGGGAGAAGACTTTGCCAGAGCTCCATGTAGCATTTGGCATTTTTCCTCAGCAAGAAGTTTCTTTATGTGGTTTACTATGTATAATAAACGCTTAATTAGTATGATTTGGGGACTGATAAGTTAAATGGTGAGGAACAAGTGGTAGCAAAGCTCTATTTAAGCTGTTCAAAAGAAAATAAAAAAGGATTTCTCTAGTGCTCTACTGAGAGGTGGTCTTCCCCTCATTTCTGTAAAATTAGCTTCTTTCAACTGTATTGATCCTACTGTAGATCACTCATAAAACCAACAGCATTTTGGAAACTTGCAGTATTTAAAATATAAAATACTTGTTGCATGCAGAGATGATGGATAATTAAGAATTGGTATCTTAGGCTCTTTTTGGTTATCTAATCAATGATGAAACGCTTTGGTTTTCTACCTTCTAATGAGCTTGGAGATGCTGGATTTTGATACCTCTCCCTAGCTTGTGACTGGGGTTTTTTTTGCCAAATCAGAACCTCAAAAACATATGTGAATATATTTGTGGGGGTTTTATTAAAAAAAAAAAAAGATAAAATAAGTGTTAGTGGCACATTGGGTCTGGGAAAGAAGCTGTTTAAGGCTTGTGAGAGACTCAAACTTTAAGAGGGAATATGACGACACAGGTGGGACGGACAAAGTAACCGAGGGCTCGCATCAGCCTCAGCAGGTACATGTCGGTGTGGGCACGCACACTTTGCCTGGCTCTGTATATGCTTACGGTTATGTCTGCAAGATTATAGATGTATATCCATTTGTATATAAAAGATAATCCCACTAATGCTGAATTGAAGATTAAGCCCATTTGGGTTTTTTCTTCTTTTCTTTTCAAAGCCTCTTTCCACATCCACACATGCACACACTCCTGTCTTTGAAATCTTTCCCCAAACTCCTCCTACATAATTTTCTGTAGAAACTGGGAGCACAAATAAGTGCCCATTTTAATCCCCTTCTTACCAGGTAAGTGAGAGAAACAATGGGAGGTTTTATAGCCAGCCCTTCGCCCCTGTGGGTAGGAAATGAGTCATTACCATGATGAAGAAAAATGAGGGACCTCAGCCATAAATCCACGCTAATCTCCCGTTGTCAGTCACTCAGGCATGGTTAGTGACTCAGCATTATGTTTGCAAACGGGGTACCGTGCCCTTGGTGGCCTGTCAGATGTGGAATTGCTCCTCTCCACGTTCAAAGGTCTCTGGGTGGATGGGAGGGACAGACTTCCTTCCCGGAGTGCAGAGCCTGTGCCCAGCCTCATTCCTGGTCCCACCATCCATGTCACCAGCACGAGTGCTGCTGCTCCCGCTCCAGCTTGCCATGGAGACCCACCACTGTCAGGGTCACTTCTCAGTGTGAGCAGCAAAGGCACCTCGCTCGTTCTTCAGGTCTTGATGACACCCAACCCGTGATATGCAAGTGGGCAGGGCCACTGTCTTCTGCTCTTTGGGGGCATCTTTCTTCCAACTGCCCTTCTTCTCTTCTGAACGTCTGCTCTGTATTTTGCAGAAATGGTTAACAAAAAAAAAAAGAAAAAGTGTTTGAGTGTTTGCCAGTGTCTAGGGAAGGGAGTTGTTTCAGAAGTTTGCCTCCACCCGTATATAGATATACATAAAACCCAATAAATACTATACATTTACACAGACGTATCTGCATATATGTGTGTGTATATGTATGTATACGTATGCCTTTCCATGCTAATGTTCCAGTCTGAATCCACAGTGAGGATTTAAAAGGCAGCATACCCACCCAGAGCGAGTTGGCATGGAATCCTGGACAGCATTTCTCTGTACATCAGCTCAAGCCCATAATTCGCCGAGGGAATTATGGCGGTGATTCACCGAGCTGTGGTATTTTTATTTTTTTTGTGTCTGTGAACGTTATGAATATCTCGACTTGAACTCCTATGCAACAGCACCCATTAAGAATTAATGCTGCCTCTTCACTGGCGAACTTTTGCTCCAAACTCGCCAGCCTTAGGAAAGATCTGTGTCTGCGCATTGTGTGACCATAAAGGTGCCTGGAGTTTATGGTATCTCGGCTCTTGCCTACGGTCAGCGTAGAGGCCTGAAACAGCAGCGGTGTTCAGGGTCCCTCCTTGGGATTTCCAGAGCGGGAGAGCTAATGCCTTCTAACCCTCTTATAAGTCTAAACATGACTTCTGCTGACAGGGAATGAGCATCCCATAGCTTCGGGTCTAGTCATCAACATTTTGTCTACGCTGACTGGGAAGGGACTGGTTTTGCTATAAATTCGCAAGACGGTAACATAAGAACTCCCGTCCTTGCCATCTGTAACAAAGCAGAATAAAATATTCAAAACTCTTAGTTCTGCTTGCAGCGCCGAGGCAAGTCACATGCAGTCAGCTGGTGTGTCTCCTGTTTATTTCCATGAGGAATAAAAAAGAGTTTATAAATTGTAACTTCTCCACATTCTGGCTACTAGGTCTAAACACAAGTATGTCAGGCTTTTTCTGCAAATAGCAATCTCCTAGGATGTGAAACATTGTTAATTTATCTTAAATAATTCAATAGAATGTCAATATTCCACAACTCCCTCTACTTAGAGTGACAGGTCTGTTCAAATTAGTAGCCCTGAAGAATAAAGAATATTCAGGACATGCTTTTATCTCAGGAAAGACAGAACTCGGTGCAGCTGCGTAAGTTTTTAAAGTAGCAGTGTGAACACCAGCCTGCTACCTGGATGACAAGTAATTCAAGCATAAATGTTGTCGTTTTTAGTAAAGAAATGGTATATACATTTTGTACCCAATTAGTAATCACTGCGAGTTCTCTGTATGTGCGTTATATTCTGTATTTTACATATGCATGCAGGATATACAACATAATCCTGTGAAATGCTGTTTCATATTTGCACACTAATTTATTCTATCAAAACCAAAAGTTTTTTTAAGACCAATCCTGTGATGAGTTGAGGCAGCCAGACTTGTTGCTCAATGTATTTTCTCTGTGACAAGCTGGAGATCTGTTAATTGGTAAAAATAGCCCTGACACGGTGCTCCGAGCTGCCGGCGAAGAACGAGCGTTGTTCCTTTTTCCAGGTTACGATCACCATAATTAGAGCAACAATCACAGAAGTTAAAGTGGGGTAAGACTCTCCATTTTCCTTTTCATTATTCTGACAAAACAGGATTCCTTGCTGTGGTGTATTTTTATCTGGTATTATCACATCTATTTTTACATTTCTGAAGAAATAGAGTTGAGGGCGTCCAAGAATTCCTTTGGAAAACTATTGTGGATTAAGGATATTTTCTTGATACTTTAAACTTTTTACTTAAACCTGGCACTGTGATCTCCTGTTGCCTTGCAGGTGCTCACATCCTTTTGATATTTGCAAGGATGAATTGATTAATTTGGGCGCAGGAAGGAGGCAAGGCAGGGCTGCCCTTTGTTTAACCCAGTGGTGCCAGCTAGTCTGGGTCAGAAGCGTGACTAAACTCCAGCTGAGACATTTCTGTGGCTGATCAAGATGTTAGGGCAACACCCAGAGAAATAGCCCAGGCTAGCTTGGCAGTGTTCTCCTAAGACTTAAAGCGCGCATGCTGGTTTCATCTCAAACCTGTAACTTGCCCGCTCTGCAGTGGGCAGTCAGGCTGAAGGACCCTCCTCCTC
Source organism: Burhinus oedicnemus (assembly GCA_008921705.1). Classification (NCBI taxonomy): domain Eukaryota; kingdom Metazoa; phylum Chordata; class Aves; order Charadriiformes; family Burhinidae; genus Burhinus; species Burhinus oedicnemus. Next base: position 2,133,835 of record VFFE01007601.1, read on the forward strand.
CGTAGCCTTGTAAAACCTTCCTGCAAACACGCCGGTGCGCTTAGCTCAGCAGACGGATGTGCCCACAGTTCCTGGGAAAGTGGCCGTACGGGAGCACGTGTAGCCCGTCCCCTCCAAGAAGATCCCACATGGGCGCCCATGCGTTTGTCTTCCTTGCAGACGCGTAGGTTAGTTTAAAGTGATTATCTGGTACCAGGGTGCAGTAACTAAGCGATAACTTCGTATGCAGTTTCTCTTGCTTGGCCAACGTGCGTAAACCTAGAGTAACATTTCGAAGCATAAACCCAGACTCCCCCCACATACTATTCTCTCCTGGCTATTGGGAAAGGACCTTGTGGCTTGCTTGTACAGTCTGCTCAGCTGCCAGTGCTTCGGAGCATTCTGGTTTGAGCTTTCTGGAAAGGAAGGAGGCAACAGATTTGCTGCTGTTACACTTGTAATTATTTATAACCATATTTACCAAGAATGCCTTTTCTGCTCCCTTCTTTTCATTTGGATAAGCTGTAATACCCTGCCTGGGAAGGAGTCTTGAGCCAGCCAAGAGTTTTTGGGTCAGGATGAACAGGCAGGCTGACATGGGTGATATTGTAGTGAGGGTCTTCAGACAACTGGAAGAAGGCTCGCATTCCCAGGCTCTGGTCCTCATGGGGGACCTCGGCCATGCCAGGGTTTGCTGGATAGACAACACAGCAGGGGACGAGCAGTTCAAGCAGTCTCTGGAGTGCATTGATGACAACTTTCTGACACAGGTGATTGAGAAGGCAGCAAAGGGAAGGACTCTGCTGGGCCTCATACTTGCAAACAAGAAAGGCCTGGTTTGGGGTGGAAACGCTGGGGCAACTGTGACTGCAGTGACCATGAGATGGTGGAGTTCAGGATGCTGCAAGGAGGGAGGAGGGCTAAAAGCAGGATCACAACCCTGGCCTTCAGGAGAGCAGACTTTGGCCTGTTACGGAATCTGTCTTGAAGAATTCTATGGGATACGGCCCCAAAGAGGAGAGGCGTCCAGGAGGAGCTGGTTTATTTTCAAAAATCTCCTTCTCCAAGCTCAAGACTGGTCCATCCCAACAAGCAAGAAGTCAAGCAAAGGTGGCAGGAGGCCACCTTAGATGAACAAGGAGCTGCTGACTAAACTCAAACATAAAAAGGGAGAATACAAGCAGAGGAAGTAGGGACAAGTGACCTAGGAGGATTATAAAGGGGCATTGCCCAAGCGTTGCAGGGATGAGATTAGCAAAACCAAAGCCAATCTGGAGTTGAATCTGATGAGCAATGTGAAGGATGACAATAAAGGCCTTCTTACAGGTACATCATGAGCAGAAGGAGGACTAGGGAAAATGTGGGCTGCCTTCTGAGAGGAGCAGGGGACGTGATGACAAAGGATGTGGAAGAGGCCTAAGTATTCAACGCCTTATTTGCCTCTGTCTTTACTGGTAAAATTTGGCCTTAGACTTCTGAGACCAGTGGGAAAGTCCAAAGCAAGGAAGAGACCTCGGTGGAGGAGGACCAGGTTAGAGAACATGGCACCTGATGGGATCCATCCATGAGTGCTGAGGGAGCTTGTCATTGCGAACAGACTCTTGGTAATCTTTGAAAGGCTGTGGCAGTCGGGGGAGGTTCCTGAGGACTGGAAGAAAGCAAGCGCCATTCTTGTCTTCAAGAAGTGGAAGGAGGAGGAGGCCTGTTCAGCCTCACCTCAGTCCCTGGGAAGGCGATGGAGCAACTAATCCTGGAAACCATTTCTAAACACATTAAGGACAAGAATGCAACTGTGCATAGTCAGCATACGTTTATGAAGGGTAAATCACACTTAAACAACCTGTTGTCCTTCTGTGATGAGTTGACTGGCTTAGTGGATAAGGGGAGAGCAGTGGATGTTCTTTCTCTTAACCTTGGTGTGGCTTTTGACACTGTTTCCTGTAACACCCTCAGGCAAACTGTTGAAGCACGGGCTAGGTAGGTGGATAATGATGTGGAGAGAAACTAGCTGAACTGCTGGGTTGAAAGGGTTGTGATCAGTGGCACAAGGTCCAGCTAGAGGGTAGTCACTAGTGGTGAACCCCAGGGATCAGTGATGGGCCCAATAGTGTTTAATATCTTCATTAATGACCTAGGTAATGAGACATAGTACACCTTCAGCAGGCTTGGCGATGATACAGAACTGGAAAGAGTGGCTGATAGACCAGATGGGTGTATTACCATTCAGAAGGACCTCAGCAGGCTGGAGAAATGGGCCAACAGGGATCTCGTGAAGTTCAAGAAAACGAAATGTGAAGTTCTGCCTCTGGAGAGGAATAATGGCATGCAGCAGCACAGGCTTGGTGCCCTTGTGGCAAAAAAGGCCAATGGTATCTTGGGCTGTGTTAGGCAGAGCATTGTCAGCAGATTGAAGGAGGTGATCCTTCTCCTCCGCTAAGCCATGGTGACATCTGGAGTGCTAGGACCAGTGCTGGGCTCCCCAGTACAAGAGAGGCGTGGACTTAATGAAGCAAGTCCAGCAAAGGGCCATGAAGGTGATTAAGGGACTGAAGCATCTTTCATGTGAGGGAAGATTGAGAGAGGTGGGACTGTTCAGCCTGGGGAAGAGAGGGCCCAGAGGGATCTTATCAATGTACATTAATACCTGATGGGGGGAGTAAAAAAGATGGAGCTAGGCTCTTTTTGGTGATGCCCGGTGGCAGGCCAGGAGGCAACAGGCACAGACTGGAATACAGGAAATTCTATTTCAGTATAAGGAGCAGCAGGTTTTTTTACTGAGGGTGATCAAACGTTGGCACAGGTTGCCCAGAGAGATCATGGCATCTCCATCCTTGGAGATACCAAAACCTGACTGGACACAGCCCTGGCTGAGCAACCTGCTATAGCTGACGCTGCTCGGGGCAGGGCAGTTAGAGTTAGACCAGAGGTCCTTCCAGCCTCAGCTCTTCTGTGATGCTGTAATCCTGCTAGCTGTTTGAACATGTAATTGTTGACCTTGTGATGATCAATACTAAGGCAACAGTCATGTCCCCCTTCAAACTAACAGTCCTAATTTGTTTATGCTTCCAACTATTATATTAAGCCACAGTACAACTGACCCCCTGAGAAGAGGTAACTGAAGCTTTTGTTGAAGAACGCGTGCTGGTTGGCTCTATGCCACTTTCTTCCTAGCTTGGAGGAAAAAAGGGGGCTACTGGTTTATTTGTCTTGACTTAATATCTTCCTGTATTTTGTTGACCTTAACTCTGTTTTCTAATGGAGCTTGAAGACGCTCATGAGCTGAATTTATTAATGCTTTCTTTTGCTGTGAAGTGATTTACTTTTGTTTAGCCCTTATCTCTTGCCCTTTGGAGTTCACATGTATTCCTAAGGAGGAACAATGAATGGATGTTTCCTGATCTAGGTGTGTGCAAGCCTTTCACCGAAATTTAAGTTTGGGCGTGGAAGTGAAGTGAAGCTGTTAACCCAGAATATCCTCTCTTACCTAGCAAAGGTATTCTTGGTGGGTTTTGACAACTTTAAGGAGTTCAGGCAACATCCTAGATTTACTGGAATAGCTGTGTACTTTCTGCCTCATCAGCCCACGAGCTGATGAAATTCCCTAACTTCTCATTGCTCAAATGAGTTGTTGCTTGAGATCCTGTTTCAGATTTTTGAAGTTTTCTTTTTTCTTGGCTAATTGTTCAATTCTATTAATATTGAAAAATGAATTCAGTTATTATTTGATTTCATTCCTAATTGAGATTCAACTCCTAGTGATGCTGTTCCAAAATGTAGTCTTTCTTACAGCATGAAAGTAGGGAATGTCTTGTCATTTTGATGGACTGATGTTGATAAAACATGGCTCAAATCTAGCTATGCCACAGATCTACTTTTCAACCTGGTACCTTTTTTAATATTCTGACTTTGATTTCGATGTTGCAGAGTTCATACAGTCCAGAAATCTCTGGAGGATTCGGGGACCAGACTAGATTATTTGCCTACCTAAGAGTTTGTTTGGAAAACTTGCTGTTAGTGAAAGGTTTTCCTATATCAGGAATCTGAAGAAGAGGTTCTTCTGTGGGAATACAGAAAATAGCGGGACAACATGTAACACCCTCCTCATAGTTTCTGGAGTAGCCCTCTGTTTTAATCCTAATACTGGAAGATGATCATGGACTTTCCCGCTGTTACCAATTTAACCTGCTATGCTGAATCAAGATTATAATGTGCTTTCCTCTGGCTCCCTTCTGTATGTGTCACTGTGAGTAGATTTAGCCCTTAATCAAAATCAGTGGAAGAACATTATATGTAGGATTTGGGTGGTAGGTGTTCTTGTGTGATGTGACAGTGGAGGTCATTCTGTGCGTCACAGAATAATTTCCTTTGGAAGAAACCTCTGGAGGTCATCTGGCCCAATGCCCCACGCTCATGGTTATGCTTTTAAAAGTGCAAGCTTTCACTTAGGGAGGGGATTGCTGGATTGGAGCCGGCATGCTCAGACCCACTGCTGGCTTTAGCAAGGGGTGAACCCACTGAGATGGCAGGTACAGTAATTTCTCTGGGGCTTGGACCTGACCCACCTGTAGCTGTTTATGAGAGTGGGACTGTTTTAACAGGAACGAGGATGAAGCTCATTTCACACTGGCTTCTCAAAAGCTTTCAGGAGGTGGTGGCTTCATGACCACTGCTGATAAACAAACTTGGCTTTTATAAAAATAGACTGATGGTCTGGCAGGAATTCCAGCCTGTCCGAATGGGTCTGCTCCTGCCAAGCGGTGCGGCCGCTGCTGCGTGAAGAGGGTGTGCCCCTTCTGCTCTCTCCCAGCCTTCACGTTTCCCTGCTCCTTCCCAATCAGATGGTAAATACGTCTCTGCACATAGCATTAAGGTTGGTAAATCAGTTGTGCAAATACTGCCAAGTAAGTAAATACAGTAGAAAATGGAACATTCACTTCCTTTTGTTTAGTTATCGATACAGATTTAAAGGCAAGTCACCCTAAGTAATTGTGTTTAGGTCATTAAACATGGTTTAATAATGACAATAATAGGGTGTGTCCTGAGACAGCCAGCAAAACAGTGCACCTATAATTGCCTAAGAGCAGGTTATTTCTGATAACAAACCTATCTCATTGGGATTAGTTCAGAGGAGGGTGGTTTGATGAACATCCCCTTTTGGACATATCCCGAATGTTCTTATTGTCCTGCTGCTTATAATTTGAGCCCACTAAAATGTAAAGATCTTTTCAGCGCTGTCTCTATTTACCAAGTTAAACATTGAATAAAATCTCTCTTGACTTAATGATCATGGGTTATGTGCAATGTATGACTGAAAAAAGGAAGATTCCCTACACCATAAGGTATAAAATTCCTATCCATATTACATGGGGCTTTTTCCAGTCTAAGCCAGCAGCGAATATTCCTCATTCTGCATGTTGGATCAAGATTATTCTTGGATGAAAAAAATGTGCAAAGTTACAGTGGTAAGCAAGCGAATCTTTCAAGGCTAATTAAAAAAAAAAAAAAAGGCTGTTTTCTAAACTTCTCTGGGATTTTTAATCTTTGAAACCAGTCTCCGCAGAGATGGATTAGTGAGGAGAGAACAGATGAAGCAATCAAAGGTGCCAGATAAATGCAATTTATCATGTTTCCACAATTTATCGCCTAATTATCCTCCTCATTGTGTGTGTATGCGTCTATACGTGTATATTTGTATAATGTGTGTGAGTATTAAATGTGTTTATGGAATGATACTGCTCCTGGATTTTCCACTGCATGTTCTATAAACTGCTGGGGGTGGCATGCTTTTTTTTTTTTTTTTAAATAAGTTTAGTATGTGAAATCTCACCAGACATAGCGAAACCAGAGTGCATTGCTGACATGCCAGCCATTTTATGGATGACATGACCGATATGGAGTTCACAGATCCGATTCAAGTCTCTTAAATTCTTATAATGAAACCCCATAAACCTGATAAAATGTGTGATTCTTTGAAATCATAAAATAGTTTTTAAATATAGCCCATCATTTCTGGAGCATGAGTTTTTGCATGATGCCAATTCTTTCCTGTCACGTTGTTATTACTAGTTTTGTTGCTGAACAGGTTAAGACCATAATCCACCTCCTCAGCTGTGTGGCTTTCCTGGTTGAGATGGTTCTTTATAAGCCAGGATACAAAGTTCAGCACTTAGTGGGCCCGCTCCTAATCCTTTAGTCATACAATGACTTTTCCATTTCTCAGGTCCAATAATATAACTATGACCTCACTTTTACACAGCGCTTCAACGGCTTGTTTTTCTGTATTGGATTATGGTTTACACATTTCAAGAGGACCTTTTATAAATTTGTGGATCTTTGCAGGCAAATAACCTAGTAGGGCTCTGTGTTTCTGTTGAGTTAAAAAGCAGCATATTAGTTTAAGTTTTTTTTGTTTCCCCCCCTTTATACCATTCTTGTGTCTGTTCTGTGCAGGTCTCGTATACCTTGAGGCATGCTGTGATTTCTACCTAAGGCCTATTCAAAACTTCATTTTTGGAACAGTAGAGGCAAAGTTGTTTCCACACGGAACCAATCTATTGTGGCTTGCTTTTAATCCAGCCAGGTCCCTCATGGAGTAGTCAAATAAGACTGGAAGAGTGCATCTCATGGTGCCTCTAAGAATGGCTCAGTGAGGACGGGACTCATGGTGCCCATCTTGGAGGGAGGTCCACCCCAGCTGTGATGGGCAGCAGCATGTAGCCCAGGGAGAGGAGATGCATCATGTCTGGCTCTTTGAAATGAATATAAGAGCTGTGCCTTGCCTCAAAGTGGTGAGGTGCATTTACGAAAAGGCCTATGCGCTCATATTGTACTAAACCAGAAGGCTTCATTGAGCCCAGTATTAATTTCAGTTTTCCAGCAAAGGACAACAGGGGGCATTTAGTTCACTCTAGATTTATTTTTTCCTTTGCAAAGTCCAAGTTCTGATTTATTCTTTTACTATCTTTAATTTTAACCCCTAGAAAAATTCTTCTAAAGAGGAGGGAGAGAGCGAGGGATGAGAAAGGGTCTCAGTGGCATCTCAGCCTCTTCATCCCGCTTCCCAGTCTCCAGCCACCTTCTGCCTGACAGGCTCTTCACTCAGCCCCTCAGGTCCAGGCTCCGGCGTCAGTCTTTCACCTCTTAGGAAAACAAAGTTGGCAGGGAGATAATGTTGGATTTAACATGATCTACAGGATTGGGGTCAAGGGTGATCACGAGGGCCTTCAATCAGTAGGCGTTCGTTTGAGCATGTCATCACTGCTGGTGGTTTTCAGATCAGGCTTGTGCTTACAACAAGCTGAAGTGACAGGTGAGAAACCCGCTTTTCACAGCAGGCAGGAAAAAGCTGTTGGGTACTCGTGGCCAGGGAAGGGTAAACATGGCTTGAAAATGGAGGTAAATTGGTCGCTGGCCTTTGCTTGCTGGGAGAAGGAGAGCCAATGTCGCGCTTCCCTTCATCCCAATGAACACATTTGTGGAAGTAGCTGGGGTGACCCACCTGATTCTCTTTGAAGATGTATTTCCAGCTTAGAAAAAGATGAGAAAACCAGCAGCGATGATGGCGAGCAGCAGTACGGCCAGAGCGAACGGTGCAGCACGAGCCCAGAGCCCGCTCCAGACCCCGGGTGGGGTGTTGGTGCGGGTGTCCCCAGCCAGCACGTGGGTGTGTGGTGCACGTGGCTGTGCTCAGACAGCGGCGTGTCCCCAGGGCTTGTGAAAACCCCAGGGCCACCCTGGAAACAGCCAGACGTGAAACGATAGCAGTAAAACAACTTTTCTCCCTTGCCCAACTCTTTTTCGTTGAGGGAGTGTAAGGTTCATAAGGACTTGTTGCTGCCCAGAGCAGGGAATGGGAGTCCTGGATGTGAAGGAGGAAGAGGAGTTAAAGACAGGGCTCTTCTTCCTCCTTCCCCACTCTTAAACAGCGCAAGGCCGATGTCCTCCTCGCTGTCCCTCCTGGAGGAGCGGGTGGGGTGGACCCCAACGTGGACCTGCTGCCGTCAGCGCTCGCAGCCGCCCGCATGTCGCATGCACGGCTTGTGCCTCTGCTGCTTGCCCTCCTTCTTTTTTTGTCATATTTTCTTCTAAGCAGATACAAGAGAAAACTAATTCACTTCCCAGAGCTGTTTCATGCAAACTAAATGGGCTTCAGAGCTCTTTAAGTTTCGTGGTTTGGCTTGGATTGGGGGGGGGGGCAGGATTTAGGTGACAGTGGCAAGAGATGGAAATCCGGTGGGTGTGCCGTCCCCAGAGCAGAGCAGGCGAGCAGCGCTGCGCCGTGCCGCTGGCACGGGCTGGACACGCTTGAGTGAGTGTGGTACAACACTTCTGCTGTCGGCTCTGCTCGGGAAGGTAATGGCAGCTTCCAGCAGGTAAATTCCTATGTAATCTAATTCCTCTCTTTGTAATGACTGGAGACCTGCCACTTCAGCTGAGCAAGAAATTTAGGTAATTGATCCCAGTGTATAAGCCAAGGAAAGGGAGGAAGAGCAGAGGCAGAGAGTAAAGAAAACATCAGCAGCTGATTTTGTGTTGTTTCTGATTTTTGTGTTGTAAGAGGGAAGCAGTTTTCCATCTGGAAATGGAAATGTTGTGAGTTGGAAAGGATCATCTTGAGTATTAAAGCAGCAGACTGCAAATCAAGGAGGTTGTTGCCCTTTTTGACTTTGGGTGCGTCACTTAACCTTGTACTTGCAGTAATAGAATTTGTCGATCCCTATGCCACTGAGGTGCAGAAACATCCTTCATTATCTGAAAATGCAACTGGAAGTCCCCTATAGTTTATTCTTAATCGTACAACTACCAAATTCTGCATAACAGTCCGCTGCAGGTCCACTCTCAGGGCTAGCTTTGGTCAAGTGTTAAATCCACTACAAAAGAAATTAGTCAGCTGCAAGTAGGGCACTGTGTGAATTTTGTGAAGAAAACTCTTGGGCTTGTAGGAGGAGGATTTTTTGGCTTTTTTTAGCCGAGTGGTAAAGGCAAGGGGAAAAATAATAAATCCCTCGGTTTTGTTTGTGTGTCACTACAAGAATGACTCCAGTGATTTTCCATGCTACATTAGCAGATCAGCGATGGCCAAAGTGCAGTCAGCCCTCTTCTGTCCCTAATGCCGCCGTTACGCTACCCCGCTCCCCACTGGAAGTGTTTGTATGTGGCCTCTGCACAGCAGCGACCGCACGGTGCGGCAGCCAAGTGCTCAGTGACCTCCTTCCGCTTGCTCCCGTTGATGCTTCGCGTTAATGGGCAGAGAGGAAGACAGGAGTTTGGCCAAGCACAAAGCAAAAGAGAGGGCAGGAGGGGAAAAAAACAAACAGAAAAAAACCCAAAAACACCAAAACCCCTGAAAAAAACCCAGCCTATGCTGTTGCTATACCAAAAGGAGAACGGAGAATGGGAGCCACAACCAGGGTGGTCAAGAAAGGAGCTGGCAGGCGATGGGTCAGTTGCAAATCACGGCAATCTCCAGGCAGCTCGGCCAAGAAGAGCTTGTGTTTGTACTGGTTGTGTGGCTCCACATACCAGAAGCATGGCTGTCCTTTTCTCTCGGGATAATGACTAGGTGGAGCAGCTCAAATAATGTGCATGATATTCTTAGTGTTCCTAGCCAGGAAAAACAAAACCCTGGAGAAGCGTGCTTGGTTTTAGAATTCTTTGGTTTTATTACTGGTGGCTTGAATTGCTGACAGGTGTGTGAGATGCTCCAGGTAGATGACAGCATGGGGTTGGCACCCTGGGGATTTATGGAGTGCACTGGGGAATTGGACTTCTTTATGAAATGGGTGGAAGTTGCTGAGGACCCTTAGGCAGGCGATGATGGAGACTCTTTTGTGACCCTATATTCTGGCTGATACAACAGGCAGGAAGACAGCGGTGGCAAGCAAAGGGTGAAACATCAGTGTTAAGCTATGGCATTGTCATGCCTGCAGATGGGATAATACCTAGTCGTGTGGTTTGCAACCCAGTTTCCATGAATTACATTTCTGAGCAGTACAATAGATACCCCCCCTTCTTCCATTGCCGTCTGAAACATGATATATTTTCCATGAACTCCCACGTAAACGGGTTTTTTTGGTGACAGATTGCATGTTAAAGCACTGGAAGATGAAAGCGCCAAATATTTGCTTTAGAAAAACACAGTGAAAGATTCTCTCATCCTCCTTACTCAAACTGCATCAGCCAGAATGCCATTAACAAAAATGACTCTCTGTAGTTAAACTTATTGTCACCCCCTGGGCATCATTAAGATGCCTTTCTTCCCCCCCGTCTTTTCCAGGGGAGGAGGCATGAAGAGAAGCTAATATAGGACAGTGGTGGCTTATGCTTGAATCCCACTTAATATCGTGGGATGAATCTCCTCAGCAGAGCAGAAGCCGAGCAGATAGGCAGCCCCTTCCTGAGCCCCCAGCTACTCATCAAGTCAGGGCCTTTGGTAAGTCAAAAGTGACTTCAATAAGTAAAAAGCATCTCAGAATTATGTCGCACCAACTCCCTGCGTGACCTTGGACCAAAGCCCACCTCACTCTGTGCCTCAGTTTGCCTGTCTGGGCAATAGAAGTAAGTAATGCTTGCGAGATAATCACATTCTTGCCAAAAATAAACTATCGTTGGCCACACAGAGCGGTGACTAATTTTGTACCCACTGTGAATCTGCTCCAAGATCTCCGAGGAGAACAGTCAGCCCTGCAAGGCAGTCTGAAGCTTCCAGGTGGATGTGCTTTAGGAAACAAGAAGTTGGGGTGTTCACGATGTCCCGCATGTGAAAAGGTGTCTCACCAGTAACTTGATACTGACAGCAAATTAAGTTGCTTAAAAGCAGCACATCTCCCTCTTTGCTTCTGCTTCCTGCAGGGCCTCATCCTGCAAGCCGCAAGTTATCCTGCTGGTGATACGTGATTTAGATTGACAGCCTCCCCATATACTTAATACACTTTCCCCCTCCGTTCTCTTAATTTTTATCTGCCTGGTTCAGTTCAGACCAAACACAGCTGATAATACTCGATTCTGGAAAATGTCTGATTCGGCTCAGCAAGAGGCAGATGCTTTGGCACTGGCATTTCAGGAGTGCGAGCGGGAGCTGTGGAAGGTCTCCTTGCACGGGGAAGGACCTCCAGCTCCTCCCTGCACAGTCCACCCCTGCGTGCCTGGGCTTCCAGGCCAGCGATGGTGAGTCATTTGCTGATATCCACACCCACATCTGAAACCATGAAGGGGTCTGGCACATTTGATAAAATACGTAGAAGATTCTAACCAGTATTTTCTGAGGTTTTTTATTAATTCAAAACTTTACGTATAATACACAGCACTTTACAAAGTGAAGGGTGAGTGTGAGTGTGTGCTTTTCCTCTAGCGTATGCATACATCTACGTGCACAAATGTGTAGCTTGTGCATCGTCAAAAGAAAGGGGGGGAAAAACAGATTGCAGACGGTTTTGCATCTGCTCTGTGTACACGCTTGCTGATATGTTTACTGCTTCTCTCACAGATAATCGCTTCTTCAGCTCAGCTGACCAGCATGTTAGTGGCTGTGCACATGACCACAGCAGTTACCCGAAAAAGTATTCATTTGTTCTTGAGGCTTACGTACTGTTATTATAATAATGCAAATTTCATTTCTAGAGACAGGAAAATCATTCCTCGACCCACAGCACTTGCTCAGAGTGAATTTTAACTCTTGTCATAAGGTTTGGCTAGATACTTACTTATCACAAATTAAAAAATGTCATTGGAGCAGTTATTATTGACCATTTCTAATAATTAGAAATAGTTTCATTTTCCTTGATGATGGAGAGATGGATCCTGGATGCACTTTCCAGCATTAGTTTGGGGGATCACTGGGACTGTACACATGAAGCAGTCCTCTCACAGGAACTCCTGTTTCTACCCCAGCGCTAGAATAAGCTCAGCTTCCGTGAAAAAATTGTGCTGTTTTGGACAGTGACCTCCTGGCACTCATGGAGCTTGCTTTTAAGTGCATGTTAGGTTTGGGTTTGAGTACAGTATTGGTGCAAAGTTTTGTTAGGCAAAATATTTTCCTTTTCTCCCACTTGTGTAATGCTTTTGTCACTGAGCATCTTGAATAAGTCTGTAGAAGAAGAGATTGCAAGTGTTAAAGTAGAATCATGTCCTGGAGCCAAGGTAGTGGCAGAGTTAGGGCATGGAAACACAGCTCATGTAGGTCTCAGCTCTCTATTCTGTAGAGCTACTGGAACATATTTTGCTATGCATAATTTGTTTTATTTACTTAATTTTAATTTAGTTCTTGAGTTTGTGTCCACTTAGCCAGCCATTGGCTTATGGCTCATTAGTTTAAAAAGTTCTAATCTCCGTGTTTGAAAGGTGTTTGTGCATAACTCCTTTCAGGCTGGTAGAAATTATATAGAGGAATAGTCATCTTCCTGCTTTTCTCTGAATAGGGAGACTATCTGCTGGATTAACTTCAGCAGTGTGGGTATTTAATAGTTACAGAGGTCACTTGCTCCTGTGCAGATCAGTAGAAAGGAGAATTGTTTCATCACTTCTGTCTGCAATTTCATCATCTGGGGAAAGGGCCTCACTTAATGGTCTGTTTTTGTCTTTGTTGGGCTAGTTTGGTTACTGACTTTTTTAAGGTGGGTTTTGCGGGTTTTATTTATTTTACTTTCTGGTGGGCAAGTTTGCTTATGAGCCTGTGACTGGAAAGGTGCCCCTTTGCTGGGAGCTGCAAGGTCCTGTGAGACTCGCATGAACTAGTCCCAAAACCAGAAGGCAACATCACACTGGTGACAACTTTCTTCTCCTGTGCCAGAAACTATGGCCACAAGTGGAAGGAGAAGCCAGTGACGGGAGAAAGGAGTCATTGCTGCTGGCCCAACGTGCCGTGTCCTGGTGCGCATCTGTGTAGCAGCAGGCTCATCCAGGCCAGCGCTCAAGATAGCTGTCGGGTATGGCAAAACACCACCTGGTGGGGCATCAGCTGTAAAAACTAATCCCGTCCTGCAGGCGGTTGGGAGGGGTAGATGCTAAAGTCGGATGAGACCTTGTGAATCCTCCCAATTTTGTTACCAGCCTCTGGTGAGTGTGCTGAGAGCACAACTCTGTCTCTACCACTGTGGTTTTTCAGACGAGGATCCTTGAGGTCGTCTTTGTAGCCCTCCTGGCAAATCCAGTGGTGCTTTAACATGTATTTACACTCTAAAAAGCAAGTTGTGGCAGTCTGGAATATTTTTTTTCAGACTTTCAGTATTTCTACTTCAGCTTTGATTGTCAGTTCTCTCACACACGTCCATCTGGGCTGAGTCAGGATGTCATCTGTGCAGCTCTTCTGGGATGCTGGGGCTGCTGTGATGGTGCCTTGAAAGAAGACTCCCCTGCTGGTAGTGCCCAGCCAGCACGGAGGTGCCGAGAGAGCAAAAATAAAAGGAGCCAAGACCCAACTGCATACTGACTTTGTGTGGCCATCAGAGAGATGCAAAGGGGGGAGAGCCTGGGCTGGAGGGGTGCTTTCCACAGGTGCTGCCCCCGCGGAGCTCACTGTCTGGGCACAAGGGACGGCTGTGGTCATCCTTCTCCTCCAGCCTGGGGTGGTGTATCTGCCTCTGGATTCGCTCCTCACCTTGGGAAAACATTCATCCATGCAGACAGGGTCACAGGAAGGTGCTAAGTTCTTCAGATGGCTTATTCATAGCGGTGGACAAGGGAGGAGGTACAGAGGGGCAAAGAGCTGGCTTGAGCCTGCTTTCTTCATTAAAGCGGAGCCTGGTATTACAGTCCTTGGGAGCTGCTGTGTTACTTCTGGATGGAGCAGACACAATGACACCGTGGGTGGAAATTGTCTGGTTTGTATTAGAGCAGCCGCAGACTGGGGGAAAACCAGGAGAAAGGTGCGTGGGGGCAGTCAGTGTGGCTGGGACCCCAAAGCTCATTCCTCCTCCTGCTCTGCAATGGCCTCGTCCAATGTGCCAGGCAGATGTCACCTCAGCTCACATGGGATGAACTGGGCACTGCCCGGGTCCTCCGTTCCAACAAACGGCCTCATATCTGAGATGCAGAGGTGGCAAATTAATCTCAAAAATGGCCATTCAGGGTCAGATGATGTTATTCTAGTATTTCTAAGCCACCACGGTTTATTGTTCTTCTTGGACAAATAACAAGGCCCTGAGGATTTGCCGGTGGAAGGTGCGCGCTGCAGTCTGCTGACTGTAGTTGACGTACTTGCTCTTGCTGCAGATTTGTAGGACGGTCTTGTGGGGAGCGCTTAGGCAATGTGGTTAAAAAGCTACTGGGCTAACTTAAAAAAACCAAACCTGTTGGCAGTTTCCAGCCAGGAAGGACAGATAGTCTTGTAATTTGCAGACACCACAGGGAGTACAAGGCATGAGCTTCAGGGCCTTGACCCGCGAGCTGGCACTGGAGCTGTCTGCCCTGGCCCACCATGGGAGCGGGAGAAGCTGCAGAGCAGGATGGGCGCTAACTCCAGTGCCTGACCTTAAACCACTGTCAGCGTGTCGGACTGCGGCGGTTGAGATATATATAGAGATATATATATATATATATGGGCACATGTCGTCTTCTGCCATCTCGGTGGGGTTATTGGCCCTCAGCAGAGGGGTAGAAGTGACAACCTCTTAAATCAACCCAGTGTGAATTGCTGGAGGTTGTGAGTTAGAGCTGTTATTCTCTGCTCTATGGGGTGTATAATTCATTAATATTATTTGAGCCGCTTGGTAAAAACACAGATGCTTTCAAGAAACCTAGCAGAATCCTTTTCTCTCTTCTTTTTCCCCGTACTGGTAAGTGGAGGCTACGCTTTGCAGAGGTACCCACCACTCTCTGAATTCAGGTTCCCCTCCGGTAGACAAGTGATTAAAAAGAAAAAAAGAAAAGAAAAAAAAAAAAGAAAAGAAAAGAAAAAAGCCACCCATCAAGCAGTCTTGCCCTTAACTCCGGATTTGCCAGGTGTGGAGTGGGAAGAGAGTTCTTGCTTAACATTTTGCAGTTGTAAAACAATGGAGAGGTAATCTTAAACCTGCACTTATATTCTATTACCCGTTTTAGCTCTTAAGCCGGTTTTAAAACTTTCAGTTCACCTTTAGGAAACAGAATTGCTCTTCTCATGTAAATTCCCCCGGTAACTGGGACAAAGAAAGGCACAAAAGGTACAAGCCAGCGAGATCCCGCAGTTGTTTCTGGATGGAGCATTTTCCCAAGTTTGCACTTTGGCTGGGCTGGCGGCGGGAGGAGGCTGCGGGGCCAGTGCCTCTGCCCGGCGCTGGGCTGGCCGTGGGGCTCTGTCCTCTGCCTGCTGAAAGGCAGCAAAGCGCTCACTGAACCTGGAAACCCTCCGTGGTGCCTCCACGCTCCTCGGATGGGCAGCTAAGGTTGGGGCAACTGCTGCGGGGCGTGTGGATGCTGGCAGGGGGACAGAGGGGGCTGCTGTGATGTTGTGGGCGCACTGATGCTCTTGTTTTCCAGCCTGAAGGGTGTGGAGAAGCTCAGTAACCACAGGCTGCAGTGCACCCCTTGCAAATGTGCTCCATCTCTGCAGCAACTGCTATAACGTAAACCAAGAAGCTTGCAGGAGCGATTCGAAGTTCAGCGCGAGGATATGGCACAGTTCCGTTCACATCATGAACGTATCCATCCGTTCAGGTGACAAAACACACGTAGTAGTGTGTATTCCAGCGAGCGGCTGTGCCGCCTGCGCTTATTCTTGTGACGGGCACCATCTACACGTAGTTGCTTCTTGCAGCCCACCCACCGTGACTCGTCTCTCCCAGAGTGATTTTTTTTCCCCAGTAATGTCTAAAGGGACACTTTGTATTTTCTATCTATTTTTATCATCCTAACAGGGGTCTGCCAGTCAACACTGATGGGAAGTTGGGGTTGCTAATTATGGTGGCTAAGTTAGGCTGTAGTTACACCTTTGCTAGCCAGCAACTATCTATCTACATAATGGTTATAGAAACCTGACTACATGCTTAGTAAAGAGAGTTCCTGTTATTAGCAATAGTAATCATAAGTTTCTCACAGCCAGGATTCCCTCTGCTTTTTATTAAAAATTGTATCTACAAAGCCTATTCAAGAGGAGGGCCGTTGGTTTTAAAGTTCCCCCCCCCACAGTATTTGAAATCCATCAGGTCTGTAAATCTGAAAATGGGGATTGAGTATAAGTGAAAATATATATATATATGAAAAATATATGTTTCACTTATATGTAAGGGAAGATAAATTGGTTCCTATTGCATGAACTGCAGAGCTTAAACTAAGTAGCAGAGGTAGTGGAGAAAGAGAATTTTTCTGATACGAGGTGTGATAGTAATACAGGCCAGGTCTGCTATGAAGAGTTTTGCCAGCACAGCTACATTGGTCAAGGATACAATGAAGTGTGGGTTTTATTTTCTCTCTCCTTTTTTTTTTTTTTTTTTTTTTTTTTTTTTTTTTAACACCACTGTAGCTGTTCAGGCAAAATCCCCTGTGATTCCGTAGATGCAATTATGCCAGTAAAACTGTGCTTTTGATGATATGGTTGATTTTGATCACTGGAGGGCAAGACGTTGTGAAGCCATGCTGGCAAAAGCTTGCTTTCACCCGTTTAAATTGTGTGTGCTCCAAGGGTATAGTTTGACAAGCTTTTATTTCAGTCCCCATGCCAACTTCAGCAGTCGCCCCCCGTGCGCACTGTCTTTGGGATACGGTTTTGCACTCTGGTTGACACAGCATCAGACTGAAGGCAGCTGAAGGGAATGGCCTCACCGTGGCTCTGCTGCAGTTCTTCTCACCCCGGTGCTGGTGTTCCTGACTCCTGTCAGCTAACTCAGAAGGCTGCAGTGGCAGATAACTTGGCAGAGGAGGGCTTCTTTTTTCGCTTCGTTATTTCTTTTTTAGTGTGTGGATTTAGCCACTGAACTGGGTCACTGTGGGATCAGATGAGCCGTAGTGGAAACCGTGGAGACCTGCAGACCTGTGCTGCAGCCCACCGTTGGACCCGCTCAGGCAGATGATAAACCATGCTCTCGTCTGTACTGCCGTGATTGGGAGACCAAATCAGAGCAGGGCTCGCCCACCCTCGAAGCAGATAGACCGATGGTCCGAGCCACGGTCGCTCCCACCATCTGGTTCACCGTGCACGTTGGCCACCAGCCGCGCTGCCAAGATGCAGGCGAGGGCAGGATGCAGGGGCAAGCAGCCGGGATCGGCTGACCTGGCACGGCTGCCTGGAGAAATATGAGATGAATTATGGTTTTAGAGTACTTAGCTCACTGGCAAAGCGCTGCTGGAGCAGGTCTATACTGGGAACGTCTCGCACCACAGTCTAGGAATGCTGGATTAGCCTTAATAGTCTTCATAGCGCAGATGGAGCTTGTGCCGTCGGAGCTGCATTTTTGTGGTTTCACACAGCCCATCTTGGAGTGAGACAGTGCACAAAAGCGTGTCTTTGCAGGTGGAAAGATTTCTACCAGATCAGCTGTAGGAAGAGTCATTCATGGGTATTTTCTTTGTGGATATTTGAGCCTTCTGTGGGGCCCCGTAGCATGGGAGTCTGCTACGTAAATAGAAAGACACAAGACTTTGCATTGAGCACCATGTGACAGGGTAAAGGCCTAGGACTGATTGAAATCAACAGCTTCCTCTTAAATCCCTGTCCCTAAAGAAAAATAAATAAATTTTCTTTTACTCATACTGAAGAAGCAGAAGGTGAAGCCCAAAAGCTAGTTAGAGCAACATCAAGAATTGTTGACATCCATGAGAGCAAATCTTGTGTTGGGGCAACTTTGCTGTGAGTCGTACGAGCTATTCCCTTTAAATGCTACGATTTTGTGATTAAATTGTTTTCCAGGGGTTCTAATTGTTTTTAAATTCAATCTGTTAGTGAAGGTAGGAGAAAGTGAAGCTCTTCTCTCTTTTGATAGCCTCCAGTATTTGAGTAACTGCTTCTCTGAAATGCAAAGAGGAATCCTTTACTTCATGTCCTGCCTGATGTTCTTGTAAAAGACACAGACAAAATGCTGCCCTCAGGGAAAATGGGTTGAAAAGCTTCTCATTCTTTGTTGGGGCCAGGTTTCACCCAAAGTATTCCCACTTCCCATATTTGCAAACCAAAAAATGCGCTTTAACCAAAAATAGAGCTGTCAGGCAAGTACTGGGCTGTAGTGTAGATCATCCATCCAGTGCATCTAACTGGGACTCTTTAAAACATTACTGCTCACTGCTGTCCACCCTATCCATCTGCTGGAGGGCTGCCATACTACTCTATGGAGAAGGGGCTGCAGCCCTGTTTCTGAGCTGTTATAGGTCGGGAGGATATGGCAGTTCAGCAGGATAGATGCCAGCAGATTGTGCTTGAGGTTTACTTACATCTGGTGGAGATGCAGGGCGGGCAGCAGAGCGCAATACTGTCCTGAGCTGTGGTTGTTTCCTCCACCAGAGGCCACGGGCTGTGAGTGTCCTTTGTGCAAGGAGTCTCAACAAGGGTGACTCATGTTTCGCAAGAGCAAGGCCTTATAGAAGTTAGCAGAGATATGGGTTCTCCCTGCTTTAAAGAGCATTTGATGATTCAGCACACATATGTAAGCACACCATTCATTCGTGCAGATCTCTGCAGTTTTTGGGCATAATAGGACATGTTGGTATACTCTTTCTTGGTGAATAGAATTAATCCGCCAACACAATAGACTAGAATGTCTCTTGAGCCCTACAGAAGCTATCACGTTAAAACAGGTTTATTCACTTTTAAGAAAAATGCTATGTAAAAACTTATTTAGAGAGTTTATTAAAACCAGGATTTCCTTGTCCTTGTAAGACATTGGGGCTCACTAAGAAAAGCCTATTGAGTGTGGGTTTATTTTCCAAGCGTGCGTTGTGTGTCTGATTCTAAAACCTTCCTGAAAAATAGCTCTTTTGTTTATGCAGGAGCCACATTTCCTTCCATGCTAATGTATTTTCTTTAAAAATACTAGTGAAATGCTACGGAGGCACAAAGTTCCTAAATACATGTATTAATCTTGGCATGCAATCCCGTAACTGCATCAGTTCTGCCTTACTGACACTAGTTCCCATCTTTCAGAAATGTGAGTCTGAAGCGAGGGATATGGCAAGAGCATTGTAACCTGCTAGGATTGCTGTCTTTCCTCACCTTTCAACCATTGGGCCAAACTTGTGCGTGAAGATTTGGTTGTTAAGTCTGGATATGTGCCACAAAGATGCTTCAACAAGTATCTTAATGCCAGGAAGCACCATGATAATTCTTGAAAACAGTCACCTGACAAGATGAAAATAGCTTTTGTCATGGTAATCCCTTGCACGTTGTTGCAATTGCAGATAAAACGTCCTTCTAAGCCCAGAAAAAAAAGAAAATTTAGAGAAAAACCAACTGGGTGGCAATCTGCTGGGCTACTGCTACAGGCCATAGCTGAGCTGGATCTCAAGGTACCTGCCTGGTGTTTGAACGATCTGTGCTGAACCAAATGCACTGACAGCACAGTACCTCTTGGTGGGGTTCCCTGCTGTTTCGGTGCACAAAGTGGGGTGACTTTGGTGTACAGCCTGTGCGAGGCTGTAGCATGTGATTTAGGAGGTCAATATTATCTCCCTGACGGGGGAGGGCAGTGGGCACCACTACACCTTCTTAGTTGATCACCTTGCATGCTTCTTGCAAGGTCAGCTTCAACCTATGCCTAATTCCTCTGCAAAAGAAACAGATGTCAGGATTAATTCATTTATATCTGTACATCACAGCACAATGTATTTTCTTACTACTGTAATTTGGGTCCTGTAATATATTCGCTTGCTTTTTCCCTGTAGCTATTATTCAAGTATGAATATCATTAATCTGCATCCCCTCAGAACAATTGGACTTTTGGGGTAGGGAGGAGATGGGGGGAAAAAGAGGATATTAGGTTGTTCTGGGATAGCAACTGGGTTTTTGACCATATTTAAGTATTACACGTCGGTTATCTACAGAAATAACTGCATTCAGCCTGGCCATGGCTGGGTCTCATTATACCTTGTTATTTCCTAGACAGAGAACGAGAGGAAGATTTTATTTTTAAACAGTAAGTTCCTATTATTTGTTTGGGGTCAGGCACATAATTACTTTAACTGACTGGCTCGTGGGCTGTTACCTCCAGATGTGGGTTCAGGATCATGCCCCACTGCTGGCTAAATGAGGCAAATTACATGGTCTTTCTCATGTCATGTGTCCTTTCTGTAAGTTGGGGATGGTGGCCTTCCTTGCCTGGCAGAAGCGTTGTGAAAATTGGTTTCTTTAAGACTGGAAGATTCTCACATATTGGGAGGGTGGTTTAGGGAGGAAGGAAGGACCTTCAGCAATGCTACCCACTTGTGGTGGAATTGCCACTTAGATCCTTTGCTGTTGGACAACTTCTAGCTCTAGACTGCCTCCACGCTTTGTACGTGTAGATGCAGCATCAGCAGAAATGTTAAGAACTGAGTCTTTTGATTGATAGACAGTCCATCCAGCTCAGCACAGAGGAGCAGTGCAGAAGACACTGGTATTGCCTGTTTTCCATTAAAAAAAAAAAGGGGGTTGTGTTCCAGGTTGTGCCGGTTTTCCTCATGCTTGAGAGCCCCATCTCACCATGGAGAGCACCGGTTTCTCTGGAAAACCCCAAACACATTAATTTTAATTTGTTTAAAACATTTTTAACAATAATTTAATATTCCTGGAAACAGATGTTGCACAGCAATATTTCACCCCAGAGCAAAAGTTAGAGGCCAGGTTGTAAACACGTGAAAAACAAGGCTGAAATAACTTGAAGCTATGTTATAAAAGAGCCACCAAAGTTTGCTGTTACGTGTGCAGATATGTAATAGCAATTGACTGCAGTGCGTGTGTATGTGTATTCCTCCTCTGGAAAACTGCTTTAAAAAAGGTGCGTCCCAATCGTTATTTTACTTTTCAGGTTACTTTTCAAGATTCTGGCTCACTGGTTTATTTTGGCTTGTGTATATTTATGCTCATTGTATTCCGAATAAAAAATTTCAAAGCATGTGTTAAAGCATCCAGGTTTTCCTCATTTTGAGTTGAATTTGAGATGAGAACAAGTGGTAGAATTTGGATCAAGTTCACGTTCAGAGCATTGTCTGGAGATCTTCAAAGCCATGTTTAGTTTGGCCCATGTCTAGATAGTAGTCTGTAATAACACTTGTTTTCAGCTTGTAACCGTCATTTGGCTTGTACTCTCTGAACTGCAAAGCAGCTCATTCAGAATTTGAGTCATGTTGTCTGAAAAGCTTTTACTTAATTATTTTTTTAATTAACAAGACACTTTCTAATTTCCTCCTTCTTCTGTTCTGTGTTTTACTTGGAGTTGTGGTTGTTCCATTTTTTTTTAAACCTACAGCGCGCGTGCTCGTACAAACAGAGAAAGAGCACTAGAGAGGGAAAAATTGGCAGTACTCACTGGTGATCGTAAAATGGGGATGGTTTGGGGTGTGTGGGTGAATTCTAGAAGCCTTTCCTGATGTCTCCTGATCTAGTCTGCTCCAGCACAGTCCAAACTCACCAGCTTGAGGTTTTGGATCCCAGTTGAGGGGCTCCTCCTGTGGGTTGTGCTGGGCTGTTCAGCGTAGTCCTTGTCCACCTCATAGAGACCAACGCAGGGTGTTAAGGCGACACCTGGACAGCTTTGAGTGCACGTCCAAGATTACTATTTCCTTGCATTTATCAGTTGTAATGACCCAGGTCAGATGATTTATACCATTTGCTTGTCAGCTGACCTGAAATGCTCCAGCTGGTCACTGCTTGTCGTGCAGCATCTGGTGTCCTCTCCACCTTGTCACTCCTTTCAGCTTAATTCTTCTTCACAAGTAGCCCTTTAAGGAGATCATTGCACGTGGCTCTAAATTGAGGTCTGCGTCCTATTTGTTAACTGATAAAGAGTTTTCCAGCTCAGAAATTCACGCTGCGTAATCATCTTAACTTAGAACCATAAATTCATACTCTTGAGACAATGTATTCTTTGCATATTGATTAACGGACCTGCTCTCTGTAGGTATTCCCTACTTCTTCACAGTGATTAGAAAATATGTGATTGACATGAACGTGGAGATCTCTGCTGTTTGCTGATGGGGATATATTTTTTAAAAACAAACAAACAAACAAAAAAACCCACCCCAAAACCAGAACCCCCCCCAAAAAACCCATCAAACCCCTCAATTCATATACCAGACTTCTTTAGTGAATGGCTGTATTGCAGAATGCTGTGCATCCTGTGTAATTTTTTTCTTGTGTAATTTTAATCATTTTGACTGTATGCCTTCAACTTTCAATCCTATGCCTATTAACTGTTACCTCTGTTTAAAGCCAACTCATGAGCAAGTTCTCCAAATAACAATCCTCTAATAGTCCATCAACAGCATTGCCCATTTTATCCAACACTTAGCAGTCAAGCAGGGAAGCACCAATACCTTATGTACTTCGAACGAATGACTTGCACGCGATTTTATTACAAGAAAAACAAAAATCTAACTTTGCAAAATGTCAACATCTGAATTGGTCGCAGGGGTGTTTTCTATCTGTTAATGCTCTGCGGATTTGGTTTGACTTGCATGCCGTGCCCCACTGACGAGAGCTGGCAGGATGCAACACTTGCCTCTAGAATCCACGCAGGAAAATAGAATGGAGGAAAAAATAATATGTGTGAAAAGTGAAACCATTTTACTCTTCCCCCCTCCTTCCCAACATCAGCTTTTTCAGCCAAGTGTAATGCTCGTGCTAGATCAGACTTTAAACCCCTCATTTAGCCATCATTTGTATTTCTGAAAACTATTATTTAACTATTATATGGAAAGCCGGCAGGATTATAATTTGAAATAGAAATGCATGTTGGTTCCTTGGCTTTATAATGACATGTTTATCTGCACCTCTAATGCTCTCATTGCCCAAGTCTGCACTTTTGGTTAATATGTTTGCCACGGAACAATTGTTTTGCATCAAAATTGCACTAAAACAACAGCGTTATGTCATCTGTGTAATTTGTATTCTCTGTACACACACACCCCCCCACACCCCCCAGACGTTTTGCTTAAATCTGTTGTGTTCAGCATGAAATGTGCAGTAATGGTGGTGTAGTCGGCGCGTATTACTATGTAGCTTCAGCACCGTTAGGTCCTTACTGACACCAGTCTGTAGGTTAAGAACACTTCAATTGGTCTAATTTGCAACCTGATCAGAAACGCTGACCTGGTTAGTCTTTAACAATGAATGTGTCTAATGATAACTTGTAGACACCCTCAGTGAAGGCAATGATGTGTATACAAGGAGTCATTTCCAGCTACGCAGCGTTAGAAGGTCTCAGGCTGCCTTATCTAGGATATCGCCTTGTCCTGCGTTTTTCTGCAGCGTGATGCTTTGTCACTTCTAATGATACCTATCCGTCAAGCAGCATTGATTGAAATGAAGATAAATTGAATTGATACAAACAGGAGTTAGATGACTCATTGATATAATTAGGCTGTCGGAATATCTTAAGTGTAACTTAACACATTTTACTAATGTTCATTATATGGTCTTTTGTACGGGGAAACTTCAGTTGATTTTGTTCTCCACAAAAGGAGAATACAGCCAGTTATTAATTGGGAGATGGCTGTTGGTTTTCTAGAGGAGAGGAGGTATGTTTACTGAATTTGCTTTAAGCTGTCAAAAGCCTGAAATTGATAACAACTTAAAAGAATCTAAACTGTTAATAGTTTACATTTATAATTCATCTAATGTGATAGTTTATAACATGAGAACCAAATATAGAGCAGAGTGTAATAAACCAAGATATTTATAGCAAATGGAAACGTGCTGAATAATGAAACAATACTAATTGCAGTTTAAACACTTTTGATATGAGCTCTGTTTCTGAGAGGATGTTCCAGGCATAAGAGATGAGATATTCTTCATAATAAGGATGTAAAACCCACTCAGAATATTTTCAGAAATACAGATAGGCTGTACATCTATGCCTCTCATTTTTTATTTTTTTTTTTAATCTTTTTTTTTTCCCCCCCTCCCTGAAAATTCTGGGTTTTATCTTATGTCAGAATTGATCACAGGAGTCAGTTTAATTGGGAAATTCATTTAAAATAGTTTCTAATTGGCATCAGGGAGTTGAAAGTTCAGTACAAAGGTGAGATCTAAGCTTTCTAATTAGATTGAATGCAGTATGACTTAAAGAATAGTCTTGATAATTACAGAATTTAATGCGAAATAATATTTTAATGAAAAACGGTGATTTTTACAATGAGAAGTCCTGCAATTCTCGCTCAGTCTCTAATCTTGCTTTTTCGAAAGGAGATAAATTGTTTTGCGCATCTGTGTATAAATTTTATGTTTAAAGCTCACATAGTTTTATTAAAAACTAAGACCATTATCATTTAAGCTTTTCCGGATGAAGCTGATAGGTCTGCGGTTTGGATGCAAAACCTTATTCCAGGCATTCTTTTTTTTTTTTTTAACTCGAGTATAATTTTCTCTTGCATAGAATTACAT
>VFFE01007601.1:2168440-2208454 GCA_008921705.1 Burhinus oedicnemus
AAAAAAAAAAAAAAAAAAAAAGAGGCGATGAAATGACACGGGCAGGTATAGGAGCGGTTAAGCTGTTGATTTGTTCGAAACAAACAGGTTGAATTCAGAGTCATTGATTTAATTCAGGTAAGCGGCAAGCTTTTAACTTTCCACGCACTGCAAATGAGCTGTGGTCTGGCTCCTGTCATTGTCTGCCAGTGGCACCGGTCCCCTCTTCCTCGTCCCCTTCGGCTGGGCAATGGCTTTAAATCCGGCGGTAAGCAGGAGCGAGAACTTCTCCTCTTGAAAAGTTCAGACCTGGTTGAATATTAAATGAGCAAATTTGAGCTCCGCGGAGCGTAAGAAGCCCTTGTGCGGGTGCTGGCGCGGCGGTGCCTGTTCTGGGCTCTTCAGGAGTGTTGTTTGCAGGGTGTTTGTTACAGAGAGATGTCACCGTTAAAAGGGAATTTAAGAGTTTCTGTAAATGTAATGGTTCATCCAGTATAAAGTGAGTGAGACAGTACTTGGAAACTGGGGAATACGGGTGGAAGGAGTTGTAGCTGATGAAGGTGTTTCTTGTCAAATTTGTGTAGGAATTATTTACCGTGCTGTCTTTTCTGAGCCGCGATAGTAAAAGTGAAGACATGGAAAATTATCCCAGATGGGATGAATTGCTGGGTCTCTGTTCTTTTTTTAAAAAGGAAAGATTTCAGAAAAAGTCGTCTTTTCCTTAGAACAGTATGAATAAAAATCTGGACAGCTGTCGAAAAAGATATGCCGTCTGCAATTTTTTTTTTTTTTTTAAATTTCTAACAGCCACCATAACTAAATAGCTTGAATAGTACATCTTTTTTTTTTTTTTTTTTTTTTTTTTTTTCTTTTTTTTTTTCCACCCCCCCTAAGTTATTGTCGGTAAATGGTGGGGAACTGTCCGTCAGCGGCCCCGGCGCTGGCGGCTGCCGCGGGAAATCGCACGTGTGACAAAGGCGGCCGCTGGAGTGTGGTGGCTGCTGTGAATAGAGGGAGGGAAGGCAATTAGTTGCCGTGTTGTTGGGGCTTTTTACTTGTCAAACTGGAGCCTCGTTGCTTTTGTTGTTGCCGTGTAAAGGGAAATCGCGGGGTTTTGTTTTGGTATTAAGGGCCTTAAAAGATTGCTGGCTGACACTTTGCACGCGAAGGCCGGGGCGGTGCGGGGAGAGGGGGCACGGTGCTCGGGCGGACACAAAACGCACCGGGTTTCCCCCTGCTTGCTTCATCTGCCCCTAAATTTTTTTATTTTTTTTTTCCCCCGGGGTCCTGGGTGCCAGTTTGCGTTTTGTTTTGGTTTGTTTATTGTTTTGGGTTTTTTTTTTTCTCTTTGCTTAGCCCGCAGCCTTCAGAGATTAAACTGCCGCTTAAAAAGCAAACCTGGAACCGCTCAAGGTCTCCCTGCTTGAAACGGTTTTAATTTTTTTTCCTGTATTTATTTCGGCCTGTTGTTTCGTTCTTTGGGGGGGCGAGGGGAGGCGATGAACTCGCTGGCGTGAGTCACCCAGATGTGCGCGGGGAAGACGAGTGTTTGCAACTGGTCTCCTCCAGTGCCTCGTCTGCAGCAGCGTCCGTCCCACATGGCCATCGCTCTCCCTGCCTGCAGCATCCCTCAGCGTTAACAAACTGGCTTAGAAAGTCAGGAGGGGAAGAACGTGGCCCCGGTTTCCTAATTGCTCCCCGTTAAACCAGCCTTTGTGGCGTTTGCCCCCGTTGCAGAGTAACTACTTTGCAACTTTAGGGAAAGGGATAAATAAGAGATGAGAGACTGACTTGACGAACTCGGATGCCGTGCTTTGCCCTGGGTACCCGGCTCAGATTTAGGAAGCGGGCGTCTCGCCACTCCCGTAGGCGAGAGCGAGGTGCAGGGGAGAAGGCTTCATCCTTGCTCACTTCAGCGATGCTCTGTGGGTACCCCTGTTTATTCTCACTTGGGAGCAGCTTGGGAAAATACAATAGCCAGGGCACCGTAACATTAGCGATCTCAAAGCTCCTCTTGCATCGCTTTTACGGTGGGGTCAGTGGTTTACAGAAATATTAAATGCTGAAGAGGGGTGGGGGGAGAGAGACCAGAGCTAATGGTAAAGGTCTGCCAAATGTCACCGCAGTGTTACAATGACAAGAAAATATACTTTCCTTACAGCTCTCCCCCCTAAGAAATTTGTTCTGAGGGATTTGACAATCTTGCAGATAAAGTGACTGCTTGCTACACTTAACTGATCATGCTCCCTCACGGCCGGCCGGCGCTTCCTCGCTGCACTTAGTAATACCTGTGCAACCTGGGTTGTAGTAGCATTGTCATTGATTTCCAAGGTAACTGCTTTTTAGGTCTTCTGAGCAGCCATACCTGCCTAGGGGGGGAAAAGTCTTTTCCCCACTCCCTGGAAGGATGATTGTAAAGTGCTGTATAGGAAAAGAGAGGAGGCTTCTCTAAATTTTGATAACCGCAGCCGACAATTTAGAAATAAGACACTTCTCACAGCCAACATGACAGTGGATTTTGAGCATTCAGAAAGCACCAGGCCAAAAAACTGGAGACATCTTGATCTTTTAAGACAGCTTTTCCAGTACTTTAAGTGAAGGGGGGGAGCGGGGAAAGAAAAAGAGAGAAAAGCTGCAAGGAAAATAATACAAAGCCAGCACAATTGGCATCCAGACAGTAAAGAAAAAACTTTTTGAGGTTAAGAGAAGGAAAGACAAAGCTGTTATGTACCCGAGGGATGCAATTTTAGTGGGAATGGAAGATATGAGTGGTAAAGGAGGAGCGCTTGCCTCTGGGTTCTCTCTCTTCCAGCAGTTCGGCTGCTGGCATCTCAATTTGAATTGCTGGGTGAGTAGCACTTTCTGTGTGCGCGCTTTCCGTCTTGACCATTGAACTTCTGATGTGACTTCTCTCCCTCTCCCCCTCTCTCCCTCTCCTTTTCTTTCCTCCTGTGTGGAATCAAAAAAAAAAAGGGGGGGGGGGGGAGAAATCAAGCAAGCATCTCCAGCTGTGACCTTTGTTAGCGACGTTGTTTTTATTTATTTATTTTATGGTAATCGTCTTTTTTAGTAGGGGGAAGCGTGACTTTTCGATGACACTTTAATTTTACAGCAGTGGCGAGGAGCGAGCGGCACAGCGCTGTTTTGTCGCGACACAATGGTGCAGCGGGGCAGAGTTGTTGCACTCCTCCTCTTTGCCCTTCCCTCCGCCTAATTTTGGGGTTTGGTTAACGGAAAAGGGGGGGGGAAGACATTTTTTTCTCGTGCCGGATCGGGGTGTGTTTTGGGGGGGGGGTGTTTCAGAGCCCGGTGTACAGCAGGTTGCAGGGGCTGATTTCTGGCTGGTGAACAATGGTTACCAGCGAGGGAGAAGTGTGTGTGCGTGTGTTAGCTGTGCGGTACAGCCGCAGTCACACATTCACACAGTGACCATGACATCACTAGCTTTGCTTTGCTTTTTCTCCTTTGGGGCGGAGGGGGCCACTTCAAAGCTTTCTTCAGTTCAGTACGATATTTCCTTAACTCTGAAACCATGAAGGTAAAAATGTTTGAGTTTGGTTTGGTGGGGGTTTTTTTGGTTTTTTTGGTTTTTTTTTTTGCAAGGAGAAAAAGTTGGTTTGTAGCAGGGCACATACATTACAGTTAAGGGGGTTTGGAGATAGAGTGGTTTAACTCTTGTCATACACAAAATGAGGTTTGGTTTTGGGTTTTTTTTTGTAATTATTGAAAATACTATATAGTAGTTTTTAATTGGGTGCTTTTGATCCTGTGTTTGGTTGACACTCAGATTTTCTGAATTCTTCGGAAAGCTCAGCTGTAATGTGAAAGATGAAAATTTTCAAGGCACTACATAAAAATGATTTCACCCCATGATAAAGGAGTATGAAAAATAATACTGAATGTTGATAAATATGAGATAACACGTGTTTTGACACAGTGGTTCTGCGTTCGTTGTCAGAAGTCCATGAGACTTTTTTTCTCCTATTAATATATGTTACAGAAAGTAAACCTACCCCTCAGCCAGTTCTGTACTTTGCACATAATTATACACAGAAAATAGAAATGTATTTAAAAATGTTAGAAAGCATCACATTTTCACCAAAGGTTTTGTGGGAATCTTGAGTTTTCTGCTGTTTTCTTTTCTAACTCTGCCAAGCTTGCTTAGAGAGTCACTTGATCCAGGAGGAGGATTTCTGTCACTTCAGCATTCTGTGACACCTTTGCCTGAGTAGCTTAGTTGATTTTATTTGCTTTTTCTTGTCTAAAACAAGGGATAAAATTATGTAGAATTCATCTCAAATGAATTAATCTAAAAGGACAGTTACTTAGATGTTTCTTCTTTCATTGCATGTTGTTGCCTACGCAGGTTTTACATGGCTGGTGTTGAGATCTCATAAGCGTTTTACCTTTAGAGGAATTCTTTTTATTGAGACCTGGGGCAAAAGGCCTGACAGCGCTGTACAAATGTGCCCATTTCTTTTCTTCCAAAATATTTGCAAGGTGTTCCGCTTCTGATGTGCATTTAACATCACATTTTTAGGGAAACTTTGTTGAATTTATTCAAGAAATAATTGATCTGGACTTACTTGATTTCGTCGCTCAATTGTTTTGTGGTGGCGTGTATTGTTTTTAGCACATTAAAAATGAAAATGCTTTTTAGAGCTTTGTTATTTGTTAAGCTATTTAATATATATTTGCTGGATAAATTGTGTATCGGTATTGAGCACAGTCTGCTATAATTTGTGAATATTGCATTTTAAAAACCTGTACTGAAAGCTTGGCATCCTACATTAAGGCATGTACGTGCATGTTAGTTTTTTAATAATGCTGTTATTACTAAAATTGCCAAATACACATGGGTATAGGCATGCATGCTAATTTTTTTTTTTTTTTGCATTTCTTGCAGTTTTTTAAGAGCCTCACATTCAAGTTTTTACTGTAGACAAGTCACAGATACCCTAACAAAATCAGTGGAGCTGTTTCTCCTACAGTATCTGTCTGTCTAGTGCTGAAATACGCAATTTATATGCAAGAATTAAAGCTGTTTATAATGTGGCATTTTAGAGGATGCTAGGCAGTAAGTAAAATTGCATTAGCAGGTATTCATACAAAACACGTAACAAAGGTCTATCAGGGCAATTACAAGCAGCCTTTTGCTTATATTCACTTCTCCTTTCTTCCCATCTTTAATGAATTTTTGTGCTTGCATTATTGCTCTGTATCTGTCCCCTCTCCACCCCCTGTACGGTCAGGACGGGTTCCTGAAGACCCGCTCAGGTTTCACCAGTCTCCTTGTTTCGTGGTTGTGTATCCGGCACACCTTGTACTGGTACTGCTTAAGAAAACAGTGGGGTTTGGTGCCAGTCTAATGTATGCCAAGTCTTTCTGCTTCTTGCCGTGTTAGATATGAATGAAGGCTTGCCTGCTCTACAGAGATAATATCTGTCTAGTAATTAACTAAAGTATGCGAAGAAAGCACTGAGTATTTGTCAGGTTGGGGAAGAAACTGCGCCTCTTCTTTTGTCGTGGAAGAAATGGATCTGGGCACCTCGGTGCCTGAAACTTGGAGTCTGAGCACTACCCTGTCCTCCTTGGGTGGGGAAATTCACCTGTTGATCGAATCATCTCTAATTTTGAGATACGGTGTAAGGCTTGGCTGGATATGTGCAGGCCACACTTTCCGGGCTACGGGCTGGGGTAATTCCTGTGTCCAAATTGGTGTTTGGATCAGGCAGAGCAGATGCAGCAGAGAGCTTTATCAGTAAGGCGTTTAGAGGATGAATGAGGTAAAATCTAAGTGGCGTGAGTGTAATTCCAAGTGATGCTAAAGGGTCTCAAAATGCACAGCTGTGTGTAAGCAGGTGCTTCTCTGGGTCTGACCTGACGTTGGAGGAACACCACATGGCCCAAGGATGCAGCACTTCACTTGTATTTAAAACCTCAAGTTTTTTGTGTTTTATGTTTTTTGCTTTACTTTAAGAAAAACAAAAAACACCCCAAATACTGTAGCAGTGAGATTACAGTCCACAACAGCTTTGCAAGCAAAGTGTGAGCACACTTAATACTAACGTTTTACTACTAGGGTTTTTAATTCTCCTGCGTAAGAACTAACAGGCGGTAATTACATAGCTAAACCCCAGTTCTTTCCCTTTTACGCTAGAGGATTTGGCGTATGCTAATTGTCACCAGATCATTTCACATAATTGCCTTTTGGCGAAATTAAGTGGAAATTTCCTGAACATCTTAAACTCTCGCTTCCCCCCCCCCCGTGCCCCGGCCCAGTACCTTCGCTGCCTTACAGGAAGGATGCCGAAAATGTCAAGCGCGGTGGCTTAGTGCTCCAGCGCGCAGGGGGCACTTCATCATAGTTAAAGAGGGGAAAAAAAAACCCCAACCTATTATTTTCTTGAATGAATTGCTGGACACTTAAAGCCAGGAAGCTGATTTTGTTGTTTTGTCTGAGAGATTGCTAATAGAGCAGGGGTTTTTGGTTTTTTGTGTTTGGTTTGGGGTTTTTTTGGGGGTTTGGTTTTTTTTTTTTTTTTTTTGGAAAGCTGGCAGTTCTTGCAGGAGCAGGTAGGCGCTCGCTGGCCTGGGACGTGGTCAGGGAGGGAGGGAGGGGGAAGCAGCAGAAGGATGCAAAAGTGTGGTCCCACTTTTTTTTTCTTTTTTTTTTTTAATTAAGGGGAGGGCATTGGGGGTTTTGTGGGTTTTGGTTTGGGTTGTGGGTTTTTGGGGGTTTTTTTTGGTTTGGTTTTTTTTTGGTGTGTCAAGCTCTGCGTAGGGGGGGGTATTGTCCCAGCACATGGTTGTCAGTGCTCCTGTCATCATTTGTGTGGAAGAAGAAAATGAGCCTTTTTTTAGCGGGGCAAGTTGTGATTATCAATGGAGGCCTTGTCTCCCGCTACAATGGGCAGTTAGCTTAGGGCAGGACCTTAGGCAGGAATCAGCTACATTAAACTGTGAAAGGGCTCAGGCCACTGTATCAGCCATAATGGAGCAAGGGGAAGTAGTTTTCAGGAGAAAATGCTTAGTCAGGTGTGAAAACATCCTTCAAAAACTAAACTGTGACTCCACTAGCTAAACGGAGCTGGGTAAAATTAAATCTTGGACCTTTTCAGGAAATGCTTCATCACTGGCACTGAAATTTTATGCTTGGGAAGGGGATGAGGACCGAGTTACATATAGCTGGTGGGTTTGGTTGGCTCTAGATTTTCAGTTAACTGGAACGGTTTGCGGTTTCCTTGCTGAAGTTTGGGGTGCCACCCGGAGTGGCCGCTGACATGGGTGATCCCCGAGGCCAGGGTGGTGCTTACTGAGGGGTGCTCTGCTTTGGGTGTTGGTGACCCTGGCTCGAAACAGAAGAATATTCCAATATTCGCAGCAATATTTGGGGATTTGCTTTTTCTTGCAACTTAATTTTCTGACTTGGGGTGGTGGTGGTGGTGTATGTCATTCCTAGGCAGAACCAAGGAGAGATCAACCTTTAGAAAAAAAGAAACTCTCCTCTTACGAGCATCCTTGGAGCTGCAGAGCAGCTCAGGAACATCTGTTAGCATTTCACTGGCCATAGTCAGCATAACTGCAACAGCACCATCTGGAAAATACAGGGCAACAAGTTATAAACCTGTTTTTTAATATGAACTGGTATTGAATGGCACCCTTTGCTAAGCCCAGGGAGCAACTCCAGGAGGGCCTGCTAATTCAAGACCACTGTCGACCTTCTGCATCCACCCTGGAGGAGGGGAAAAGGCTGACAAACCCTCTCCTGTGCTGCTTTTGTTTTATTGTATTAGGCTCATAAAGGCACTTTCAGGGCCCATCTTTCTTCAGCAGAAAGGGAAGGCAATGGGGAAACAGGGAAGAGGAGAACGTGGCAAAAAAGGCAGGCGGAGCTCTAGCTCCGTTTGTTTTCAGTGTCTGTTGATTAATAGGTTTTCAGGTGAACGGCGAGCCATCGTTTCTCCTCCCTTACCCATAGAGGAGGAAGGGGAGAGGGGTCCAGGGTGCAAGGGCCTGATCAGTCCCTCCCAGTTGCGGGTGGTCAGGGGGTGCCGGGTGGGCGGCAGCCCATCCCTGCCTGGCAAGCAGGACTTGAGGCTTTAAATACACTTACAAGGTCGCCCCGGGTCAGGGAAGGGGGTTCCCCCCTGGCTGCGGCCATGGGAGCATCCAGAGTTTCAGACTGCGCTGGGGCAGGAACATCCCCCCTGCCATGCCCTGCCCTTGGCTGCTTGGCCGGAGACACATCGGAGCGGAGTCTCCCACCATCCCTTCCTCTGAGGCCAAAGGGTTTGGCTGCATCGATGCTGCAATGGCATGACGGCTTGTGTTCAGACTGGGTGGCTTTCTTTGCAGACGTGCTTTTACTAATGCCACGTTATCCCGGTGAGGACAAATCCTCTGGCCTCTCCGGCATGTTTTTCTCTGACTTGAGTTGACACCATGTTTTTATTACCAAAGCCAAACAAGCTATGAATTTGCAAACAGAAATTGCAGTAACAAACTCTTCCTATTTAAAGGTTGGTTTCTCTTTGTGTGCTCAACAATGCAATGTTTCATCTCGTGCAAGTCTTATGTTGCTTTCAGAGACTTGGGAACTATTGATTTATACAGCATGTATTAACTTCTTCAATAAATGGGGAGTATTCATCAGTGGGGTGTATTAAATTGGGCTGTATACGCATAGAAGCATCTTTCATCCTGTTAATGAAATGTCCTTACCATGCAACAAAGACTAATACACAGCAATTTATACACACAATCCCCTGCAGTTTAAATCTGAAGTTCAGATTTATTTTTTTTTTGTTCCCTAAAGGCACCGATCAGAACTTAGGCTAAATGGATCTCAGTACCCTCTCAAACATATATCAGTCCAAAATTTGTTGTGTGTTTCCCCCCCCAGCCCCCCTCCCATTCCAGAGCTCCATTATTGTTTAAAGTTATCCGTGTTTAAGCACTCCCAGAAGCATTTCAAACTCATATAGAGAGATTTAGTAGTTGAGTCCCTATGGGGACAATTTCCTCTGGTTTGCTTCAGGCGGGGGTTATCAAGAAAAGCAAACTTCTGTTGTTTTTTTGCAATTCTTTACCGTGCCCTCTAACCCAGCATATGAGACCCCAGCTTTCAGTGGAGAGGAGTGATTTATCAGCAGATGACTTGGTACTTTGTAGATCCTGGGATTTCTCTCTAGAAATCTCCACTTGTTCCCATCCTATTACCACATGCCCTGATGCTAATCTGTGCGTACCAGCGCAGCTCCCTTTTCTGGGCCTGACATAGCCATAAATGGAGTTCTTCAAGTTGCCAGAGAAATTCCTGCATCTCACAATGGCTTTTAGCTTAAAACTACCCTTGATAAAGTACTCGCAAATATATGTTGGAGAAGGGCCTTTTGCAGAGGGATGGCTAAGGTCACCTAATAGGTGTCTGCTATTGATGGCTTCTGTGGTTTACCTTTCATTGCCAGTGGATGGGGTTAGGACCACACTTGTTACTCAGGCAGAGCTCCCATTGACTTCAAAGGAAGATGCATGTGCGGGATTAATCCTGCTCTTTCCCAGCTAGTCCTTTCTTTTTCTCTTTTCCAAGGAAGCTTAGTTAACTTCAGGAATGCTGCTTTTAAAGAGCAGCTTATTTAGCATATTATGCTTGCAAATTGTGCGTGCTATTCCGAGCAGACTTACCATCCCTTTTCCCAGTGCGTGATAAACACTGCAAACCAGAATACAAACCTAGCCTGGGGTAGTGATACAGATGCAGACTGATCTGCAGGGGCAGCGGATCACACTCCGCTGTCCCGGAGAGCGTATTTTTGAGCATGTAGATGAGTGTTTCCCGTGTTCCCCCAGTACATTCTCCCCACACCTGTGCCCCAGCAGCATCAGGATGGCAAAAAAGTGTCCTATCCTTACATCCAGTATCTTTATATGAATTATCTGTTTGAGTGCAGGGCAGTCACCCAAATAAAAATGGCTTACCTGGGGAAAAGTGTTCAGACTAAGGTTCTAACTCTTGGTTGTTGATTTTAAACTTTTTTTTCCTTTTGCTTTTTATTTTTCTCTGAAAGGTGTTAAGTAAAGTACATAATAATTTAGCACTTGTGCTGTTACATGGAGTTATTGTGGGAGGTCTTGGTATATCAAAGCAGTGGGTGGTAGTTTCCCACAGTTAACATGTAATCCCCTGTAGTATATCTGGCTTTGGTGATACAGGCAGGTAAGTCCAGCTTTCCTCTCACATGTTGTTTCTTGTTTGTCGGCTTAAGTCTGACCCTCTAATGTTATTCTGTCACTTAGTTATTTTTTTAACTAACCAGTTCCAGTTCCTATGAAAATAAGCTCTGTGGAAGACAGCCCTCAATGTCTGTCAGGATCTGGGTGAGGGTTTTTTGCAATGATGTGAAGATGGAGTTGGGAGAGCACAGAGCTACAGCAGCTGCCAGCCACATTGGGTGTCACCTAATAGCAAGGGTTCACACGATCCTTGGCCAGCAAAAATCCCTCTTATTGGGAATGATTGTTTTTTATGAACCAAATCAAGTTGTCATTTGGCATATAATGTCATATGTTGTTGAGTAGATGCCTCCTGCTTTCCATGGTGTGTAATATGATTTGTTACATGAAGCCCTGACCAAACCTTTCAGTTACTCTCAGACTCCTTTGGTTGATTCTCTTGGAAGAGAACAGATTTTGGGTTAGAGCATTTCCTTTGGCTTTTTGAATTAAGGGGCTAAATCCCCATAGCTCCTGGTGCAAAACCAGTATGGGTCTGTATGGCCAAAAGTTGTCCTTGGTTGTACAACTGGCAGACCACCTGACCTACAGCCCCACCAACACAACGTGCTGTAATTCATAGCATTGCCTGTCACGATTCCGCTCTGTCCTGCGTCGTGGCTGCTTGACGTGGGACTCTCCTGTGCTACGAGCGTGGTATTAGAGGGGTGTCGTTCCATGGAAGGGCTGCAAAAAGAAATACGCAGGGTAAAAGTAGTGAGGTACATAAGCACTGCTATTTGGCTTGCTTCTCTTGGATGCAAACTTTTTCTGCAGGTTCCCAAAGTCAAACAGCTATGTACGGCTGGGGCTGGGGCTGGGGCTGGCGGAGCCAAAGCTGAAGCTTAGCTTGACCAAAGCACGGTGGAGGGGCTGCTTGTTTATTCGGGGGAAGACTGATGTTTCTTTTCCTTGTAGCTCTCAGTCTGTCTTCCCTCTTCCTCCCCCCCCAGTCTGGAAACTCATTCTCAAAGAATAACTGAATTATTTTTGAAATGCTTTTAAGGGAAGCTCACAGCATTCGAACCAAGATCAGATAGTAACTTGTCTAAAGCGGCACGGCGAGGGCGCGTGTTTGGGGGTGCTGGGGGAGCGAGTGGTGGGGTCGGAGCCAGCCTCGGGCAGGAGGGTGAGCAGGAGAGCGCTGGCAGACCTTGAACGGCAGCGGCGCTATTGGAGGCCGCCGTGGTATCACTACTTTATTTTAATGTGATTCCTTTTACTTGATGTTAATGCAAGTTGTTCCTTACTTAAAGTAATAAAAGGAAATGAAGACACATTCTAAAATGAAACCTGACTCTAATCCATTCATCATCTAATACCAGCCTCTTTATCTTTGCTGGTACCTAATCTGGTTAAATGTCCCTGTTGTAGGATTTTAGTGAAAATCCTCTATGGGGAATAGGGTTTTTTGCAATTGGATTACTCGCAGTAAATGGTCCAGCAGTTCGCTTGTTTCAGCTTAATTTTTCCTTTGTGATCTTGTAAGGGTAAGTTACAGTTCAGCCTGCCTTTTCCTTTCATTCATTCACTCCTCTTTTTTTTTTTTTTTTTTTTTGTTAAGAAAAAGATTTTTTCTTTTCCCCCGCCAGAGCTACGAATGTGACAGAGAAAACCTCATGATATCTGCGTGATTATTCCCCCCACAAGAGTGTTAATTTCAATGGCTTTATCTGTTTTTTTGCCATTATTTATATGGCTGAATATTTTAGTAGCCTAATTCATCAGTATCCAGTTTCCATTTATTAGCACTCTGATGAATTGATAATTAATCAGCTCTTCTAAAATATATATATATAAAATATGCAGGTGATCGCTTGTCAGCTTAATGCTTGCTGATGAAGGGAATACTCTAGCACTATAAAGGCTTTTTATCTGGAGTATTTGCAATGAGCAGTAAAATGCAGAACTGAAAGTGAGGACAGGAAGGGGAAAGGAAAAGACCTACAGGTCAGTGAGCATTTGGGTCTTGTGCTAATTAAATGGGGGACTCTGTCAGCCCCTCACTGAGGAGTCTGCCCACATCTTCGAGGTGAAGCACAAGATTATAAAATAAAAAGAAAAAATTTTGAAGAATTGCTGTTGCTCCGTACAGGAGCACGACAGGTCAAAAAGATTAAAGAAACTCAAGAGCAGGGAAAGTGTGTGAGGAGGTTTTAAGGAAGAGGGTGGGAAAACTGCAAGGGTGACACCGAGAAGGAATCTGGAAAAGTCTGAGGACCATGTTGAAACCCTCAGATTTCTCTGTGTCGTGCCTCGTGCTGCAGTGGGGGGTACCCAGCACTCCTCTAACACCATCGACCTTTTTCTCTTGACAGTCTAACAAAGTGCCAGTTGTGCAGCACCCACACCATGTACACCCTCTTACGCCGCTTATCACGTACAGCAATGAGCACTTCACACCGGGAAACCCTCCTCCACACTTACCAGCCGATGTAGATCCCAAAACAGGTAGGTGGGAAATAGTTTTGGGGTTTTTTTGAGAGTGGGTGGGTGGATCTTTCCATTTTGCGTATTAGGGGGAAAGAGTGCTGGAGGAAGGATTTCCCATGCTGGAGCACCAAAGGGGGCATGTAAAAATGTCAAACACATGCAAGAACACTGCCAAAATAGTTTCTTTTTAAGCCAATTAGGCTTCAGAAGGAAACCTTCTGGGTGAATTTTCATAAAGCTTCTTAGGGTGACACCAGAGTTGCATGTGTGGGGTCGTTCGCAGGTGTGTTTCTTTGCAGGCATGATACCCCATCTAGTAGTTCGATCTACCAGGTGCTTGGTTTGCATGCACGACCCAGAGAGTTAAACATGTACGTTCTGTGATCTGCACTTACAAAATTGCAGCTGGAATTTTAAAGGTGGTGGGTCATGACCGGTTTCAAAATGAATCTCTTTTAATTCCCCAAATCCCATTGTTTCTGTGTCAGGAGTTCAGCCATTTTTCTCCTATAATGTTGAATTTTCATCCACTCTAACTACTTAGCTCCAGCTCTATACTTGCAACCCTTTTCCCCAATGTAAGTCTACCTAACTCTCAGTTCAGCCTGAAGGGCAGTCTTCTTGAATATAGAGCACCGTGTAAAACCCTGACTAGATTTATTGGTGTTACAGAGTAGAATTTACATGTTATTCTAACTTTTTAAGAGTCCCTGTTTAACCTGAGGGCCCAGAGAAGTCAAACAGTGTCAATCTTCTCTCTTCAGGCCGCACTGAGATCCTAGTGACAGTGGTTTTGTTTTTGTTAATCCAAATCCCAGCTAGTTAATTGGGAAGTACATCAGAAATTGAATTCACATCAAAAGAATTGCTCTGTGTCGACCCTAACATATGCAGATAATTTAGCTAAAGCCCAGCCCTTCAATGAGGCCGTGCGTTAGCTGGTTGTCGCTCCCCATGCTTCAATTGGGGACCCCTTTTTAATTGTGCTTAATGCTAACTTCACATGGCTTAAAAGGAATCCATCTCGCCATCCCTGGATATTGCAAGTGAATGGCATAGTCAACCTCTCATTTAAATAATGGTAGTACAGGGAATAGCTTTTAAATGGTTATCGTAAAACATATGATTAACGTCTGCAGACTGTTTACTTTTCTTCTGTGAACATTCTTTCAAGTGTGCAAATAGCTTGCCGGATGGTTAAAGCCCAGTTAATCTGTTTGGGTTTTGTAATGGAGAAAAAGCAATGTCTGCATGAAAATGTCACACAAGGAGATTTAATTTAGAGATTAAAAGCTTCCTGAGTGACTTAAAAAAATAGTTTTTAGTCATGAATACAGTACCCCTTCCTTTTAATGCTCTCTGTTTTAATTTTGCGTCTGCTGTGTAATTGTGCTCTGGCTTGTTAATTGAAAGACCCAGTCTTGTAACCCTTACTTCTCTGAGTAATTCCTGCTCTGCTCTCCAAGTAGGAACTGTACTGGTTTCAAAGGACGGATGGGCTCTCTGTCCTCCCCTGCACACCTTTGGCATCTGGCCCCCATTTTAGCAAGCACTTCCAGGGGTTCTCCCCTCCACTCCTAGGTTTTGGGAAGATTTCCTAGGTTTGCTCAAAAGCAAATATCATTTGCAATTATAATGACTTTGTAGCTCATTTTGGAGGTTACTTTGGAATATCGCCATGCTATTGAGTACGCAGTCAAAGTATGGGCAGGGCCTGGGCTCTTTTGGTGACTTTGAGACTAAAATAACCATGAAGTTAATACAGGAACCATCTTTCTGTTGAGCATTTAAGACAGAACCTAGCAGGGCGTCACACCAAAACTATAGCTGAGACTCCTAAATTATCATCCCAAAAACCAAAATAATTATCTCTGATTGGAGAGGTGACTGATGGAGCGAATCACATCAGTTTTTCTGGTTGAATCTCATTTAACAAGATGCCAAGAGACCCACTTTATAAAACAATACTGTGAAACACCCTTTGGAAATTCAAAGTGAAGTCATGAGTATTGTAATAAAAATGAATAGATAGCAATGTGCTTTTTCCTTATATTCTATTTATTTCCATGTCTCAATACTAACACTGCTTTATGTTCCTCTTCCATAGGAATTCCAAGGCCTCCACATCCTCCAGATATATCTCCTTATTATCCGTTATCACCGGGCACTGTAGGACAAATCCCCCATCCGCTAGGATGGTTAGTACCACAGTAAGGAGTTCCATTTTTTTAATTTCCTTTTCCTTTTTTGATGTGTAAAATTTATGTTAAAAATCGTATGTGTGTGTGTGTGTATGCGTGCCTGTGTGTGCATTGAGATAAGTCTGTTTGCCAACTGCCACTTCATGGAGTGGTTATGAATTTACCCACCTCATGAAGATTAATTAAAACTTATGCCAAGTCATGTGGTCTTAAACAAACATGAGCAGTTGGACACAGCTTTGCATGTCATCTCAACCAGCTGATGGCTCGTGAAGCATGAATTTTTAAACCCTTCTGCAGAATCATCCTTTTCTTGTTAATGCTTTTACACTGCACCACGTGGGTTTTTCTCAGATTTGGTTTTCTGGGTGCTCAGGGTGATTCTTATGGACTCTTTTTTTACCAGGGCCGTCCTCACTACAAATGTGCAATTTTAAATGTCATTGGCCTTCCCTGTTGAAACCCCTTTCATTTTTCTTGTGAAACAGTAGAGCTTTACATCGGCCAGGGAGCAGCATTCCTGGTCAAGACGTGGCTGAGCAGTTGGCATCTGAGGAATGGAATTTTCTTGCAAACAAGAAAGAGGAATTAGTTTACTTTAAAACTGGCTAAGAGAAAAGCTGTGGAAAGTTAGTTTTGGGGTTTGTTTTCTTTTCAGCTCCTCGTATCCCACTTGCACAGCCTTGTTGGGTATGAGGTTCCCTCCAGTAGTCCTTTTTTCCTTTTTCTTTTTTTCCTTTTTT
Organism: Burhinus oedicnemus; assembly: GCA_008921705.1. NCBI lineage: Eukaryota > Metazoa > Chordata > Aves > Charadriiformes > Burhinidae > Burhinus > Burhinus oedicnemus. The sequence continues at coordinate 2,184,072 of VFFE01007601.1, forward strand.
TTTTTTTTTTAATGTTGCCATCTCTGCAATGGGTTTATAATGCACTTAAGCACGGCCTAGGCCTTTTCTACAGTATATTTGATTTAAATACTTATAAAATACATTTGTATTGCTGGATACAACAGTTCTCTGCATTATAAATCAAGACGATTACCCCATTTTTCTCACATAACAGGCCTCATCAATTTTGGGGAGATCATATTTCTTTAGAAATGAATTGCCCAGAGCTAGAAATAGTTTGTTCCTGCTCGAGGTTGTTTGGCCAGCTGTGCTAAAATACCTCTTCACAAGTTTGTCCTCCGTAAGGAAGTGGAGTTCACAGCCCGTAGGAGAGCAGGGCAGAGCAGGGGGTCCCCACGTAGCCCCAGGTCTCGGGCAAGGAGAGGGGTTGGCCTCAAAGGCTTTTAGAGGCCTTTCTCAAGCACAGAAGTGTGGATGCAGGAGAGCTGGAGCTCAGACCTCGGCCTCAGCAGGCAGCTTCTGGCCACTTTGTAGGCTGCCCTTCCTCTCAGGGTGGTCGTGCAATGTGCTCGAGTAGAGAGGCTCTCCCGCTCTGAGGGTGAAGCGTGTCCATCAGCTGCCTGCAGAAGGCTGTTTCTCCAGAAAAGCACAGCATGAGCAGCAGAAAAACCCAGGGCATTGCTCCTTGAAATCTTAAATTCCTCCTCGTTTGTGGTGATTTACGTTTCACGTAGAACACTGAACGCTGGTAGAACACGTCGGCTCCTTTTCTTCTTTCTCGCTTGCAGGGCCTAGCTGCAGGTACAGCCAGCTCATGCGCCTCTGTTGCAGCTGCCTAGCTCCAGTTTGCACAGTAACAGCTTCAGCATTTAAAACAAATAGACCCAGCTAATGCCAAAAGTCAGTAACATTAAAGACATGAGAGCCTAGGGAAGAAATTCCTGGTTGTCGTCGACCTGGCCTCATTGCTCATCTGTGTCTCAGAGCCTTGCATCTTTATGTGTGCAGACACAGGTTTGTCCTCCTTGAACCTCGTGTCATGGCTGCCAAACCCACACAAATGTTGCTACGTGTGGCCAGTTTCATCAGGCAGGTGCTAATGGCCACCTCTGTCACAGGAAGACTCTGTCATCGCCGCTGGTTTATAACAAGTCAACACCCATGGCGTGCTTCTCTACCCACAGCTCTTGCAGCTTCTCCGGGTGGTTTTTGTTGAGGGGTGATACCATCACGTTTGCTTTTGCTCTAGGAGAGTAGCACGGCCAACTTCGCAGAAGCAACCTATGGTTTTTATTTCCCCTCTCGTTGCCACTCATGCTTCACCATCAACTTCCCAGCCCATCTATCCTCAGCCGGCCTGCATGTCTCTGGCATAGTACCCCCCCAGAAAGCGTCCTGCCCAGTCAGATGATATATTTGAAGGACAGATGAAAAGAACTAGCCAGCATAGACAAACCTCAATCAGAAAAAGTTGTGTGTCTTTCATGAGGATGCTGTTTTGCATGTTGCTGTATTTTTTAATTATTGTAATGAGGTGTGATTGTCTATTGGTTACCCACAATACTTCTTGGGGACTCTCCCCCGGTAACTCTTGTCAACACTTGTTAATCTGACAAAAGGCTACAAATTAAGCTCTGTTAATTTAATGTTTTCTCACCGAGATCTAAATACCGAAAGAGGCCCAAAGCGCAACTGAAGTCCTTTGATTCACTGTACTTTATTTTGGTATAAATTTACATTCATTATTGTTTTCCTTTGGATGTGTAGCCCTCAATTAGTGTGATGGCTCCATTAAAGCAAGCGAGACTTCGCCTTTAATTATTACAACAAAACACCTAGTTTCAGCTTGGGGAGAGGGTCTCTATTGACATAAGCAGAGGTTATAAAATTTAATTAGCCATTCCTATCAGATTTATGGCATTCAAATTGTTCTGTGTTTCTTTCCTTTGATCCTTGCTGTACAATCCCCAAGATTTTTGTTCTGATCAAATGAGAATAAAGCTTACTGTGCAGAGAGAAGTTTTTTGTTGTTTTTTTTTTTTTTTTAAACCCTTTTTTCTTTCTCTCATTCTCTCTTTCCCTTCTTTTTTGCCAGGCAAGGTCAGCCAGTGTACCCAATCACAACAGGGGGTTTCCGCCACCCTTACCCAACAGCTCTGACTGTCAATGCTTCCATGTCAAGGTGAGTTTAAATGCTGAGGTCCTGAATCAAGTGCAAATGTAACTCCTCCTGCCGCCCTCCTTAGAGGAGGGCATTTCATCTAGGAAGCATATTTCTGAAAACACTTCAGTTAAACGGTTATCCTTAGTTTTTCAGTGGAGGGGAGGAGGAGAGGACAAGGGGTATCTTCCCATTTGAGGAGAAAAAGCTGTCCTAGTGCTGTCATTGGGCTTTAAGAATTTGTTTGTGAGGGAGACGTGGAGGAGTGGGAAGTCTTCTTTAAAAGCTAAACTAAGTGGAAAAAGCTGGGAGAATGTGATGTTTGAAAAAGCAAGAAGGAGAAGTCGTGACACCTTTTGCTTTCTCGGTGGCTGTCACCCAGAGCAGCGCTCTGTGTGCAAGAGGGGAGGCTCGGGCGGGAGGAGGGCTGCTCTCGAGCAGAGTTGGGAAGAAGGTTATTGCGCTATGTTTTACCCTACCAAAGCTCCAAACACTGATAGTCGACATAAAAGGGCCTGCCTGACCCTCTAAAGCTTTAGAACTATATATTTCTCCCCCTCCCTATCTCCAATTAATTCCATCTAATTTTCCAGGGGCTGCTAGTTTTATTTACAAACTGGTTGGCAGCACTATGTTTAAGTAATCACTAATTGCTCCTAATGATAGTTTTATTTTCTGTTCATCTGATTTTCAGTCTGGTTAATTAAATCGGTGGAGGTTTAGACTTTCCTGATGGGCTGAAACAGCTAATCCATTTTGATGATGGCACATAATTAAATTAGCATGCATTACATAGCAAAGTTCCACGTCTCTTCCCTGCTTTGTCCCTTCCTCTCCATCTCTGCAGTTTAGTATGTGAGGGTTGGTGTATAAAGGATTTAAGGAGGAAAAGACTTGGTGGGGGGTGGGGGCGGAAACACACCTCATTGAGAAATGGAAACCTGTAACTAGAGCTCATGAATGAATGGGTAGGGAAATGGTGTGTTGTGTGCTTTAGCTAAGTAGAGTAAAAGCAAAAAAATTAAAATTTGCCTGTGTTGCTTCAGCAAATAGAGAGACAACTGGAAAATCAACTTTTTTTAAAAAATTGATAGACCCAGCACAGAGGAGAAAAAATCCTGGGTTGGGGAGAGTGCTGCAAATTTAAACAATGGTTCCCTCCCTCCATTTAATCTTTTTTAATATATATAAAAGACTTGCAGGCATGGTGTGAGGCGAAGTAGAGCTTGATTTAGTTTAATTATTATTAGAGAGGCTAGTCATTTGAGGGAGGGGGGAGATGTGGGAGGGGGGAGGCTATATTCCCAAGATAGGCTTTATGAAAGGTATCTAGTTAAAAAGAGTACACAGCAAATTAAATACATTATTGTGGTAATGGGACGACAGAAGTAGAGGTCTATTATACTTATGGCAGTTATAGGAAATGTAGGCTCCTTGCCCTGTTCTAGCACATCCTTTGATATTCATTCCATTCAGCAGCAGGGCCAGGACTTCTCAGAATTAAGTGATGGGTCATTATACTTTAAACACCATGGAGAAGCCTAGATTGGCAATTAAACAGCACTTGCTGACACTCGCTTGTGCCACCCTGTGACCCCCTTTAGATTGAGTTGTTGGAGCTCGGGGCCCTCAGCCTGCTAAATTGGTAGCAGGCACTTCTCCTGACGAGGGCTGGCTCTGAAATCCGCCGGCTTCAAAGGGAGCAAGATCATGTATAAACCATAATGTGGGTGCACCGTGGCTCAAAAAATAAGGCAGGAATAGATGAAATGTTACAAGTGCAAGGGGAAAATGAGAGAATAATGACAAATCTAATGCAACTCAAAGCAGAATTGTTGCACAGAAAAATGCATCCCACTGCTTGTGCATAAAATCAAGGCAGGCAGATGACATCCAGTTAACAGAAACATGTCAACAGTGAAGTAAAGTGAGAGTGAGTAAGAGAGAAGCCCCTGAGACAGCCAGGAACAAAAAATTAGTTGTCCTTAACAAGTTAAGACTCATCATTATATTCTGGCTTGGAGCCATAAAAGGAGACAGTGGTGTATAATGAGCTGCTTAGAATTTTTAGGGTGTTTATTGCAATTCATGGAATACTTGTCTAGAGAAAAAAATACGGGGGGATGTCTTAGGCGAAGGTGAGGGGTGTGCATATACGTACACAGCCTTTCTTTTTCTCTCTGGCATGTGCCTGTACGCGCACACATGCTCAGACGCACATGCAGACTGATGAGTAGATTTAAGATGTTTATCCTTTGTTTCAGCCCAGAAACTTCTCTCCTGGTTTCCCATACATGGGAACACCCTCCGGGCAGACCGCTCTGATACGTGGTTCGATGCATGTTTTCTCATGCCCACCGTATCAGCTGGAGTGCCTGAGCTCAGCTGTGGGACAGCCCTTGCCCCGAGTAGCCAGCGTAGTTGGGAGATGGGGCTGGCGTGCCCGGGGATGCCCACGCTTGCCTGCAGACACGCTGCCATTCACGGCTGGTCTCTGGGCAACAGCCTTGCAGAACCCTGGTACAAGCCTCAGGGTTGCTGTGTTAGCTCTGCTCAAGTGTTGAAGTCAGGGCAGATCCCTCCATCCCCCAAGACCACGTCCACATTTTTCCAGCTCCTTCCTTTAAAAGTGGTTCCCATCTTTGCCTGCGTTATGGTATAGACCTTTGGAGCATATAATGCTTCCCAACCCTGAATATTCCCTAAGCTTAGTAATTACAGTTCATTAGTTAGAGTGTGCTTATGAATAGTTTATAAAAGGTTAATGGGTGACTAATAGTGATTTTCATAAATGGTTTAGACTATTAAGATAGTGTCTTCAGGTTGTTTTAACCATTTGCAACTCCTTGCTCGGCTTGTAGCATCGCCCCACTCATTTTATATGCATGCAACATGCTTATAACATCTCTTGATCCTTCATTACCCCTCTATAATATGCTCTTAATGTAAATTGAGACAGGGTTAACTGACTGATGGGCAAACAGTGGACCCACTATGAAAAAACAACTGCTGTGAGAGGAAATCAGGAAATAATTTAACAGAATTACACCAGACAAACACTGCACAGCAGTTAAGTGGTGGCAGTGGAAAATACCTTCTGTAATTGAAATTTCAGGGGAAATTCAGTTTTGCTGAATGTAATTACTGAAGTTGGAGTATAGCCAGGAACTTAAAAATTAACACTCTTCCCCCTACTCATATTGCCATGTGAGTGGATGTCTACATGCCTAAATAGGCACTTGGACTTTGGGCCAAACCCCCACTCAGCCCGCTGAAGTCCATGGGATTGTGCAAGTGACTTTGGGTTCTGGAGCATGTTTTTATAGTTCCAAACATAGGAAGGGGTGTGTGTAAGTCCATTAAGTAGCCTTGTGTCTTGGAGGGAGAGACATTCAGTATGAAATAATGAATGGTCTTCGGTAATGAGCGCACAACTTCCTTGGAGAAACTGCCACCCTGAAAATACCTACTGAGCTGCAGCTGCCTGTTCTTGAAGGCTGCTGTGTCTCTGAAGTTTAGAGCTCAGTGGGTAAAATCTCAGCCCAGCTGAAGTCAGTGGAGGCTTTGCCATCCTCCAGGCTTTCACACAACATGCGTACATAGGCTTCTCCTCCTCCGCTGCCCTTCCTCCCCATCTGGTCACTCTCCAATGTGCAAATACTTACTCACTCTTCTGAACAGTAATTGGGAAAATATTTTTCCTATAATTAGGGGGAGAAGTTACATTTTTTGCAAGTTTTCTTCACCCTCCTCAATTTTTTATTAGCTGGAGGTACTTAAATCTTCACCAAAAACAAACAAACAAAATAACCCCCTATCTTTTGTTGAATTTGTTTCCTTTGAACATCCTGGCGATACAACAATCCACCATGTAGGCAGAGTTCATTTTGCAGTACGTTTTGATTTTTGACCAGATCCTCATTTGAGAAGCCAGTCTATGACCCAGTTACCGTTGCCACATCGTGGAGTCTTCTTCAGAAGCTTAACAGGCACCATATTTTGTCCCCATTAACTCCAGCTGTAATCAGTCTTTTGTGATATTTGGAAGCCGTTCTCCAGTGATGAGTCCAATCTTATTCAGGTCCACTCTCATACCTTCTGTCCTTGTGCTACCACTGCACTCAGCTCTTCTTCCTTGCTGGTATCTGCCCATTGCCCTTCCCACCGTGTCCTCATGTCAAACAAGCGCAGCTCTTCCTGCCTGCACTCTGAAGGTAGGCTTTTTGTCTCCATCTTCATCCTTCATTGTCCCATTGTCACTGGCTCTTGTTCCAGTTTGAACCGTAGCATAGTCCTCTCTTGAACACTGGGTCCTGCCTAGGACAGTCAGTCTTTCGGTAGGATATGTGTCAACTTTTTATCACTGCTTATACTGCTTTCAGTGAGGTCAGGGTTTTACTGTGGAATTTGTTTTCGCCCATGTTTGTAAGTTATTTTTTTAAAGAAAGGTCTTACTGTCGGTTTTTATTGTTTGCATTGTACTACGGCTGAAGACCTCAGGCACTGTGTGAACGAACTTTAAGTATGTCCAATCAAAATACACACACACAAAAACAGAGAGAGGGAGAGGAGAATAAAATGATGCAAAGGCCCAGATTGTGTCTTGCTGATGGTGAGGCAATTCTGTGGCATAAGTGGGACCAGGACATCAGTCTCATGGCAGCCTCGCCATTGTTTTTTCTTCTGAGCTACCACACACCAAAGCATTTTCCCCAAACATGCATTTCTTTACCAACTACTCTTGTCAGAGAGCAGGGAAGGCATTTTGACAATCCACATGGAGATTTGTGTCCACAGGTCTTTAGCAGAAGGAGAAATCCATGGAGGAATGACCATTTTGCTGTCCGTTCTCCTCTTCCCCTGCCATCACACCCTCCTCCTTTCCTTGTCTCCATGCCTTTGTGAGGAGCTGCAGTTCTCTACAGTTTGAACAATTTCACATTCTTCCTGTCAGTCCCTGCTCTTCCCACCACTGCCTTCAAAGACAAAATACTTCTGTCTAATGATCCTGAGTACTACCAGCTGATAGACAAAGATCCTCAGAGCTCGTAGCGGACAGTACCTCTTGTTCATGAAAGTACTACTGTGTCATCTTGTGAATGTAGGGAATGTCGAGGCAGTTTGGGGCGGGGGGTAAAGCTCAGTAATGGAATTTAAAAATAAAGAAATCCCATTATATTTCTGACACTCGTGCACAGTCTACTTATCCATGGTATATCACCCCATTTTAAATCCCGTTTGATAGAAAAAAATCATTGTATATTGATGACAGAAGAAATAATTCTTTATCCTATTGCATGTTCAGTGTTCTTGGAGTATTTTATTTGGACAAAAACAGGTTCAAAATCTGGGACGAGAGTAGGGATTTGCAGTGATAAAAAACCTTGTCATTTGCCATAATTATTTTAGCCTTGGATTTTTGGGAAAATTATTTTGAAGCAAATTTTTAAGCTAGATCACATTCCCTGGAAACCTGTTGACTTCAGTGGAGGTTCTCTAAGGGAAAGGCAGTCAGTCATAGCGTGCTTTCCTTAGTCACTGCAAAACCTTTCTGAGACTGTTGAGAATAATGATAAGAAGTCCATCCTGGTTTTGAGAAGTTTGTTCATTTTGGTTAAAAAGTGAAAAGTCTGAATGATGATTGTGCCATGTTCGTGCTATGGTCCTGACTGAGCAATTAGATTCATGCAGAAGGATTGCACATCCCTCTGAGTCCAGTTGCAGGATCGGGGCCTGTCCATGTATATGACCATAAACCATAAAGCTGACAACATTTTTTCTCTTTAGAAAGGCTAGACTGTTATTTTGCATGAATTTAAGCCTTCCTAGGTTACCTTAATGGGTCAGAATTGACTTAATTCCACAGTCTTCCCACCTTCTGTTAAAGCAATGTGGCTCAGAGATTTATTAGACACAAATAAATATTTTCTTTTGCTCCATCAACAAAATGTAGCTAATGAGGCATCTATAAGGATTATCAAAAATGCACCTAGATTGTGTTTGCATTAATATTTTATTTTGCTGTCAATATGCAACAAAAGATGTCATCTCAAATTCACAACATGATTCAGAACTATAAAAATTGATTCCTTGGTTGCCACAGATAATTTCTTAGCAAAGAAATGGACTGGTGGATTTTCTTGCAGGTAGCTGAAATTCCGCTTTCATCCAAGTTCATCCAGTTGAATTTGCCTTTTGTTAAATATGTTAAAAATCATGATGTCTCATGTCAGTAATGATAATGAAGGGGAAGATTGGCTTTAATGACATTAGAAGAGTCATTATGTTTAATTTATTGCTAATTAATGCTGCCAGCTTTCATATGCTTTGTCTAGCTGTCATGTGCTTGTTATATGCCTTTTTTTTTTTTTTTTTTAATGTGTGTACACATCCCTCCCCATTCATTCATTTTTATTCTGACGATTTACACAGCTTTCTCTCCTCTAGGTTTCCTCCACACATGGTCCCGCCACACCATAGTTTACATACAACTGGAATCCCTCATCCGGCCATAGTCACACCAACAGTCAAACAGGAATCTTCCCAGAGCGACGTCGGCTCACTCCACAGCTCGTAAGTTGTTGCTTCCCTTGTCTTATTATTAGAACACCCAAAGTATCACCTGTGCATGTGCGACTTTTTTAAAAGGCTTGGATTTGTAGGAATGTTTTGGCTGTAAAATATTTTTTTTTAATTGCTTTTTCTCTTCTGTTCTAATTGATTTGAACATGGTTTAACTACTGAAGTTTGTCAAAATAACGGTAACAGTCTTTCAGAGTCATTCTGTGACATAGACAAGTAGTTATTAATTTTGCCCATTTTAACAAGAAAGTGGTATTTTCTTGATCAAGATTCAGGCTTCTTGTCCGGTTTCCCTGCAACTCAGCGCGTGGTTTGAAGCTGTGAGATACCAGATACACAACAGGAGACGATAAATTGGAGCATAAATGGCTTGTTCGGAGCTGCAGAGAGAGCTGTTATCAAGTCTAGGCTTGAACCGAGGAGAGCCCTGGTCTACCTCTGCCCTTAGTGCTTCTGGTGCTTCTTGCCTTTTGTTTCATGAGTGCAGCAGGAGGACAGCGTTCCCAGTGACGATGGGGTGTAAATATTTCCTCTGCCATCATGCTCACAAGCCCACACCATGAACCCATTTTCCTGAGTGCCAGTGTCCTTCTGAGGTTCTTCTAGGGGCTGAGAGGGTACTAGGTGATATTGCATAAATATGATAGGTTTTCTTATAATGCTCTTAAAACTGTTCTCATACAGCAGCCAGGGTGAAGGCCCTAGAGAACCTTCTGGGCCTCTTTCTAGAGACTAATTTCTGAGGATTAATACTAGATGAATTGAGGGGATTAATTTAAGAAATTCACAAGAGTTATCACTGTGAGGTTTATGTCTGTTATATCTTTACCCTTCAGAAAACATCAGGACTCCAAAAAAGAAGAAGAGAAAAAGAAGCCACACATAAAGAAACCTCTTAATGCATTTATGTTGTATATGAAGGAAATGAGAGCAAAAGTTGTAGCAGAGTGCACATTGAAAGAGAGCGCAGCCATCAACCAAATCCTCGGTCGAAGGGTAGGTAACAAGGGAGAAGCACAAGCAGGGACTGAAACTCGGTAGGATTCACACCTTCTGAATTGCTGTGTTTTCCTGATATTTTGCTAATGGGTAGGGAAGTAACTAAACCAAAGGCCTTGGTTTGTTTTTTGGTTTTCACAGACACTTTTTACCAGTGGGGTCATTCATGGGGAAGAGGGGGAGTTAATAGCAGTGTTATTTCAGTGTTGTTTCCATGACCAGTAGGTGGAAAAACCTCAGATTCTTATTTTGTCCTAAAACAGGCAAGATGGGGAAAGACAAAGCCTTTGTGTACAGTACCAGTATCAGCACCTGTGAGAGCCAGGAGAGGAGAGGGAGTGCCTGTGGGGAAGGAAGGGGGAGACCTTCTGCAAACCTGTAACTGACATCTGGCTCAGGACAAGTGGCTCAGCTTCTGGACCCTCTCCCCTGCTCTTTGTTTTTGTTTAGTTTTCTTAATTCTCCTATCTCATTGGGAGACAAAGAGGCTGAGTGAATGTAATTATAAGTTGTGACTCAGTTGAGTTTTCTGGAGTTATAAATAAAGGATGAATGGCAGCATGCCAGATCATCTGTTTTTATCTCTTTTTTTATGAAAATCAACTCTTGATGTGTTTGTATATAAATAAGACACTATGCTGTTAAAGTGCTTAAAAAAAAACCCCACTTGTGCTTTTTATTTTGTCTTTTTCTCTTTTCTTCACCTCAGTGGCACGCGTTATCCAGAGAAGAACAAGCGAAATACTATGAACTAGCAAGAAAGGAACGACAGCTTCATATGCAGCTGTACCCAGGCTGGTCCGCACGGGATAACTATGTAGGTTCCTATGTAGGTGGAAATTTTTTTAGTAGTAGAGCTTGTAGAAATGTGTATGTGACCTGCTGAACTACGACCACACATTGCACACAAGCACTACCTGGAAAGCGTGCCTCAGGATCCCAATCTGGTAACAACGGACGCTTCCCTCCGCAATACTAAAACTATTGGGGGTAATTCCCAGCCCTCCACTTGGAAGAGGCTTCCTGGCTGGGACTAGAAAAAGGTTAGAATTGGGGCATGACAGTAGAGCTCTGTGAAGAAACTCTTGCCTTCACTTTTACCAGCGTCTAGAAATGCTGTTTGGCTTGCTGGTCATTTTAAATTTTATTTTTTAAACCAAATTAAAAATTCCCCTAGTATGGCTCCTCTCCTTTCCACCAAAAAGATGAATAATTAGTGTCTTGTGCTTATCTGTGTGAGAGTATAGTGGAAAGTGGAAGAATGACTTATCCTAGCTTCAGAGAAGGACTGGCAAAACCAAAAGCGTGACTTGTTTGAAAGTCTTACTCTCAAGTGGGGTTAAATGAATTATTCCACGCTCTACTGTTGTGTATTTCGATTATGTTTTGCTTTTTCATGGCCATGTTATCTTTTTTTTCCTCCCCTCCTCATTTTTTGAAAAGTATTTTGGAGTTTGTGATCAATTCATGGAGTGTTTTTAAGATTGATTCCCCGCTCCGCGTTTCAGAAAGCCTGTTTTGTACCTAAAAGTGGTAGAATTTTCTGTCTATTAAAAACGTAAGACCAGCATTGTAACCACTTACTAGTAGTATATAACTCCTTCTTCCATGAAGGGTAAGTGGTGCATCTGGTATGAAGTGTTTGCAAGCCTAAACCCATAAATTCTTGACAGATTTGTGGACTGGTGGGAGCTCTAAACCCTCTTTAATAGGATTATAGCAGCATCTTGGGTTTTTTTTCTTTTTTTTTTAATTAAATAAAAATCACCTAACACTTTCAAGGTCTCTAATGCTGGAATAAACACTGCTCCCTACCTTCCAGGTAGACTTCCCTGCAGGTTTGGGGACCAGCAGCTGTAAGATGGGTGTCAGGACAGTTCTGCATAGTGTTACACGTTTTGTTTTTGTTGCGGTCTGTCTCTTCCATCTTCATCATCATCACTGCCTGTTTTACCATAAATATCCCATTTTGCCATAAATCACATAAGCTTTGTGCTTTGCATATAGCAACATTTACCTCTATGAGAATCTGTGCTTTTATCTGTATGGATGGGAAGAAACCAGTTCAGAGCCTGCAGCGAAGCCTAGAGCAGCAGCAGCTCTCTGTGCTCTTCCACCGTTTCAGCAGTGGAGAATACACATGCTCACTTATTTAGCAAGATGTACTTAAGGACATTTTTTCAAATCCTTCTGTTCTTGCTTGATCATGCTTTCTTTCCATTGGGCTCTGCCTTGCTCCCTCCTTTGGTTGCCGTTGCAGGTGTAGCTCTGCATGCTCCTCAGAGGAGACCTCGTTAAGCCCGATGAGGCACTGCTCCTGCTTAAACACATTTTCCCTTTCTTTCCAGCATAGTCTGGCCTGAGACTGTCAGACCATAGGCTTGAAGTAGTTCCTCAGCACTGGGCGGTGTCATCTTGGGTGTTCAAAAGGGAGTATAGGCTCGACTGAGGTTTCGGGAATGCTCATTCTGCGCAGTGACTGTGCCACCGACAGATGGGCATGTACAAAGCCTTCAGTGTGTAGGACCTTTTACTTTTGTCCTCACCGTGTGAGCACTGAGAAACCCTTTCTTCTTGAGCTAAAAAGGACAGGATGAGAGAGCCGGCGCTTTCCCAGCGGCTTGATGCTGTACCCCCAGGTGACCTTCAGGGGGAACCTTCCTGCCTGAGGAGGGGGCGGTACCTTTGCATCACATGATTGCATCATCTGCAGGATTGATTTAATTCTCCTCTCCTGGTCCATTCAGAGCTCTCTGAGTTCCCCTCCTCCCTCCGTGTTTCGTAGGGTCTCGAGCTCTTCACACATCTAGAAGGGGAGCACGTTTGGGCTGCTTGAAATGGTTAAATCATTAGGCCCTTTACGTCAAGGCACAGGGATGGGGCCAGCTGTAGCCCAGGTCTTCAGAAATAGGAGCAGTACAGTCAAGAAGCAGCAGCTTTCAGCCTGCTCTTACACAAGAGGATTCAGGGAATCCCTCATGGTTTGTTGGTGTCACAAGGCACATTTGCTCTTCCTGAGATCTAATTTAAGATGTTCCATTCAGAAGTGTGTGAGGGCCTAGTCACCTCGCCTGCTGCTTGTCTAGAAGATTAGTACTGAAGAACTCTTCAGTCCTGTCAAAACCCATGTTTGTTTGGCTCTGCAGAGGGAGCTGCCAAAACAGAGAGCAAGTATTTACATCCATATTTACTTGCAGCCTAAGAATTTGCATAATATGATGATGGAAAACGTTACAGACCATCTGCTTGAGTCTTAGGAGGACAGTCTGAGGCAAAGGCAAAACATTGTCTTCTGCAGAGCACTTGAAAAACTGCTGCCATAATTCTTTTCTGAAGTCCATGTGTTAATTTAGCTACGTAATCAAATATCTTCTCGTAGCACAGAAATTGAATGAGCAAGCCAGGTGATTCTTCTCCCTAGTTCCTTTGAAAAGAGTGTAAAAGAAGTTAGTGGGACCTCTGTCGGTTCTTTGTTAGGAACAGCTTTCAAAGCTTGTGTTGAAAAGGAACGAGAAATACCTAGTCCCTAGCTGACATTCCTGTATATCAGCCATTTTTAGCAGATTGCTCCTTAAAGGGGTTATAGTACTTTAATACCTGGCTTGAAGAGTTTGTAAAGGGCGGGTGACTCCTGACCTCTGTTCTGGCTGGTGTGAAGAAGTTAGAAGGTCTCAAATTGGAATGGCCCTTGAATTCCCAAACGTACTGCAAAAATTAAGCAAATTTGCTCCAAGATGCAGTCTGTTAATTATGCGAGTGCCCTCCTTGAGATTAAATAAAAATCAGGCTTATGGTCCTGAGGCAGTTGTCTGGTTTCGGTTACATTGTCATAAACCTGGAAAAAAATAACAGGCTTTCACAGAGTTACTGTCAATCTAGATCAATATAGATGGAGCAGTTTGAGCTTTTTGTATCTTTATGTGATACGTGGACTTCAAGATACCACATTTTCCCCTATTTTATTCTCAGGGAGCTTTAGGAGCAATGCTTGTCTATCTCGTCTGCCTGTCATGTTGGACTGATGGCTGCTGTAGCAATTGACTCAGAGCAACAACTTTCCATTCCAAGAATGACCTCCAAGGTGTGGGAGATGATTTCTCAGTAGCATCCAGGCCACAGGATTATGTGCATGTCGTTTAAAAATCCTTTAAAATTGACGCTGCGCACAGTTTTTCCCATCACCAGAAGGCTCTTGTGAACAAGACCGTGCTTGTCACAGCCTGGACAGCAGGGTGGCAGTTTACAACCCTGAGCAAGCAGCGGGGAATGAGTACAGAAGCCCTGTGCCAGAAAGCCAGCTTTTGGGGCGGAAAAATATGACCACATCAACAAATGAAAATCCAGCGTTCACGTTGGGGGAATTTCTTAGTAATACGTTCCAGGGAACATGTCATAGTGAGCATCCCAAATGTTATAGTGGGTGTCCCAGGCTGAAGCCCAGTCTTAACCATTTAGCTGGGAGCCAGACCAACCTACTGAGAAGGATGTCCACCATGTGGGAGAACCTCTTGGCTTCCCCACAGGTATGTCCAGCCCTTCAAAAGTACGGTGAGATTGCTCCTTCGAAGAGGTGTTTGTTCCCTTTTGACCACAAGGAACTGCTGGCCTGGTGTCTTTCCACCAACTTCTCTTAGTACCACATCTTCAAAGGCAGGGATCTCTGTGCTGTTCACAGCTGACATAGCTGGCCCCAAAGTCATTGCTTTTAGCATCTGGGGAGTTGTGAAAATGAAATGACTCTGTCCCCTACACTGGCCTTTTTGTACTGCTCTGCAAACCCTGTAGCTCAGCGTTAGAAGAGTTTTCTTAGAAAATCACTTTTCTCTTTTGAGCCACGCTTATTACTTTATAACTCTCCTCTTGGAAAACAATCGTTGGGTTTCCACAGAAGTCGGGCTTCTGGTCATGTCCTCTCCTACACTGCAGGAGGGAAATGGTGAAAGGGCCTTGCTCCCTCCAGTTAGAAACCGTAACAAATTGCATCATCTTGTGGGACGGTATTTGGGAAGGGGACGCAGTTTAGCAAACCATTACTGGTGGTTTTTACTGGTGATTTTTTTTTCTTGTGATAAAGCAAAATGTGGGGAGGGTCTTAGTTATATCTGGATTTTTTTCTCTTCTTGGCTTTGTGTCCTAAGTTGTCAGTGCACTTATAAACCTGCAGGTTAGGTTTTGCTCATTACTCTGGCTTCTTTATCTGCTTTCACGGTCGGTTTTGGGTGCTGAGGAACTCCAGAGGCTCAATCTGACCTCACTCATGGACTCTCCCACCTTGAATCTCCGCTGTTGCCCCTTCTTTCCCTCCCCACCCCACAGAAACATGACGAGGAATGATTTTTTTTTTTTTTGAAGCGGAGCAAAATCTCAAAAGAAGCATCTTGCAAGTCATTCTGCCCCCTCCCCAGCTGCTTATGGCTTTGGTGGGTGTTAGCACTGGGGGGGCTGCAGCGAAGCTGTATGAAAAGGCACGGGGCAGGTGAGCAGAGCCATCCCCAGGGTATGAGCATCCCCTTGGGGCCCCCCAAGCCTCCCTGCACCAGGAGCGAGCCGGCGCTGCGCTTCGGTGTCCTCCCCAGCGAGCTTCCCACACCGGCCGCAGCCCCCATCACTCGGTGCTGTCTTGTAAGGAGACATGTTTTGGGATTTTTTTAATCTGTCTCATTTGTGTATGTTTCCTGCAGGGAAAGAAGAAGAAGAGGAAAAGGGATAAGCAGCCAGGCGAGACCAATGGTAAGTAAAAATAAGTCCAAATCTCTTGCTTAGTGGAAGTGTGGCAATCCTGGTGTGACGCTCCTGGGTACGGGGGAGGTGGGTACGAGTCTCCTGGCCTCACGGGGAGCCAGCCCCTATACTAGACAGCCTTTTTTTTTTTTTTTTTTTTTTTTTTTTTAATGCACTCTAATTATTTACGCGTTGTTGCCCTTCTAAAACTAGTAACCAAGCCATTGCATGTAAGAGCCTCTTGTGACGTTAGCTGAATTTGTGCATAGTAATTGCAAAGCCTTTAACTGCAGAGCCATAGTTGTAATGCCTATGCCATCGTTTATAAGTTGTCCGCTTATTTTGCGCATATGTGTATGCGTGTACGTACGTGTGTATGTGTTTGGTATTAATTTGGGCTGTACCTGTATGTTCTGATGCATGCCTTACAGTGGTAAATCGCACCCATTTTAAATTAAGGAGGTTTGCCATTCTATATAGGAAATTAGAAATACTGCATAGGCAATCTCATAGTCAATTTTGAAGAAGCCCTGACTTAGTTTTTTTGAAGCCTTTGTATAATTTGTTCTTTTTTTTCAGAACACAGCGAATGTTTCCTAAATCCTTGCCTTTCACTTCCTCCGATTACAGGTGCTAACGTCATTTTGAGTCATTTAAAATAGTTTATAAACTGCTTTTTAATTTTTTTCCTGCCATTATAGATTTTAACATTAAACACTTATGACATTAAGAAAAAACTACCATCCACACACTTTGATAGTATTTATTATCTATATATCTTTATATCTATTATATGTTTGATAGTATTTTTTAATTTTGTTTTTCGTTTTTGTAACAATTGCTATTAAAACAGTAATACAGTAAAAATAACGCAAGAGTTGTACTAACTGTGCAAATTGAATATGCAGTATTTCTTTAAAGAGACTGATTAAGAATGGAAGCAAGTCAGTAATGAACCTCCTTAATCTAATGGCATTTTTCATGGCTCCCACTAAG
This sequence comes from Burhinus oedicnemus, assembly GCA_008921705.1. Classification (NCBI taxonomy): domain Eukaryota; kingdom Metazoa; phylum Chordata; class Aves; order Charadriiformes; family Burhinidae; genus Burhinus; species Burhinus oedicnemus. The sequence goes on from VFFE01007601.1 coordinate 2,200,492, forward strand.
TCTTCTCACATCAGCATGCATACGCATTTTTTATTATTATTTTAGTTTTGGATTTTTTTTATTTATTTTTTTTCCTTTCTGCTCAAGCCTATTCATTGCAATTCACTAGCTGTACTAACTCAGCACCTTGCCATGCTTTACGTTTTATTTTCTGGCTGATACTAACATACTCATTCCGCAATCTGCTTATTCTTATCCATTCTTTTAAATACAAATTAATAAAAACAAATAAATTGAATGTTATTCCAAAAGCTGCATTATCCCAGGAGATACAATTTCCTTTATTTATTTTTTTCTTTTTTTTTTTCCTTATTTTTATTTTGTATCTGAGTTGAAGAAAAAAGCATGTTCAGGATCTAACTTCCATACTCAGCTTCTTTTCTTCCTTTTTTCCTCCCCCCCCTCAAAAAAAGAGAATAAAAAAACCCAGCCCAAATAAATCTTGCCTGAAACATCCTGCTAGACCAGCCACAATGACTTTCCTCTACCTGCTCTTTTAAAAGGGAAAGAAACAGTCCTTTATAAAGGGATACTGCAGCTTTAATTGCAACAGCTAATCTCAAGAGTTGAATAAAAATGTGATTATCACTTTTTTTTAACTTTTAAATCAAAAGTCAATATTTTGCAATTAATAACGAGGACATTGATTTTTATTCCCTTTTTTATTTTTATTTTTTCCTTATTTTTATCTTTCTCTTTTTTCTCCCCTTTTCTCTCTTCCTCTCTCTCTCTCTCTCTCCCCCCCTCTCCCCTTTTCTTTTTTTTCCTCTCTCCCTTTTCTGCTCGCTTTTCTTGAACTCATTCAGACCTGAGCGCTCCTAAGAAATGCCGAGCGCGCTTTGGCCTTGATCAACAGAATAACTGGTGCGGCCCCTGCAGGTGTGTATAGTTCTCCCAGACTCGCTATGGCTGATTTGCAGCTGGTTTATTTGGTACTTTCCCCTTTTTTTTCCTGCCTTGTTGCTTTGTAGCTCTGTGTTGTGATCTAGAAGACACAAGGGAGTGGGACACTGCCATGAGTTATCGTCTCTCTGAAAGGGTTTTGCTTTTTTTTTTTGTGTGTTGTTGTTGGTTGTGTTTTTGCCTTCCTCTTGCTGCTGCTAGCCAAAAACCCACTGTAAAACAGCATCAGCCTTAAGCCCATCTGATCCGTGGCTCAACCACGCTCCTGCCCTCCAAGGAAAGTTGCTCCCAAAGCCCTTGATAACACGGCACTAAGTGCGGTACCGACACCGGACAGACACACAGCCGTGTCGGAGACTTTTTTTTTTTGGTTTTCTTTTGGCTCATTGTGAAAGTCCTGTTTTCTTTCCTGCCCTTGGTACGAGGGGAGATTACCAAATAAAACTGAGGTGATTGAAAGCTGAACGTAGCTGTAGCTAAGATGACGCAGACCAAATGAGCTCTATCCACCATTGTGTTGTATTTTTTGTGTTTACCTTATGCTAACAGATGCAAATACTCCAAAGAAGTGTCGGGCATTGTTCGGGCTTGACCGACAGAGTTTATGGTGCAAACCATGCAGGTATAATACTACCCATTAGGCCTTTGGGGAAATAAAAGCAATCTGTCCTCTTAGTGCATTTGTGTGATTTTATTTTTTTTTAATCTTTTTTCCCCCACTCCCCACCTTTCTCTCTCCCACAGCATCAATTGCTAATAATCTTTGATCTTTGGAATTTCTTGCTAATTTAATGCCATTTTCTTTCTTTCTTTACCAATAACCTCTCCCTGGTGGTAGAACTGGGAACAAGAAAACTTGAAGTCGTTAAAGCTGGCAGTTTTTTGGCTTTTTTATTATTTTTTTTTCCAGATGGTCAGCAAAATGAATGTTTAGCTGGACCATCTATATTTTGTCTTTCATTTGGGTCTATGTCTGCTGCCTCCAAAAGCTTTTTAAAAAAGTTCTGGGATCTGCAGCACTAGTGTTTTTCTCATGATTAGAGATGTAAAAGCCAGTGTTTACAGCTTATATTGCACTCATTTTTTTGGTGTTATCTGCAAAATTAATTAGCAACCTGTAGGCTTCTACGCCTCGGTAAGGTTTATGTAGATATCGGTTTTTCAAGTGATCTGATGTCCTTTTCTTTTTTTCTGATTCTGAAAATACATTTTTTTTCTAAATTTTTGTCCCAACAAGTGAGCTGTAAACGCCTGAACTCTAGACAAAACTAATGGCAACTTTAGTAGAACAGTTTCCAGCATTAAAAAGAGATGAAAGACATCAGAGAGCCCAAATTTCGACAGCCCATGTTCTACTGGAGTTTAATTCCATGTGTAACTCAGTACGTACTTCTTTCTTGGTGGAGGGATACCGAGTAGTTCTTTTCTCATTCCTTTTTCCTTATATGATCGCGTTTGGTTAAATTTGTTGTTTCTTTGTTCTGATACAAGCAGTCTTTGAATTTGGAATATTATGATGGTAGGTATTTCAACCCAAACCACACTCTGTGTGTAGTGATTCCTCTCCCACATTTTCCCCTCTTACTCATGCCAGTCCCATGTGCTCCATCTCATTTAGAATGTAGATCAGATGTCCATCGTATTTTGTGTATGCACGCAGTCTTGTTTGTGCTTAGTGTCGAGGAAAACATGGATCGAGGGTGGTGGTGTATGTCAAAAGATCAGATAAGGCACCAGAAATGTCTTCAACAGATTGCCTGTTGTCCCATTCGAGGCATGCTAGTACCGGGTGTGGGGTCTTAGACATCAGTACCAGTACATGTGTTAAACAGGCTCTGAAAGCAGCAGTTTCTTAAAGCTAAAAGAAAGAAGAGTTCAGTCAAGAAGAGTTGGTTAGCCACTTCACTGGGTCAGGAGGCTTGAGTCTCAGGCTAGCCAAAGTCTCGAATGATGCGTTTAATTAGGCTTTATTCTGTAGTTGGTTCACTACATGCTATCAGCAGATATTTGTGTAGTCTAGAGATAGAGTATTTGAAGTATGTCAGGCTCTGTATGCCAAGTACCAGAACCAGGGGCACATCATGTTTGTGTTGCTTTATCTTTCCCTAGCTGCTTAAGTAAACAGCATACTTTTAAAACTACATTTTATCAGCAAGGGGACTTTTCGTTCCATCTGTACAGTGCTTAGGTTACATGTGAGGCATAAACCCTCTCTTAACTTACGCCAGATTTTGGTCAGAAATCTTTGCAGCTCATCAGAGACAACTTTTTGAGCTCAGTTCTGAGCAGTGCAGTACCTTTCAGTGGTGTAGCTGATAGCTTTAGACTTACTGATATAGAGTCAGCTGCTTTTGTTTGTTTGTTTGTTTTAATGCATGGAGGCATTTTATCACTAGGTAGAGTTTAGAGCATTTCTGTCCTAGTTCTGGTCCTAACCATTATAACATTGCATTTTCTAGCATGGTAGCATTTTGTAGCGCATCTTAGGTAGGTGCTAAAGATGTGCAGTTTGCTACTACAGTAGAAACTGAGACATCTTTGCTCACAGCAACTGAATAAACCCATGTCATCCTCTGTGGCTTTCACTCATCTCATGGCAATTGCAGCGTGACGGGTTTTCACTAGTCCTGGGGCTAGTTTCCAGGGCAGCATGAGCAGGGTCAGGTCTGTTGGTGTTTGCCGGACTGATGTAGCAGTTGATACTTTCAGAGTGACGCACAAGTGAATAATCCTCACTAGTGCTTCTGAGGGGGCATACGTAGTGTTTTTGTTCCCACTTCTAGGAGAGCAAAACAGGCACAAATAGTTCCTTGGATATTTATTTATTCCCCTTCACCAGACTTGCCTGGAGTTGTTCAATTCTGGTAATATTTGGCTTGCAGAGTTTGGGGTTTTACCATCTATGCCTTCTGTCCCACTTAACCCTGCCATGTACATGACCACAGATAACACATGGTGGGAATGGCACAGGCTGGAGAAATGTCTCCCCCTTGAGCCATCATGATTTAAGTAAATGGCTTTTCAGACTAGAAGTGGCCACGCCACTGAAGAATTTAATATACAACAGAAGCAGAGGAAGCAATCTGCTCCCTTAATCCTAGTCAAAGGAAAATTGCTTCAGGTAGCAGACCAGTGGGTTTAGTTTTAAAAAGGCTGTTAACTCTAAAGTCAGAAAGTCAGGTAGACCTGGTTTAAGTCTGCTTTGCCATGGGAACTCTCCCTTTCAGGCCACAGAACTTGAATAGCATTAAAAAAATAACTTTGAATTTTTGGCATGCTAGATTCAAACTGCCTCCAATGGAATAATTAGCTGCCTTGTAGGTTCAGAGCAATCCAGTTGAATGGCTTCTGGACCACCATCAATGAGGCAGGCAGAGCTTGGCTCTCTGCTTGCAAATTATTTTAATTTGGGGATGGCGGGGGAGCCCTGCAGTCTCCAAATTGTGAGAACCCACCTTTCCGCACAGGTATTATCAGTGAGCTTTGTGAAACATGACTGTTCTGCTTTGCCACTGGAGCTGTGCAGAAGGGCCAAACACGAACTGTGGCCCTGGTAGCGTTGCACAGCTGAAGCTAGGAAGTGGTGAGACAGAGGCGAGGGGAGAAGGAGCAGCAGAGCTGTCCTTAGCCGAGAGCCAGAGGCTTCCCATGTTGTTTGTTGATGGTAGAAGAGTTAACAGGTTCTGTTTTGAGCCCACCAAATTAATTTTTTTTTTTTCTGTCTTTTAACGTTGCTCTAATAAAGCATGGTTTACAGCCTTCACTTGCTGTCTTCTATCTATCTATCTATCTTTCTTTCTTTTTAACATTTAAGTTGCATGGTTGTCTTTAGTTTTTAGCATGTATTGATCTGCAGGCTAACGTGGTTAAAACTCTAATAGCCCTAACCCCTTACCTTGCCATATGGAACGTGGAGCAGAACCTGAGAGCAGAGCCTGAGTCTCTGGCGGAAGGCATGTCACAGCACTGGTCCCTCTCTGAAGCTGGTGGAAAGATGGGGTGCTGGGGTTGCTGTTCCCTTCCTGGCTCTGGGAGATGATATCTTTTAACTCCAGGATCAAGCTGGTTAGATCTCCCTCGCAGTCGAGAAACCTCTAGCCCCATTGCCTTGGTTTAACCCAAGTCAAATGCAGTTGCCATACATAGGGGAGAACATTGGTGACCAGCAGTGGAGCTGGGGCACCTACGCGAGTGAGGAATGTGACCCAGCGATATTCAGCTGCTGTGCCATGCTCAGGTGCTTCCTCTGATGAAGCTGCTGAGCTAGGGTGAGTTATCCATGGGAGGGGGAGAGCAACCTACTCCTTCTCGTTGGTGGCTTTGTGCAGCTTAGCTGAGTGTCCAAAGTTTTTGTGGCAGAGCTGCTCTAGACAGACTTTGTCATATACCTCGGGCTGTGTGACAGCAGTTCTGCACTTCCCATGGAGAGTGTGATTGTGAATAGGAGGGCTGGAGAGCCATCATTATTGGGGTCAAGGTGGCCACTGAACATCGTTCTGCCAGATGCTGTGGTTGTTTGCCTCATTATTTCTGTCCTGCTGCTAGAATTGTCTTGCATATACTTGGCAAGAGAGATGGTGTGAAACTGTCATCTGTTTTCATTGCTCCTTTACATTATTAAGTGGACAGAGGGAGGAGAAAAGATCTCTGTCGGGTCACTTACTCATTTATTTGAAGATGAGCAGCTCTTGCGAGACTCTCATACTCCCTGGTGTGAAATAAGCTCCATGTTACTCCTCACTTTTGTACCTGTCGTCGTGCTCTTCACCTACTGAAATTGGATCCCACTCTGGAGTTACATGGATGGCCTCTCAGAGGAAAATTCCCCAAAATGCATATGAGCAGCTTCCCAAATCTACCGCTTTCCCTTAAAACAAAAAGTAAAACTGAGTCGATTTAAAGCCACAACCTGCAGGCCATACAACCAGTTATTCTTGTTATTTTGGATCATACTCTGTTTATCCTGTTCTTTTCCTGGTTTTTCTTCTGTTTGCTTCGTTTGTTCGTTTTGTTTTTATTTCCCCTCTCTCTTGTTCTCTCTATTATATATCCCTCCTGTCTGACTCTGACGTTTCTGGATTTGGTGTGGTTCTTAACAGAGGAGAAAGCAATGGGCAGTAGTTTGCAGCCGTCCTTGCCTCCCAAGGGCAGTGCATCGTAAGAGACGACAGGTGACGCAGGTGTAGAGATAGCCCCGTTGAGTTGGACAGCGTTATGGGACATCTTGAGATACCATCAACTCTCCAGAGCTTTTATTTTATAAGAATTAAACTTTTTTTTTTCCGTCCCCTGGAGGAAAGTCGAGTTTGTAGGTTAGCACAGTGGGCTCCAAAAACGTCTTATCTGATTTTCTGATTATTGAAATAACTAAGGAAAGGAGGCGGTCTGAAGAGGAGGGGGACGAAGAGACAATTGGTGAACCCTTTCCAAATCTGTTAGCCGAGGGGAGGTTCCCGAGCGGGCTCAGTGCCGAGGACACCCCGCCAGACCCCCAGGACGGCGTGTGGGGCCGGGCTGCCGCCCCCGCAGAGCCCAGAGTAGCTAATTGGCGGCTCTTTGCTTTAGATAACTGTCTCCATCAGCATCTCTGCCCTTTATTCACAGATAACTCTCTCCCTGTTTCTAGGAGAAAAAAAAAGTGCGTTCGCTACATACAAGGTGAAGGCAGCTGCGTCAGCCCACCCTCTTCAGATGGAAGCTTACTAGACTCTCCTCCGTCCTCCCCCGCCATGCTCGCCTCCCCCTCCAGAGACTCGAAACCACAGACTGAACAAACGCAACCCCTCTCGCTCTCATTGAAGCCCGACCCGCTGGCGCACCTGGTCATGATGCCGCCGCCATCCTCGCTCGTCCTCGCCGAGAGCGCTGCGAGCAAGCCCGGCGCCCTGCCTGCCGCCAGCTGCCCCAACGGGGCCCTGGACCACCCGCCGGCCGCCCTCCCGCCGGCCGCCGCCGCCGCATCCCTAGCACAGCCCTCGACGTCCTCCTTGCATTCCCACAGCTCGCTGGCGGGGACACAGCCCCAGCCGCTCTCCCTCGTAACCAAGTCCTTAGAATAGCTTTAGCCTCGTTAGCCCTCTCGGTTTCCTTCGGGGATGTTGAATTCTGTTGGGATTTGGGGTTGCTTTGGTTTTTTTGTTGTTTTGGTTTTTTTTTTTTCCTTTAATTTTTTTTTTTTCCCTTCTCCTTGTCGTTGTCCGCTGTTTGTCGTCGTTTCTCGGTTTTGTTTTTAATTCGTGCCACGTGGCTACATTAGTTGATGTTTTATCGAGTTCATTGGTCAATATTTGACCCATTCTTATTTCAATTTCTCCTTTTTAAATATGTAGATGAGAAAAGCCTCATGATTCTGCCAAAATTTTTATCAACAGCTGTTTAAAGTCTTTGTAGCGTTTAAAAAATATATATATATACATAATTGTTATGTAGTTCCAATAGCTTAGTTTTAAAGACTGATTTTAAAAATTAAAAAAAAAAAAAAAGAAGCAATTTTGAAGCAGCCCTTGCCGGAGGCATTGGTTCTTTATTATTTGTATTAAATACGAGCTTGCGAACCAATCATTTTACATCTGGTTTTTAAACCTTTAAGGGCACAACGAATGCGGTGCCGCTACTACTTCTTTTTTTTTTCTTCCTTGTGTGAAACAACCTTTATTGTGATGTTACTTGTTATTGTTTAAATGTACAGAAACAAAGGGTTAAAAAAAAAAAATGTGTTAATATACCTTGTTCCATGGTGTTGTTCTTTTTGGGGGAGGGAACGCTACTCAACAATTAAAAGTATCACAACGCTATTGGACCAGTAGTATTTATTGCTTTAGAAATTGCTTGTTGTATCTGTATGTTGTCCCTTTTTAAATGTTTTTTTCCTCTTTTTCTTGAAACATTGTATAAAGTTTTTTTTTTCCCTTAGTGTAAGCATCTTATATATAACAACTCATTTGTACAAGGTTTTTAAGTTTATATATAAATGTGTATATATATATTTTTTCCGGGATTTTTGTTTTTGATTTCCTTTTGTGATTTTTTTTTTTTTTTTTTTTTTTTTTTTTTTTTTTTT